>CM035786.1:38993974-39266474 GCA_020466265.1 Siphamia tubifer | reverse complement strand
AATAAAACCATACAGAATTACAGATGTCCTGCCAAGGTTGATCTTGTCAGATACTTAAGGACGTTTCTCATGAGACTTCTACAATCTTTAAATGATCATCTTTCACAGAAACTGATGAGAGTTAAATTAAACCACAATGACTTGAGCTGATGTATTTTTAATGATATTTGGCGAAACAAAAAAAACCAATAGCTGATTAACTGGCCAAAAGTCAACCCCTGGAACGCTGTTGAAAGCACTGGATATTATTTTGGATTGATGAACTAAAATATAGTAAATATACTGTTACTTATAAAGATAGAATAACTTTGTTTCTGGCACATTCCCCATTTTTATTCCTATTTATACACATCAGAAATCACCTTTGACAAAATGGAATAATTACAAATGAGAACAAATCAAATATTTTTATTCCAAATTCATGGACAACAGTATATAAATAGTATATCAAAGTAATTACTGGACTAAAATAAACATCAGATCAATAAGCTAAGCAAATCTAATAGTGACTTTTAATGCTTTCAGCCTGTTATTGATCTTCAAACTCCATTTGAGAAAGTACATATTAAAGTATTGGCCACTATTTGAGTCAAATTCTGTTCCATGTCTATAAATGCTAATTGAATCTGCTCAACTATCTGATAATTAATAGTTAGACTTGTCCAACTTGGTGATGTTTATTTTTTTTCCATATGAAACAAATTATCATTGAGCAAACAGAACAAAGAGTGAACAGTGCATCTCTGTCTGTAATGTGATTTAGAGTCAGTCATGCAAAATGTGAACCTGATGATGTGCAAAATTGCTCTCCAGTCACAGGACACAGGCTGAAGGCTAAGGCCAGAGTAAATCACATCACACCACTGCAGTGAGCATCTTTGTGTGTGTGCTTATTGATGTAGGTGACAGGGATGTTTGAGAGCTGGGTGCCGAAGCTGGTGTCTGCTCTCTACATTCGGGAACCCACCTCCAATGTGATCGTGGTGGACTGGTTGACCCGGGCCAATCAGCACTACCCCACTTCTGCAGCCTACACTAAACTAGTGGGCCGTGACGTCGCCAAGTTTGTTTCCTGGATACAAGTAAGGGTCATCATTGGAACAGTATTCAAGCTCTTTCACAGCTGGTTAACAGCTGGACCATATTGTCCTTACCCTCCATCCTTTGACCTGTGTGATGTTATTTTTTTTATTTCCTTCTTTGGGTGACCAAATTATTACAACACTCATCCTCTATCTGCCAAAAAAGAAATGCGAACAGCGAGGGTGTATATTTAGTTTGACAAATTTTTATCTGATGATGTAATTGTACCTAGTTGTGTATTCCTGCATGTTTTCATTAGAACCGCTCCATAAATGTGTTTTATGATCGTGCCTGCGGTTCACAGCAGATCAGAGGATGTAGCAGAGCATTGGCATAAATGAGGCTTGCACTTGTTTGTCCTCACTTTACGTGACTTCCAAGTTTAAAGCTTGCAAATGTTTTGGCTAAGCACACAATTACACAAATTAATCCTTGTCCTGGATAAAGTCCCAAACCAAAGTCTATTAGGACTTGAACACAGTACTCTAGAGTGCTGCCAGCCAGTGGTTTTAATCCGCTAAAGAAAGTCTAAAGGCAGGATTGTTTTGTGGCATGTTGTGCCTCTGACATATCTCATCTGTGTCCTTGGCAGAAAGAACTACAGTTGCCCTGGGAGAAGATTCATCTGCTGGGATACAGTCTGGGAGCACATGTGGCTGGAATCGCCGGTCAACTTACAGGTCATAAAATCAGCAGGATCACAGGTAAGAGCACTAACTAATGAATTGCAGTTCATATTACTTTCAGATAAACTTAGGTATATTAAACCGGTCACTGTAACTCTGAGATTGGACTGGTCTGACATCTGTGTAAAGCTCCTGTGATGTTAGATAAACTCAAGTTTTTATGTGATAATGCTTAAAATGAGAGGCTGTTGATGCTGAGGCCAGTCTTTACTCCCACAGTTTGATATGCCCATGTACTGACTATGGATGTTGCAGCTGAACACATTTTGTTCTTTTGTGTTTTTGAACCTTAATTAATATCTATCAATCTTAGTTAATAACTATCAGATCAGCAGTGACTTGTCTTAAGGTTGCATTCATGCCATTTTTAAACTGACTATTTTGGGTTCAGCCACACGTTAAACACAGACAATAGAAGATGTTTCCTTTTAAATGACGTCTGTAGTTATTATACATGCGAATGGAGTTTTGGGGATATTATGTTTTTGGTGCGATCATTGCTGTCGCCTTCATGTGAACATAATAACTTTAATTAACATGTTTTCCATATAAATGAATATCATGGAGAGTTAAAACTGATTTGATTTTTCGATGATTTACAATTTCTAGGTAAAAGGGCTGCTCAAAAGGTTAAAATCACTAAACACTCTTGTTTGTTTATATCTGGCACTATTTGTCTGATTGACTTCAAATCAAGTACAAATGAAAGGTCATGACCTGGGGATGCCTCACATCATAGATGTCTGGTCAAGGGTCGGGGATGTACGGGGATATACCTCAAGCCGTCATAATCCTAAAACTAAATATTCAGATTAGGATTCCAGTTTAGGGTTTCATGAAAACATTTGATGATAAAAGGTTCATGCAAAAACTTATCTATGAGCCAATGAATTCATGCATGCAAACATTTTATATAACACCGAACTATATGAGCCTTTCACCCAGTCCCGTTACTATAAACAACCATGCACACTAATGAAATCTAATGTATCAGCCATTATGTTCAGAGCCTGTATTTTGTTTGTGAATGTAACCAGTGGGTGCAATTTAGTTGGCCCAATCCCATACTTTGTCACTATAAAGTTTATCCAGCTTTGAAATCTCTGTGACCTGCTTAGAATAATTGTGTTTCCTGCAGTCTGAGGAGCCAGGACAGCGGCCCATTAAGAACTCATAATTACCACATTGTTTCACATCATGGTGTGCTTCAATGGTTCTGCACAAGTGAACAAGAAAAAAAGCCACCAAAAAAACACACTCACACTGTACTTGGCCATGTGCAGTTTTACAAATACAGTGGTACCTCTACTTATGAAAAACCCAGCTAATGAAAAACCTTTGTCCCAATTTTTCGTCTCTGAATAGGAAAGAAAATTCTATTTACGAAAGGAAACTGAAACTCCGAGACATAAATAGAGTACAGTACAATAATAATGTACATAACATTATTATACGTAACTGAGTTTTTTCGAGTGTGCTCATTTAAACTTTATTACAGTAAATAGAGCGATGCCGGCACCCTGTTTAGCTACGGCTGCTGTGGCTCCTGGTAACACAGACACTTTAACGGTAATTTCACCACCTAGACTAGTGCTTTTAATATCAAAAGTTCAGCCTAACGGTGCAAGAAGTGTATATGACCGGCAGGCTATCATCAATTTAAGGAAAATTGTTAAAAACTTTGACTCCGCAAGAGCCCGGAGACGCGGACCATTCTACAGAACCTCAGTCTGCTACACCGGTCAGATCCAGCGTCCTACAGAGTAACGAAGTCTCCCGCCCCCACAGAGGCCGCCTCCAGATAAATTGGAAGCGGCACAAGAGGACGGAGAAGCACAGCTGTCGCGGTGGACTTACAGCTAAGATAAGAACTAACCCGTTCTGACCGCCGCTTACATCAGTCCTGCTCGCCAATGTACGTTCACTGGAAACCAAAACTTCCTGAAGCTGGATTTAAACACCAAACATGATCCACCAGACTGCTGCATCCTCATTCTCACTGAGACGTGGCTGAAATCTTCTGTCCCAGACACCGCCATTAGCGTGGATGGGCTAAAATCTAAATCTACATTTTCTTTTAACATATTTCATACAAAATCTGTCTTTTTTAAAATAATTTTTAAAGGGTTTGAGGGGTAGTAGAAGTACTACTGTACAACAGTCTAATTAGAGTCATCTTCTTTGGAATGTCACCGTTGCTCAGTCTGGTCCTCTTTTGTTCTCAGGTCTGGATCCTGCTGGTCCCACCTTTGAGCATGCAGATGCCCAGAGCACACTGTCCCGAGATGATGCCCAGTTTGTAGATGTCCTGCACACCAACACCAGGGGGTCTCCAGACCGCAGCATTGGCATCCAGAGACCTGTGGGCCACATTGACATTTACCCCAATGGAGGCACTTTCCAGCCAGGCTGTGATATTCAGAACACCTTGCTGGGAATTGCAGCAGCAGGAATCAAGGGTCTGCAAAGTAAGTAGGCAAAGCAGTAAATGAACAACAGTCTGTGTGGTAAACACGCAGCCTTATTTGAAATATATGAATATAAATACATGACTGATGCCAGATGTTTCTGGGTGTGTAAACAGTCTATGATTTTTACATAATGTCTTGTTGAACCAAACAAAGTTTTGCAAAAGTGCGATGAGTAAGATTCAAGCAAAACCAGCTAACCTAGTTCAGAGACCTGATTCTCCACACCTTTTTACAGCACATTACATGTTGCGGTTGCTTTGCCTGACATCAACAGGTACTTCATCAACTCATTTTGCCTCCAGTCATAACAGAGTGACAGAACATTTCATCACACGCATGTTATGTCACGTGGAAGTTGTTTAGTTACTGAACTGATCAAAGAATGTAGTCACCTTTTGGTCTGCACTACCATTTGACGTCAAACATAGGAGCAATCTTTTTTATCACATTATAAAGTCTGATGATGCAGGGGTTTGACCATTCCCATCCACTGTGTCCCTACAGACATGGACCAACTCGTCAAATGTTCCCATGAACGCTCCATCCACCTGTTTATCGACTCCCTGGTCTACACCCAGCAGCAGAGCATGGCCTACCGCTGCAACACCAAAGAGGCTTTTAACAAGGGCCTATGCCTCAGCTGCCGAAAGAACCGCTGCAACAAACTGGGCTATAACATCAAAAAGGTCCGCTCAAACCGCAGTACCAAGATGTACCTCAAGACCCGGGACATGACACCCTATAAAGGTAAAGAACCACTGAGGAAGAAAGGGAATGCATTTAACTATTAGAAACGTTTCTGTGGATTTCTGTGCTTACAAAAGTTGAGTTAATTGTTAGTTAAACTAATCCTCAATGTATGAGGGGCTGTTGTTGAATGTACTTAGTGTAGTGGTGGATAAAATACACCCAAGAACAACTGGGGTTTACATGGCTGAAATGGATGCAAATTGTGTACACAAAGTAGATATAAATAGTAGCTGTAGGAAAATGCAGATATTGTATACCTGCACAGCAAGAAAAAGCACTGAGGAGAAGAGGTCATGGGTATTTTAGTAGTGAGGCACTGCTAAGGTAATGCAACACCACTGCATGTGATCCTCTAGCAATGGAAAAGGTTATTTAAACATTTTGGCACAAGTCCCCAGAATTATTGTTGGACAGTTGTAAAGATTAGTGACTGACTTTGAAGCTGAGTGTAGAACAATACACAGCATGTGTGGGTGTGTGAGATCAGTTCCGCTCAATATATTTTAGTATTAAAAAACTTCACACAAATGTGTTTATCAAGCCAGAACTGTGTCACATGAACAACAGTGTTATATAACAGCTTCAGAGGGGTTAAACTATGTAGGCCACTAGACAGGGAGCACTTGTTAACGTAAACTGTATGCTTCATATTCTCTCACAGTTTTCCACTACCAAGTGAAGGTGCACTTCTTCAGTGCAGAAAAGCTGAGCTTCACAGAGCAACCAATGAAAATTTCCCTGTACGGAAGCCATGACGAAAAGGAGGACATCGCTCTTGTCTTGTATGTACCTTACAATTGAATAGAGTACATTTTTCAACACAAATTCCAACAAACTTGCTAAAGTAAACCCCTAAGGTCAACCAAAAAGTTTCCAACCGCATTGGCTCTAAATAAAGATTTGAATGACAACATCCTGACATTCCAGGGATGACTCTAATGCAGACGACAGACCAATCTGAGCCGCTGACCTTTCACTGCTGCTCTTCCTTTGCACTATGCAGGCCCGTCCTAACTGGGAACACCACCCTATCCTTCCTTATCACCACCGACGTGGACATTGGAGACCTGATGATCGTGAAGATGCGCTGGGAGAAGGATAGTCTCCTCAGCTTCTCAGACTGGTGGGGAAGCAGTAGGTTTCACATCCGGAAACTACGCATCAAATCTGGGGAGAGACAGTCCAAGTAAGCTTCACCAGATAGACAGAACAGTCTAGACGTCAGATATGTTTGGTTTCAGTCATGCAGTTGTAATTAAAAATGTTTCTGTTTTCCAGGGTAATCTTCAGTTCAAAGGAAGGAGAGTTTGCATATCTGGTCAGAGGAGGGGAAGATGCAGTCTTTGTCAAGTCAAAAGAAGACAATATGAGCCGTAAAGAGAAACTGTAAGTTCAAATTACAATAATCAGGGTTCCCACGGGTCAGGGACATTCTGGAATATCAGATCATTTCAATAAAGATAGAAGGATGCTCTGTGAACTCATGATCTGTATTTGGTCTTTTCAGGATGCACAAACTGAAAATGCAGGGCAGCCTGTTTGGCCAAGACACCGCTTGAAGTTGCACTTAAACATCCCCACCCCCTTCCTGCATGCACATCATCCACCTCTACATACATGACCAAAGACAGACAGAGTAACACTGGGAAAACCTTTGCAAGTAACTGGACACATGCTGTACAGAATATTCCAAGTGGTTTTCATCTCTTTGTGATATTAAATCACAATTCAACCAACGCAACCTCATGTCTCACACCAGAAACCAGCCCCTTTGAGGCCGGCTTCTTCTGTAAACCCATGAACTCTGCTGCTGAAAAATGTGACATGTTTCTTTGTGATGATGTGCTCAGATTTTACAATTGTACACTTTCAATAGCTTTTGCTGCATATCTTTGTAGATTCTTAATGCTTTTATAGCCCTACATGTACTGTTTATACTGATTTTGATGTATGTTGAAACCCTGAACTGATGTGTTTTCTTTGCCTATGTGATCTTGGAATAATGTTTATGAATAATTGATTCAGAGTGACAGGCATAATATAGGCACATCATTTGTTTTGCTGATGTTTTTATGTGCAGAATGATCATTATATATCTTTAATTTTTGTTTTTAACCTAACCACTAATTGCCAACAATCGACAGGGACCAAAGAAGTATTTACTATCTACTGACAAGAGAATCACAGTGGTCTTTGTAAATACACTTTTTAAATCAGTATTATATATATTTTTAAATATGAGTTATATGTTAATATCTGATCTTTTGCTTGATTTTTGATTGTGCTTGGTTATTGTGTCACTGGTCACTTTAAAAGGCTCCCTGTCCCCTGCAAACATTTTAATGTTATGATGGTTGTGATTGCAGTCCAACAGGGATATGCAGTCTTTAGTTTTTTTATTTTACTTTATTCTTTTGCAGTAACTGAGGTCACTTTTTAGATGTTCCAGTAGTATTCCTTAATTCATGGGTCAACAACAGTATCTCTAATGAAGCCATTTACCTCGAGGCACAGTCTTCAACATACCTTCATTCTGATAGGTCAAAATTGACAGAATTGCTGAAAATAAATCTGCAAGCCTTTGTAATCTGTGATTACTAGACTGGCCTACACGATAGCCATAAAACATCTCAAGAATACTTCATGTTGTATTTATTACATGTACAGTACATTTCTATATTTGTATATTAAGCTGTAATATATTTTGCTAGGCTTTCATTGCCATATGTGTGTTTTTTTTTTAAATAAATGAAGCATTTTTGTGATTTGATGCACAAGAGTTTGGAAAGAGCGATCAAATTGGTCTCAATGCCAGCTGTTAAGTGCATTTACTTCTATGAACTGAAATGCAGTGCACTGTATAAAGAACGAATCCAAGATGGTTTAATAAACAGATAAACTACATATGCTGATATCCCTGACTGCTCTTTAGAAAATATAAATGACCAGAATAACGTATAAGCCATGGATATAAACATGTATTAATATAAGCACAAACTTCAAGCACAAATTAAGTACAAAAATGTTGCCATAAATGCATCACACTGGACCTTTTTATTAAGTGAATTAATATGACCACAAACTTCTACATTTCTGTATCATATGCACATCAGGGTATTTAGCAGTGCCTCAGAGATGAGTTGTTAATGAAAGCAGATACTTAAAGGCCCAGCTGTTAAATTCATGGATTTCAGTCAGCGTGGGCAATATGTATAAAATATTCTGATAAATATCATAACTCACAACAGTTGAGAATGATAATCATTACAGTACATGTCAAGCCAATTTCTTTGGAGATTAAAAGTGGATTTCTGGTTTAAGAGTTGTAAATACAGTAATGGAAAGATGTTTTTGCACATCCTTAAAATTGATCATGAAATATTGGCAGAATAATATTTTTTGTGTTTCAAAAATGTGGCCCCATTTGACAAGTGGATGCAAAACATTTTTGGGGTTTTTTGTTTATTATTTAAGAAAACTAAACAAAACGTTTGAACATATCCTGGATGTTTTTCTGCTGAAAAATACAGTTTTGACCTGGACAGAACAGAGCATGTGGGTGTGGAGAAGGGAACAATACTTGGCAGATTTCAGTGATATGAGAATGATTCTTCATAAAATATATCATAAATGAATGGGGAGTCCAAAAACCAACCACTGTATGAAAACAACTCAAAGGATGAATAACAATAGATGAAAAAAAAGCACTTTTAAGCTTACACTTACTGTTCATGTTTCTGACATTAATTTTATTTTGTGTATTACTTTTAGGCAAGAAAGATGAAAATTCTGTAAAAATTTCAGAAAAGTTACAGAAGGGTGGTCCAGAATACTATCCATTAAATTTTGGTGAATGTAGGTCAAGGTCACCAAAATGTGTTTTCACAATGATCAGACACAGGCTAAATCAGGAATTTCCTTTTCATTCCTGTATACTCACAGCTTCTTTTTGCTCTCATTGCTGATGTGCATTGACATCAGAACCTTGATGAACAAATGTGAAGACTCTAGGTCACAATAAAGGTCAAAATCAAATTTTGAATATAACTTTTGAACTATTCATGTTAGACACTTCCAATGAGGACTAAAATGCTGGTCTTTCAATTATGCATGCTGTGTTTATAGATTTTGAGCTATTGTTGACCCAAATGGTCAGGGGTCACTGGATCAATACCTAAAAAACTAAAATGGACTATAATAGAAAAACAAGTGGAGATAGAAGCTTAGTTACTATTATTGACAGATAGGAAACTACATGTAGGATCCAAAATTGCATCATGACCTTTGACCTTGAGCCACCCATAGTCTCATGTTTTGAGAGGGAAATGTTCATGAAGAGCTAAAGAGTTTGCAAGAAGGCAGGGTTTGTTGTTCCCTGCACCACTTGTTATTATGTGAATTACACATGGGGCAGAACCTATGGGGAGCAGTGACATACCATCAATCATTCCAGATGATTGAGTGCAAGTAAACAAGCAACAGTCTGTGAGTGTGAGACTGAGTGGAAAAGCACATGTTAAAGATGCAAAGTGTGACTATGGCAATTTGGCGAAAATGGGTGCAAATGTTTACCTGTTCAAATCAATACTGTGTCATCTTAGAACAGTGTTTGCTGCATGGGGTCAGTGACCTTTGGAACTCAGGTACTCAGACAAAACCTGCGATGAAGGAAATATGTCGCTGAACATACCTGACTGACAGAGCAGTGACTTCGTACTCATTAGGGGTGTAACGTTGCACAAAAATCACAGTTCGGTACGCACCTCGGTTTTGAAGTTCGGTTCTTTTTCAGTACAGTATTACTGTACTTTTTATTAAACCAAAAAAAATGTCAATATAAAAATGAAAATGGCAAATAAGTGAAAGTGCTGCTTCGTACCAGTAAGTTAAATTATATATTATAAAATGATTACCCAAATGTTGAAATTAAAAATAATAATAATTCCTTTTAAACAGTAAAAAAAACAAAAAAAAAACTTTCTCCAACATCTTAAGGTGTCATTCCCTTTGGTTAAGCCCATCCTCCATTGCAGCAAATGTGAAGTAGCATTAGCATTAGCATCTACAAGAGAAGACGGCGCCACAGTAGCTGCTGCAGAAACAGGAAAAAATGGCAGAGTAAACTGGTTCATGTGCTCTCTGTGGAATTAAAGCCTCGATTTTTCCTGCACCCTTTAAAAACAAATGACGTCACGGCACGAAACCTAGCTGGATGTTACTCTGCTACTGCTGGATGCTACTCACAGATCGAGAGGGGAGGGGGAGTGTCCCTTCACGCATTCTGAGCCAATCAGAGACGCCTCATCACTGCGTCATGGACATATATGCGGAAGTACCGGTAAAATGTTGTTCAACCTCAAGCCTTTTTTCTCCTGTCACCTCCGCATGATATGGACATGGTCACATCCAAACTGACTGTATTTGTTCGGTATAGGGCTGTACCGAACGGCTGTTTTCAATGGTTCGGCACGAATACATATACCGTTACAACCTTCGTACTCATCCATTTTTTTCTCTCATACTCATGCAGATTAACAAAGGGCTATAAAATAAGTTACCTGACAGAACCAATAGTATTGTACATGATATTTTGACACAGCTGGCAATAAAAATGTAATACAAGTACCCTATAAAAGGTGTGACAACTTCAAAACAAGTGGTGCCAGGTACAACAAACCCCAACCCCCTCGCAAACATTTGACTACATTTGCCCTATCTCTTATCATGGGAAAGACACATTTTTTAGTTACTGTAACCTTGACCTTTGACCTACATTTACCAACATTTAATGAGATCTGTTATAGAGCACCTCACACCTTTCCTGAAAATTTCATGGACTTTGGTCCAGCGGTTTTTGCATAAAGTTGCTGGCAAACAAACAAACAAACAAACAAACAAACTCAAAAACAATGCTGCTCTTTCCTTCGGGGTTTGGGTGATAATGCAAGCAACACAATAACATTCAATAACCTAAGGTAAAATCACACCTATAGCCTGTTTATGGGAATTAAGGGGGTATTTTGATTATTTTCTGTATTTTAATATGATGCTTGAAAAACAGTAAATGTTCAGAAAGTCAGTGAAGCCGGATGGATATTTGTCATTTTAAATACTTTAATCAACCCAGGATAAAACTGTCAATCAACAAACAGCTGCATAAGAGTGTAATTGTAGCTTTGGTTTTACATTTTGAATTATTCATGGCTATTGTTAATCAAAGTATGTAAGTAAGTAATGTATTTAACTTAAATTGTCAAAGTAAAGAATAAAAGACTGTTGTGAAAAAAACATTGTGATTAATGGTGTGAAAGGTCAAATAAGTCTGCAGTGTTTTTGTTTATGTGCTTAAAACAAACAGTACTTCTAAAGTTACATATAATGACAACCACACTGAATAACAGCTGGAGTTCAGCCTGTAAACTATTCATTGTTGACAAGTGCATTTTTATTTTCATTTTTTTCTCACCACAATACAATGAACAGTATATGTCCTTCAGTCTGAGAAACATATTGTATTTAGTTTGTATGACTCCTAAAAGCTTTAACGTCTGTTTTCAATGTATTGTTTGCATTCAACCTTCTCTGCTGTCCTGCAATAAATATTATCATTGTTTCACATTCACATGCATTCCTGCCATTTGAAAGTGTCAATGTTGTTCTGCTGAAAATGAAAATGTCTGATATTATAAACCAAGAGCAGTTGGATGACATGACATCCAGTCTGACCACTTTTCAGAGTTGAATTCAAATACATTTGACAGGATTTTCCAAACTCTCAAGTCACATATTAGAACACACTGTAGCCCAAACCTATGGAAACCACAGATGAATTAATTCTATGTGTCCACAGATTGCACCACTCGCTGAATGAAATAGTAGTTTCCATTATTTTTTGGCTTTTGACCACCTGTAATTAAACACCACTATAACTAAAGATATGGTCATTGATTTCAGAAGGAAAACCAATAGGCACGAGAGCACTTCAAACAAAGGTCAGACCATTGAGTTTGTGGAGTCATATAAATATCTAAAAGCAGTTCAATCCAGTCACAGTCTTGTCTCAAAGAGTTTTGATTCCTTGTCATTTGTCTAGTTTTGTCTTTTATTTTTCATTTGATACTTTGTCTCTTCACAGTTTTTTTTCTCCAAGAGGGTGAATTTAATTTAGTACTTTGTCATATTATGGTTTTTCCTCTTTCAGAATGGATTTTAGTTGATACTTTTGATATTTGTTAAACATCCTCTGTATGAGTGTTTTATGTTGTTATGTTGTTTTATGTTAAACTTTTGTGTATTTTTGAGTCCTGCATTTGGGTTCAGCTTGCATTTACAAGACTGACAATTAATGCTGAACAAACAATAACTCAAACTATGAATTATGAAAGAGCTGCAGCATCTGAAACTGACCATAATAAACATTTGACAGATAAACAGTACCAGTGTTTCAGTTTTACACCCACATTTTGTCACGTATTTGTTTCTATTTTTTAATCAGTACGTTTTTATAATTTTTTTATCACTTACTAGAAATTTCAGTGGGGGTACCAACCCCACGGTCAAAAACTATGGAATAAAGTATAAAGCTCATTATTCCACGAAGTTTCGTGGATGAAAGATGAAACATTTTCAAAAGACCTGAACCAGTCCAGTTTAATCGAGAAGAACTAACAAGAAGAACAACCTGGGCAAATGAAAACCTACACGAATATAAAAGTCAGTTGATAGTTGACATTATAGCTCTGTTAGCTTAACATTTTAGACAGAAAATAGCTACACTGAGACCATAAATCACCTCTGTTTTCAAATTGGTCTGAAGCCCAACCCCCCCCCCCCCCCCCCCTATTTGGCACAGGCCTTTAAAACATAGTTTAAAGTGATAGGGGTTGAAAAATATCCCCTTATGAAATGACACAACCCTTTGAGACCTGTTACATCATCATCTGTCACTGACGGTGCTATAAAAAGACGCAACAAGTTTTTTTGGCGGGGCACCCATGGCCCAGTTGGTAGAACAGGTCGTCCATTAACTGAATCCCACTCTGTCCTCGTCAGTCTGTTGTGTCCTTGAGCAAGACACTTCACCCTCCTTGTCTCACTCACACTGGTGTATGAATGTGGATGAATGTTTAGTGGTGGTTGGAGGGACCGTAGGCATGAATTGGCAGGTTCTGTCAGTCTGCCCCAGGACATCTGTGGCTACAAATGTAGTTTACTACTACCAGAGGAAGTATGTGAGAGTGAATGAATAATGGATCAATAGTGTAAAGTATTTGGTGCTTTGAAAAGCACAGTAGAAGCCCACCTTGTTTACCATGCCATGCCTGTTTTATGTTGTTTTTTGTTGTTTTTTGTTGTTTTGTGTGTAATGTGTATATGTAAGAAAATAAAATAAAAAACTAAATTAAAAAAAAAAAGGAAATCTAATATTTTATTAAATTCAGGTCAGTTTGTGCATTTGGTTGTCTGACTTTCAGCGGGATTACACAAAAAATATTGAACAGATTTTGGTGAAACTTTCAGGAATAATAGATAATGGATGAAGGATGAGCCCATTAAATTTTGAGCAATGAAGGTCAAAGTTCAAGGTCACAGTAAAGGTAAAAATCTAAAACACATTAGTGGTAATATCTCAGACAAGATAGAATCTAGTGGGTTTTTTCATTCACATGGACTCACCTTTACACTGTAGATTTTGCAGTGTTAATTTGGAGACAATGGGACCAAATACACTCTAGAAGAAGTTAAATAAACTCTCTAAGTGTTGATTTAACACTGCAAAATTTACTGTGTACCTTGGACATCAGATGGGTCAACATCTATGGCTTGATCACTTCACGTTTTGACATCTTCTGATGCCATATCAAGCTTTGGCAGAGGTCTACTGTCTCTGACTGCCTTGTTCGTCTTGTTTTACAGAGAACCAAGCCAGTCCCTGTCTTGTCTTGGAGAGTTTTTTTCCTTCTTGTTTTTCTAGTTACCTCTGCCAAGGAGGTATTAAATTCAAGTCTGTTTGTTTGTTTGTTTGTTTGACTTTCAGCAGGATTACGCAAAAAGTTCTGAACGGATTTTGATAACATTTTCAGGATGTGTTGAGTGTCACAAGGAATAAATGATTAAATTTTGGTGGTGATCTGGAAGAGATCCTGGATTCTAGATCACTTTGAAATATATTCTCCATTTACCGCAATGTAACATTTTAAATTTTACTTTAGAATTTGGCTAGATTACTTTTGTTAGAATTCCTTTGTTTGAGCATTTTTATGTTGTACTTTGTCATTAAACATTGATTTATTTTTGAACAGCAATTTTTTTGAGTTGTGCATTTGGGTTGAAACCCTCGTTTAGTTGTGACAAAATTGCAAGAACACAATATTAAAATATATGAAATGTTTTTTTAATTGAAGAAAAAAATAATAAAGAAGTAAACATTTAACAATTTAAGTAATTTATGTAAAATAACAGATGGCTGTGGTTGGTAAAGCAAGTTGTCCAATAACCAAAGGGTTGGCAGTTCAAATCCTAACTTCAACTGTTTATATTCAATGTTAAATCTACATATTTAAAATGTTAAAGCTACATGCTTAAAATGTTAAACTTACGTGTTACTCTGTTTGATGTGTTTTTACAGCATTGTTCTGGCAACCACAGCTGCCAGTTTTTTTTGTTTTTTTTTTGTTACCCATAAAAATAGGATGTTCTTTTTACAGTCTGTGACACTATGATCAAAAGCCCTGCGGTGTTAGTTTTCCTCACCATAGGACAGTGATTACTCCTTTTCCTTTTAGTACACACATAAATCTTCATCACAGTAAATAAATTCACTGTACATCTCTACAATCCAACATTTATGACTTCAGAGCTCTTTTTTGTAAACACTCAAATTCTATTTTCTACTGAACAACTGAGCTATAACATACAGCTCCTTAAAGATTTCATGTCTCCAGTGATTTTGAAAGTTGTATTTAGGAGTTTTATCAAAAATAACATGAAAAAAATGAAGTACAGTATCACCAAAGTTGGTTGCAAACAAAATTAATCCAACAAGCTGTAGAGTCTGACTGTGGCACAAAGCCTTAGCATGACTGGAAATTAGGAAACCAGCTTATCTAAATATTATTTGCTGCCAGTGGTGCCTCAGCAGTGCAGCTGTAAGTAGGTTGTTATTAATTTGGGAGAGTTGACCTATACCTCAACCTTTAACGCTGTGAAAATCTATGCTTCAGTCTAACTTTACTGCTGAAACAAACAAAAAAATAAAGACATGTTGAGCCACATTTTGTAATAAATTGTCACAATGTATTTTATAATCAATAAAGGTTGCCTCATTATGTAATGTTATTACATTTTGAGAAGAATATTACAAAATACACTTGTAACTTTTTTATTTTCTTGAAATTATGGAAACACAGTTTAGTTCTAAATAGTTAATTTGTTCAATTGTATTTGATTTTACTTTCAAATATTTTTATAAGCTAGGTCTATTATTATTATTATTATTATTATTATTATTATTATTATTATTATTATTATTATTATTGTTATTATTGTTATTATTATTACTATTATTACCTCTGCCAAGGAGGTTATGTTTTTGCCAGAGTTTGTTTGTCTGTCTGATAGTTAGCGAGATAACTCAAAAAGTTATGGACGGATCTTGATGAAAAATTTGATGATGTGTCGGGAGTGTCACAAGGAACAGATGATTAGATTTTGGTGATGATCTGGAAGAGATCCTGGATTCTGGATCACTTTGAAATGTATTCTCCATTTACCGCAATGTAAATTTTTAAAGTGATCCACAATCCAGGATCTCTTCCAGATCATCACCAAAATCTAATCATTTCTTCTTTGTGACACCTCCAACACATCATGAAATTTTCATCAAGATCTGCCCATACGTTTTTGAGTCATCTTGCTAACTAACAGACAGACAGACAAACTCTGGCAAAAACATAACCTGCCTTGGCGGACCTCTATTCATTCGGGTTAGGGTTAGGGTCTGCCTTGGTGGAGGTTTGTGCTCTGAGTGCTTTTCTAGTTATTATTATTATTATTATTATTATTATTATTATTATTATTATTATTATTATTATTATTAGTAGTAGTAGTAGTAGTAGTAGTAGTTGTAGGAGGAGTAGTTGCAGTAGTAGTAGTAATAGTAGTAGCAGTAGTAGTAGTAGTAGTCGTAGTAGTAGTAGTAGTAGTAGTAGTAGTAGTAGTAGTAGTAGTAGTAGTAGTAGTATTTTGAAATGCACAAAATGCAACTTGATTCCAAAATGAAATAGTTATTACATCTTGGATGTTTATTACAAAATGCATTGTTGTTACAAAGTGTGGCTCATATGTGTGTTGAACATATAAGCCTGTAGAATTATAGCTGCATGTTTTCTCTAAACCAACCTTGTCAAAAGTGAAAAACAGATTATGCAACACTGATATTCATTTTAAAGCAGAGGGGGGAAAGTATACTGTCTGATTCCTTGAGTTTGTGCACAACTTCTTCTAAATAGGCTCCCACACAGAGCAAGAGGAGGATAGATATTGAGCAACACTTGGGATGTGCCAAACAGAATAAGTCACTTGTCTGTATGTGTGTTTTGGTTCCAGGTTTGGGAATCAGAGCACATTGATATTAACACATACTGTATATGCACGTGTTTCCGCATGTTTTCTTGGAAAGTAGCATGTGGTAATTTAGTCTGAAAAGCAGTTTCTGAAAAGACCATCAAATGGACCTGTGTTTTTCAAACGTGTTCATGGTCATGACCCAAAATGAGCTGATGTTGATGATGAACAGTTTTTACAGCATGGCCCAATGAAACTGAAAAATGTAGGACTGTCAGATTAGACCTGGATTAATGTTCCTGTTTATTTAGTCATTTTTCTTTGCTTCAATGGAAATAGGTGAACTGAGGAATATCTTCACAAATTTTAAAAAACTGTATTTACAGATCAGAGATTTTTTTTAAAAAAAGGGCCTGCGTTCTTATTTCCAGTAGAATTGTAGATATGTGTGTATATATACTCTGGTAAAAGTAGAAGCAACAGTTCAAGGGTGTAAAATATATTAAAAGTATGAAAAGTTATGAAGTAGGCATTTTCATCTTAACCCTTTGTTGGTCAGCTCAACCGATTGGTAGAGGGAACTTTGAACCCTGATATCTGATCTAAATTTAAGTCCTTTGACACCAAACCACCAAATTTCTTGGGCAGTCAATGATATATTCTGGTCATGCTAGTATATATATATATATATATATATATATATATATATATATATATATATATATATATATATATATATATATATATATACATATATATATGGCAGGCAAGGCATACATGGTGCGGCATAACCAGGTAGCGGGCATACTGTACAGGAACATCTGTACAGAGTATGGACTGGAGGTCCAAGGGTCAAGATGGGAGAACCCCCCAAAGGTGACAGAGAACAAACAGGCCAAGATCCTGAGATCCTTCCAGATCCAGACTGACAAGATGGTGATGGCCAATCAGCCTGACATAGTGGTGGTGGATAAACATGAGAAGACAGTGGTGGTGATAGATGTAGCAGTCCCCAGTGATAGCAACATGAGAAAGAAAGAACATGAGAAGCTTGAGAAATACCAAGGGCTGAAAGAGGAGTGACAACAGTGGTACCAGTAGTGATGGGGGCACTAGGGGCAGTGACCCCCAAGCTGGGAGAATGGCTCCAGCAGATACCAGGAACAACATCAGAGATCTCTGTACAAAAGAGCGCATTGCTAGGAACAGCTAAGATCCTCCCAGGCCTCTGGTAGAGGACCTGAGTCTGAAGGAGGCAATGCCCAGGTGGGGTGAGAGGAACATTTATATATACATATATATATATATATATATATATATATATATATATACCACCAAGGAAGAAAATCATGACCGTAACACTTCCGTGACAACACTTCTTTACTTCTTTGGATCTTTACTTTTGGACCCAAAATTGCAGATAAGTTCTATATTTTTTTCATTTTATTAACTTTTACAGAGTGTATTTTACATAAATAATTCCCATTATGTTTCAGAAATACTTTGGTATTCATGAAATAATTTTTTAAAACATGCTGAACCAAACTGTAGAGATGATAGTAGAGGGTCATGAAATGCTAATGCTAATGCTACAAACACAAAGAGTTAATACATCTAATTTGAGCCAAGTCACAAATTATGTTGGTAAGATTGGTGAAGGAATAATGTTTGAGTTTTAATACTTTAATTAAATTTAGGGTCAGTAAAAAAATCTATGTATTATTTTCTAATAGCCCCTGTGAGGTGGAAAAATTACTGTGACATACAAAGGGTTAATATGTCATTTGTGTGGTTTTATATCACTATTGTCTTGTTCTTTACAATATTTTGGTCTTCCTTTGTTTTATGACAGATTTTAGAGTAAAAGTTAAATGTTGTCTGAAAGTGATTGTACTTCTGACCTCTGGTACATAATATTTATTATTTCTATATCAGTAGTTTATGAATCTAGATGGTGTTTTGTAAGTTTGGGTCATATGAAGCGTGATATTAAAAAGTTTGATAACACTTTGTCATTCCAATACTGATCATGCTGTACCTGTCCATATTCAGACTTCATTAGTCCTATGTCAGAGCAGTAGGTGGGTCTAGCTCCCTCTATCATCATTCTGATTAGATTTTGGTGATGATCCAGATGAGATCCTGGATTCTGCATCAGTTTGAAATTTTACATTGTGGTAAATGGAGAATAAAATAAACCACTCAGTTTTTGTTGGTTTAACACTATTTGTTATTGAAAATAGAAACCACTTAACACTCAACAGGTTACCATGGTGATATAGTTATGGTAAGTAAAATAAATGGTAAGCTGGACCTTGTTTTATCGTGCTTTTTTTGAATCAGTTTTATCTTTCTGTCTTGTTTCATGGTTTGGAAATGTGTCTTTGAAAAATCTAAATCAAATTGTGAAATGGTCTAGCAAACTGATTGGAGAGTCTCCGCTTCAACCAGAATCCCTGTATGTCAAACAGCTAAAGACAATAGCTAACTCTGTTATAAGAGATGACTCCCACTGTCTTTATAGGGAGTTTCAGCTGCTCCCATCAGGTCGGGGGTTCATGGTACCTGCTTGTAAATCGAGATGCTACAAAAACAACTTTGTACCAGCAGCCATCAGTGCTATCAATAAGTAAGAGTATCATTTATCATTTATGTGTTTATTCATTTATTTTAATGTTTCTTTTATCTTGTTTTTATTGATGTTTTAACTTATCTTGCTTTTTATCTTGGGGGCTGTTTAGCCTCAGCACTGTTGTCACGTTGTCTTGTCCTGTGTTGTCCTGAGTGCTTGCAATACGAGCTGACTCACTCACTGTAAACCAAGGGTTACCCAAGGGTACAATGGAATATTCTGATTCTGTGTTAAATCCATGTGGTGTTAATACAACACCAACACTCTATTCTACACTAATACTGAGTATTTAACACTCCCATATTTGCTATGTACCTGGTTATCACTACACACACTCGACACCATCAGAACCATATACATTTATTTTGGTCTCATCAGACCACAGAACATGGTTCTGGTAATCCATGCCCTTAGTCTACTTGTTATTAGAAAATTATTTTGGTTTTGTTGGGGATCATCTTTGGTTCAGATGGTATTTGCAGAAATATAAGGGGTGGGCTCACTTTCATGAGGTACTGTATTTACATGCATAAGTGGATAAACAGGGATTTCTATCAGTAAATAATGTTGGATGTTTAGGTCTTTATGGGTTAAAATGACATCCCAGTAAAACAAAATGTTTAAAATATTTTTCAAAACCTAACAATATTAAGGTGTACTTATCTCTGATAATTCACAGGTAGAATATAGTGGAAGTAAAGCAGAAAATAGGTAAATGTTGTCACTGTGCAAAATCCTTTTAATAAGCCAGACAGTATTATCACTTCAACACAGTTCTAGAGAAATGATACAAAACTGAACTTTTTCCAATATTACCTAAATAATAAGAAACCCAAGTATTAACAACAGAGAAATCTAAAAACAAAAATATACATCTTAGGATCTGTCCTGTTGAAAATTCACCCTTGACTTTGTGTTAGTCTTGAGCAACAACAAATTCCATGACAGTGCTCAAACCAACCTGCACAAACAAAAAGAACAAAAACATTTCATTCTCGGATCATCGTGAACCAAACAAACGTGTAAAATAACAAAATATGAAAGATTATTGGTCAATAATTCTGCTTTATTTTTTTCCAGACTACAGTTCTAACATCAATAAAATACGTCATAGGGAACGCTGTGGTTTGTGTATCTGGATTTAAACTGGAAAAACATGCAGTACCTAGAAATTTGCCATGGGAGATAACTCTAGGAAAGATCTAAAATAGAAATCATCTTGTTACTTTATACAAACTTGGTGGAGCGGCTTCTGATTTCCCCTCTTTGTTGGTACACAGCCCTGGAGGTTTGGCACTCTCCCACCCTTCCTTTACCTCCTCTGTGATGGAGAGTCTTTGTCCTGAAAACAAATTCAGTCACTGCTTTTTCAAGGAAAATGGTGTCATGTTCGTGGAAGACCCACAGCAGACTGAGCCAGATGGTCTGTAAGAGGAGGGAGCCATGTCTGGACTGTCTGAGTGTTTGTGAGAGGAAGCACTTCTACGGCTGCACTATTTGAAGCAGGGTGTAACAGCTTTATATGTTTAGCAACTTCCATATTTTTCATTAAGCGATTAATGAGGTTTAAAAAAAAAAAAAAAGAACCACATGAAGTGGGTTTTATTGAATAAATCCGAATATGTGTCTTGACAGTAAAAAGTACTAACACCTTATGCTGTAAACATGTCTGACTGCATGGAAATGGAAGGAACCATTAACAGCTGCCTATTACTGTAACATGTAATGATCACAAATGGAAAACTGAGTAGAAACTCTGCTTTTCTGCAACACATGGCATCTATCTGTCATTGCAAATCTAGTTTCCCAAAGTTGGTATCAAGTAGGGTGACCAAACATCCAATTTTCCCTGGAAAAGTCAAGTCATTTACATGTATATTTGGTATTGACACCCCCACCCCTACAAACACACACACCACATACTAAGATGTCCGTGTTTTCCCAAATCAAAATATGGTCACCCTAGTGTCAGGACCAAAAATGGACAACCTAAAAATGGACCTGAGTTTTGTTGTGTCATCTTGTGACTGGTAGCAGGTGAAGAGTTTAAAGGGGACATATCATGCCCATTTTCCACAAGTGAACACAGTTCCCTGGTGTTTCAGAGACCTGTGTGTCACATGCTTTGGTTAAAATACCATATTTTTGAAGAGATACAACAGCCTCTTCAACAGCTCTTTTGAATACACTGTGCCTCATGCTTTCATGTAAATGTGTCACAGCTGACTCCGCCCCTCCCTTCCATATTCTACCGAGAGGAAGAGGAGAAAGAAATGGAACCTGAAAAACTTGAGGCAAAGAAAGATAGACAAAGAAACAGATTAATTAAAATCAGCTGGAGTGAATCAAAGTGGACAGAGTGCTGAGTTTTACAGCCCCCGTGCCTTTGAATCCGGGTCCTTTAACAACACCGGTGTGCATTCGGGTCCGGTTCGTCTGGATGGACCCGGGCCAGTCAGACAAACCATGATACTACGGATGCGGTGCCACCCACGGACCAGCCCTTCTGATCAACCTGGGTCAGACCCCAACGCATGGGACGCACACCGGGACTACTAATAAAAAAATTATGGCAGATCTCCGAGTCCGAGCAAAGGTGTCTATGACCAGTATGTGGGGTTAGCTGAGCTGGTGGGATGGGGTGGGATATTAAAAATGAATCTGTGCATGTGATGGACGAAGCATAGAAAATCGAAAATACAACATTTTCATTCACTTCTGGATTTGGAGAAAATGAGAGTGGATGTTTTATTTTTTAATAAGTTAAGGGTCTCCTCACACACAGACAGATGTAAAAACATTAAAAGGTGGATTTTTGCACTTTAATGCTAGGTAGATCACATTTGATCTGTACCTGAAGCCTACTTTGTTCTGCTCATGTGTAAAAATACTTTCTCCTATTATGATCAGCTCATTATGTCATTAGCTGAAAGATTTGGGAATCCTTCTCTTAATGTAAAATGCATTAGTCTATTCTTGTCAAAACTTTGTGCTCCATTTACATCATAAACGTCTAAGAGCTTGTTAAGTATGTTTAAGAAAAGGTTTAGTTGTATGTAGTGTTTAGAAAGTCAATGTCTTGTTTGCATAACTTTTATCCCACTACATCTTTGTTTGGTGTGTTGCAGCTAATGTCAGAATGCCTGTAAACTTAACTATTCAATTGACCCAACAGCCTGCTTGTAACTTTTCACACATCACCTCATCGGACTCATGCCCAGTTTGTCTTGGCTCCACTCACAGGAGTTTGGGCAAGAGAATATGTAGTCTGAAGCCAAAGTACTCTTGTTACAATTTTAGCACATGATTCCCAGCTGGCACTGAGCAACATTTTTAATTCTTTTTTTTTTTTTTTTAACTGAGCTGGAGGGTGAAATATAGAACACAACAGGGCAAAGGTAAAGGTTTAAAAGAATGGAAATGAAGCCAGGTACATCACTTAAAGTTTTACTGACTGTAGGACAAATGGTACTGATTTCAGACCAGGTAAATGTACCTTCAGGACTGGGACACTATAGACATTACAATAACTGGTATAACTGTATAAGATTGAAAAGATCTCAATTATGGTTACCATGACTACTATGGATAATATTATGCCAGAAAGTGTGGCAGGTTAGATAGCTCATTTAAAACACGCACACTGGTGAAAAAAGTTACATGAATTTGGTAAATATGACAGAGTGGTTTAAAAAACGCTATTTGCAGTTCAGAAAGTCTGGAAATAGGAACCTTCTCTCACAGACTTTTTTAACAGCTGTATGTGTTAATCTGTTGTACTCTACAACAGGGGTGTCAAAGTCTTTTTTGTTCAAAGACACTATTTCATCTATTTTAGTTGCATACGGTCCAGAAAAATTTAATATTGGTATGATAACCTATAATTAATGATAAACGGCAGCACTTCTTGCTGTGACACGGTCGGTCACAGCAAGAAGACCTGGGTTTGATTCCCGGCCCATGTGGGAATCAAACCTGACCAAACCAAGCCAAATATTTCAATCTTGTCAATTGTGGCATGTGCAATCTTATTCCATTCCTCAATGAGGGCGACATGGAGCTGTGGGATGTTATCCGGAACCGTTCCTTCCTGTATAATTTGTGATATCTGTGGTATCTGAGGAAATGTGATTTTTTTTTTTGGAGGGCGATGTCCTTTTTTTGGAATAGAAGTGAATCAAATGTATTCAAATTGAATCAAATAGAATATAAGGATTTTATAGATCCAACAATTAGGAAATTGCTTTGTAACAACAGCAGCATTTACATTCTAAGCAAAACAGACAAAATAAGGTGCAAAACAAAGTAAGGAGCAATGACATAGTAAAGTATAAATACAGATAACGGTAAAGTGCAAAGTAAAGTAAGTAAAGAATGTAATTACAGGGTTATGTACAGAAAGTTAATAATGTACATAGAAAAGAAAATGTGTGATTATGACTTATTATACAATGCGATGGTTTGTGGGAGGAAGGGTTTCCTGTATCTGCAGCAGAGCTGTCGCAGTCTTTTGGAGATAATACTCCACTGTCTGTGGTAGAGATGGTACTCTGCATTGCTTGTGATTGTCGTCAGTTTGTAGTGTCCTCCTCTCCACCATGGTCTGAGAGTTAACCAGCCTCAGACTGATCCCAGAACCAGACTTCTTGATGATTTTATCCAGTCTGTTGGTGTCACTGGCTCTGATGCAGCCACCCCAACAAACAGCTGCTAAGAAGATAGTGCTGATCACCACAGACTGGTGGATCATCTCTACCACAGACGGGTGGATCATCTCTACCACAGACTGGTGGATCATCTCTACCACAGACGGGTGGATCATCTCTACCACAGACGGGTGGATCATCTCTACCACAGACGGGAGGATCATCTCTACCACAGACGGGAGGATCATCTCTACCACAGACTGGTGGATCATCTCTACCACAGACGGGAGGATCATCTCTACCACAGACTGGTGGATCATCTCTACCACAGACGGGAGGATCATCTCTACCACACACGGGTGGATCATCTCTACCACACACGGGTGGATCATCTCTACCACACACGGGTGGATCATCTCTACCACAGACAGGTGGATCATCTCTACCACACACGGGTGGATCATCTCTAACATCTTGGAGCACACATCAAAGGACCTGAGCTTCCTCAGAAAGTAGAGTGTGCTCATGCCCTTCTTCAGTGTTGAATCTCCAGTTCTCAGTATAAGAAGTGTCTAAATACTGTTTACAGTGTGAGCAGCATGTGGACAGGCCACAGGTGGAATTACTGCATCACTGAAGAAGTGGTCACTTGCAGACGTGGACACAAAATTGGTTTACAAATCAAAAAGAGTGAATCATGTTTTACAATTATCAGACATCATGAGCTCATGTTGGGCCATGTGTCTTATGTTACACAAATATATTACATGGTGTTTCTATATATGTGGCCCCTGAACTAAAACCGGTTTGACACCCTTGACTTTTAATATCTTCAGTGAACTCAGACTTAATATATAAGTTGTAATTACTATTCAAAATTCATCAGTTCAAACTTACATTTTCTTGAGCCCTTTTTTATTTTGTTTTCTTGTTTGTTTGTGAAGCATCTGTGTCTAAAAAAAAAGGTGCAATATCAGTCTTATTTATTATCATTAATAACTTTTGCCCTTTTCTTCTCATGGGGTGGAATAGACAAAGTGGTGACTGGTTTTGCCCCATGTGTTACATGTTTGACTCCCCTGCTCTATTAAATTTTGTTTGACGTTGCAAATAGTCTGACTTATTTAGAGCATAAAACTCTTTCATAATGTCAAAAATAGAGACATCTGTATTAAATACAGCTTTTTTGTTGGTTATCCACTCCCTGATATTTTGAGTTGAGACATATCATGGAATATAAACAAACAAAAAAGTAGCTGTAAATGTATACAGTACCTAAAACCAACATTTACATTAATGCAGCAAAACAAAGCCAATGTCATCATATATACAATCACAATAACTGGCAGGTGTCATTGTACTGTACTGTACAGTGATTTGATAATACTTTAATATTTTTACTGTTTCTTGGAAATGTAGAAAATGTAACTTGTGGAGTATTTACACAGTGTGCTGTTAGTGCCTTTACTTTATCTAAACCTGGAATCTAAAATTGGCCATTTTAAAATGATAATAATGCAAAAAAAAAAAAAAAATTAATCGTCATATGAATAAGTCTGAATTTGGCATTTAACTGTGTGAGCATAGCTAATCTGTCCTTAAGTGATCCCTTTGGCCAGATAACCAGCTGCCAATGTCAGAAGCGTCTGGAAAAGCCAGCCCTATCAGTGACTGGTGGCATAGTAGTCGTGTGTAAGCTGCTGCATGAAGACTCCAGCAACTCCCCCCATGCACACCCTAGACCTCTAGTGTGTCAAAGGTTAGCTGATGACAAAAAATATGATGTAATGACTTGATGAACTGCACATTCAGTGTTGATCTGATTCTGAGCACATTTGCATCTGCAGGAGATATAAAATGCATTATATGTTCATGCACATTATTGGCCCTCATAGGCAAAAGACTAATACATGTATAGTAAAGACGTCACTTTTCTTGGCAAGTTAATACATCTGTACCTCTAACTATTCCCAGGTGTGCAGAAATAAACCTTTATAAACGTAAAAAACATGAAAAATTGCACTGTTCTGACTTTTATGATTAGAAAGGTATTGCCAACCAGTGTTGTTAAAGGTGTTCATAAAGCAGTCTAATGATTTACTTTACACATATTTTCCATTCCCCGCCCGGGGGTCTGCAGCCAATGGTTTGTCAGAGGTGCTATTTAAGAAGCGGCCAGTTCAAGGTGGCTCACATGTCAGAGCTCCGCACGCGCAACAGGACGCACTGGATTATTCCTCTGGAGGAACAAACTTACGCTTCTGCTGCAGGGTCTGAACGATCTGAAACTACCGAAGGAACTATCTACTAAAGGAATAGTCTGTGAAAGACATGAAAACCTGGAGAGTTGTGTTTGTTTCCTTTCTGGTCTTGAGTGTAAGTGTGCAGTATGTGACGTCCCTGGAAGAAGAGCTCTCCGGTTCTATATTTGGTGAGTTGCCAGTTCAACCTGATCCACATTAGCTCACACATTTAGTCACGGATACACTACTGCCAGACTTTTCTAGGGGATTACGAAATTTGGACGTTTAGATTGGTGCAGGTTTCGTGTGTGAAAATGTGTGTTTTTATATGCGGTGCGCATCACTGACCTAGATGGGCAGTTCCTTCATTGACAGCGACTTTAACTGCATGGGTGTCACATTTAGGTCAAACACGTGTCTTTGATTGTTTTATTTTTCTGGCGTAAACTCCAATTCCACCTTTTCCATGAACGGAAGTCAGAATGGATGACTAAAGAATAACAGTCTGTGATCATGTCTGGTTTACACATGCCTTATTTGTGTGGAACCATGATAATTCATGTTTTAAATTCGGTCCATTATACATTCCTCCTCCAGTATGGGCCTCGTAAATGTCTGTGGATCCTGTAACCAACCCCCCCAACCCCCACTCCAAAGCCAGACCAACCCCCAGTTGAGTCAGCTGACTGTGTTTCAGGACTAGAGGTCTGAAAAGTGGGTAGATTATAGTCAGTGATGTGGCAGGAACAAAGCTGGGAGATCTATGGGTGGTTTCTATGGAGCTCAGTCTGACCAAGTGAACCCCCGTGACCCTTCAGGACTGATGTTGTCTAAGGTGGAAGCTCATTTACTGAGGGGCCCCAAAAGGGGCCACAGCTTATTGCAGGCAGTCATTCACTGAAGTAGTCAGGCATCTCAGGACCTCCCACCCAGGAACCACTTACAACCATGAGCAAAACACCATGAGACATATGATGTTTTTTTTTTAAAATATATTATTCATGTATCCTTCTGTTTTTCTTTTCTTTTTTAAGTATTAGATTTGAAAATGTAACTGCAGAAAGTATTGCCTGTTTGATATTTTTTATTAGTGTATTAGCACACAAACATGAGAACTATTGTGGAACTATTGGGTTTTGAATCTTCATTGTCCATTTTATTGTTGTTGTTAAGGCACATGTCATCCATTACACTCACATCTTATATCACCTCATTTATCTCAGTAGTTGTAGGTCAATTATTTACAAACTCAGCAAATGGCTGTAATAAACAGCTTATGTTTTCTATCAATAAAAGTGCTGTGTTCCCTTATCTTTGGGGTTTTAATGCCAAGTTGGACATGAAACCACAAGTTAGTTTATTTAAAATGGCTGTAATTAGCGATGAGCAAGCTAGCTAGCAACGTAAAATTTACAGAAGGAATAAAATATTTTTGTTGCAGTTGTGTAATGTAAACCAATCCAACCCTACAAAGCTTTTATATACTATATTGCAGTAGATGGTTAATGCTAATAGTTACATGCTAATGTTAGCTAATGTGAGCTAGCTTGTTTTGTGGTCTGAACAAAGCATTTTTTTTTCTCAAATTAAATGAAGTTGGCAAAATTCTATGTTTTTACTGGTTTACTGTTTTTGAATGAAGTTCAGGTAAGGTTTAAGTTTAATTTTGTGTTTAAATGTGAAGAACAAACTGTGATTTTAGGTCTCCAACCCAAAGCACATTGTAATGTATTGTTAACCAAACACAACCATCACATACAAGCTTCAGACTAATATTTCATTTATTAAAACAACACATAATTTTTACATACATGTTTGGGTGTGAACTAATACCCCTTTAGTATAAATCATCATCAGAAGTTAATAACTGATTACACTCTGCTGCTTCACTGCTATCTCAAACTTGTCCTTTAAAGTATATACAGAATATTTAATAATATTAACACACAGAGATGTTCTTAAACATTTAGACTTTCTTTTCTGTCAGGTAACTTTCTGGACCCTGTGAAAGACTTGTTCGACCATAAAGAAGACAATAATGGAACCGTTGCCAAATTCTCACTCCGTAAACCTGCTCATCCTGATGATGACCTGTGCTACATCGTTCCTGGGAAACCTGATTCTCTAACACTTTGCACCTTTAACAGCACCTCCAAAACCTTCTTAGTCATCCATGGCTGGACGGTAAGTAGAAATGCCTGAGCATGTGGTGACTTGTCAGTGTCATGAAAATCATAAGAGCTTTATTTACTGTGCTTTAAATTAGAAACCCCCTTGACTGGCTGGGTTTTTGTAAAAAACCTGGTACCATTGTATCTCACCAAATCTAATTAGCTGACAAGCAATGACTTGTAGGAAACCATGGAAATATTAACTGGAGTTAGTTTATAAAATATCCATTAAACAAATGACTACAAGTATTTCCTTGTATCTTTTTAATATTGCCGTCATTTCCAACAGCTCAGTGGAATGTTTGAAAGCTGGGTCTCCAAACTGGTATCAGCGCTTTATGAGAGAGAGCAGACGGCTAACGTCATTGTAGTGGACTGGCTCACCTCAGCCCAGAACCACTATGTGGTGGCAGCTCAGAAAACCAAAGCAGTGGGACAAGAGATCGCTCGATTCATTGACTGGATTGAGGTCAGTAAGAGGACAATATTACACAGTATTGTATAACAATAATACTTGACTGTACTCAATTACGTTTTGGGAGAATTGATATTGATATTTTATTGAGATTTGTTTTCTGTTTACTTCCACTTTCACCTCACTACATTTCCTGACTCAATTATGTACTTCTACCCCAATGTATTTTTAATACACAGTATCGTTATTCATGACAAAATATATGTTAAAATAATTTTGGTGTTTTTACTGCTGACGTTACTAGTGGAATTTGTCATTGGGCCTTACCGTGTAATGAACAAGTTTAAAAGATGGTCCATACTCAACCTGTCAGTGATATGTTAATGTGAGCAGCAGTGTAATATTCACAATTCTGCCTGCCTTTGGTCATTACTAACATTTAATTGTACTTTTGCTTTCATTAATTGGGTAGCTTTAATTGTAGATTGCTTTGATGTACAGTAAATACTACATACTTACAGACTTTAACTTCAGTAGTATTTTAGTTGGTAACTTGAACTTCGACCAAAGTCAGTTTTTGGTAGGTTAGCTGAAAGTGTGACTTTCCAGCACTTTACTCAACACTGATTTTAATTGTGAAAAATATCAAACCAAAATTTAAAAAATGAATAAGTGATTGAATTTTTGGCAAGATTTTGCATAATTTTTGCTAGGGAACATTATTTATTGTTTTCATTCAATGTAACTTTGTAGGAAACTACCAACATTCCTCTTGAAAACATCCATCTGATTGGCTACAGCCTTGGAGCTCATGTGGCAGGATTTGCTGGCAGCCATGCAACCAATAAAGTCGGACGAATTACTGGTAAAATAGAACACAGCATTTTATTCTTCGTTGTAAATATTCTGTATGAGGAGGCTTCAATCAAGTCTGTTCCTTAACTGGTCTTGGTGGTTTCTCTGCAGGTCTGGATCCAGCTGGTCCTGACTTTGAGGGTGAACATGCACACAGACGCCTCTCGCCAGACGATGCTCACTTTGTGGACGTCCTCCATACTTTTACGCGGGGGTCGTTAGGTCTAAGCATTGGGATCCAGCAGCCTGTGGGCCACGTAGATATTTACCCAAACGGAGGCAGCTTTCAGCCGGGCTGTAACCTCAGAGGAGCACTGGAGAAGATTGCTAACTTTGGGATATTTGGTAAGAATAGTTCTGCAACCAGATGTATGTTTTTCTAAAGCTAGAAGTCTTATGTTATTTTTTTAATGTAAGATTATGATTGCATAGTGAAATTTTTTCAGTCACATAACCACTTCATATGACCTGACATACTTGTTCATTGAGTTATTTCTATTTATTGAAACTCAACACTATTATGAGGAAACATGATAAAAAATGTCATGATAAAAATTGTTTTAGGTCAGTATCAATATTTGTGATGAATGTCAAATTATTTATTTATTAAAGCTGGTTTTTGGTTCTGAGGGAAAGTGGAAGAAACTAGATTAGATTTGGTTATTTGTCCACTTAAATTATATGCAAAAGATGTAAAATGAGATGTAAAAAGTCAAAAATTACCTCAAACCTACAATGTGTCAAAGAAGAAATAACAAGAAAGTTCAATCAATGAAAATTACAAAAATGACACACAAGACAGAAAAATAAAGTAAGTTTTGACAGTTGAGAATAAAATGACATACACCATGATGAAAACAAAACCATAGTATAGAAAATCAGACCAAGCCCAAAAAGAAAAGACAAAACATCAACCCGGGCTTATACGCCTGCTTGAAAAGATAAGTTTTAATCTCCTTCCTAAACAAGTCATTGGACTCTGTGCTATGTGGATATAGAGGTAGTGCATTCCACAGGCGTGAAGCAGTGACTTGGAAAGAGTGCTCTCCTCTTACTCTAAATTAGGTCTCTGGTTTGATGACCTTAATGAGTGTGAGGGTGAAAAGGGTCTGAGGAGTTTGACTATGTACAATGGGGTTTGATCGTGTAAGGCTTTAAATGTAAGCACTAAAATGTTAAAATGAATAGTAAAACTGACTGGCAACAATGGGGGGGGGGGCATTAAACTGGGGTAATCTGATCCCTTTTCTTGGTTGCCTTAAAAGCCTTGCTGTTGCATTTTACACAGACTGTCAGTGATCAACAGGTTTTTATTAAAACACATGAAAATAACATTGCAATAATAATCAATGCAGGAAGAAACAGAAGCATGTATGATTATCTCCATTTCAGTTTTTGAAACCATAGCCATCAGTTTTAAAAGAAGATTTGAGAGGACTGAGACACACCTGCAGCCTCTGGTGTGGTTTTTATCCCACCCCCTGAAGGAGAGAGGGGTATTGATTATGGTGTGTCTGTTTGACTGTCAGCAGTTTTACACAATAACTACTGGACCAATTTATAGGAAATTTTCAGGAAAGATGTGAAATGGTCCAGAATAGATCCCAATACATTTTGGTGAATGTAGGTCAAAGGTCACAGTCACCAAAAACATGTTTTTACAATAAGAGATAGGGCAAATCAGGTCAAATGTGTGCCAAAAGGGGGTGGGGTTTGTTATGCTGGACACCACTCCGACAAGGAGGTCTTAAATTTGGGTCCATTTGTCTGTCTGTCTGTTTGTCTGACTGTCAGCAGGATTACGCAAAAAGTTCTCAACGGATTTTGATGAAACTTTCAGGAATCATAGATAATGAGTCAAGGAAGAACCCATTAGATTTTGAGCAATGAAGGTCAAAGGTCAAGGTCACATTAAAGGTCAACAGCTAAACACATCAGTGGTAATATCTCAGGATTCAGACCAGATACAATTTGGCATTTTTTGCATTCACATTGTCTCACCTTTGGACATGAGATGGGTCGATCGTGTCATGTGTGAATGAAAAATCAATCCTTGGTGAAGGTCTGCTGTCTCTGACTACCTTGTTTTTAGTTTAGTGTTTTTCATGTGTCTGTCTGTCAGTAACTTTATGTAAAAACTTCTGGACCAATATCCATGACAATTTCAGGAAAGTTGCGAAATGGTCCAGAATATATCCCTTTAATTCTTGATGAATGTAGGTCAAAGGTCAAAGTCACCAAAAATGTGTTCTCACGATAATAAGACATAGGGCAAATCAGAAATGTCCTTTTCATTCCTGTATATTCAATTTTGCATGAAGCTTCTGTTTTAAACCCGTAGTCTCACATTTTGAGAGAGAGTTACGCAGTAAGATTAATTAATTTTATTTATTATATTCTTTCAACCTGCTACAGCCACTTATTTTTACCCATTTGTTTTTAGACCTGTTTATCTACTCTGTTTTAATTGTGTTTATTAAGCACCTGCAGAATCTTGAAAGGCACTGATAAATAAAATGTATTATTACTACCTCTGATTATTACTATTATTATTACAGAAAAACTTCTGAACGGAGTTAGATAAAAATTTTCAGGATGTGTTGCATGTTTTCGATGGATCCCTTTTCCAACACACCTGATTCACATGATAAGGCTATCACCAAACTTGGCAGAGGCCTGATAATGACCTTCAGGTGTGCTGGAAGAGGGAAATATCTGAAACATGCAAGATAGTAGCCCTCAAGGACCAGGATTAGACACCCCCCACAGTAGGATGTACTGAGTAGAGCTGGGCTATAGACAAACATTCATACTCTCTCAGCTTAACCATTTAGATGCATTTTAATGTTTAAGAAATATGTTATCATTCAAATTGTTGTATTGTGATTGATGTAATACTCCACAGCCTAGCTTCATATCATCATTAACATCATTTTGTTAAATGAGAACTCTCCTTTGAAATGTATTCTCCATTTACTGCAATATAAAATTTCAAAGTGATCCAGATTCCAGGATCCCTTCCGGATCATCACCAACATTTAAACATTTGTTCCTTGTGACACTCCCAACACATCTTGAAAATGTTATCAAATCCATTCAGAATTTTTTTGTGTAATCCTGCTGACAAACAAACAGACAAACAAACAAACAGACTTGAATTTAATACCTCCTTCGCAGAGGTTGTGGCTCTCAAAATGCTTTTCTAGTTATTATTATTATTATTATTATTATTATTATTATTATTATTATTATTATTATTATTATTATTATTATTATTATTATTATTATTATAATAAGAGCTAGGGGGCGGGGTTTGTTGTTCCTGGTATCACTTGTCTTCATTTTGATTTAATGTCACTTAAGCAAGGAAAGTTGTCACTAAACAAAATGATATTATTGATGATATGAAGCTCGGCTGTGTATTACATCAATCAAAAGACAACAATTTGAATGATACCATATTTCTTAAACATTAAAGTGCGTCTAAATGGTTAAGCTGAGAGAGTATGAATGTTTTTCTATAGCCCAGCTCTACTTAGTACATCCTACGCTGGTCCTTGAGGGCTGCTATCTTGCATGTTTCAGATATTTCCCTCTTCCAGCACACCTGAATGTCATTATCAGGCTTCTGCCAAGTTCGGTGATAGCCTTATCATTTGAATCAGGTGTGTTGGAAAAGGGATCCATTGAAAACATGCAGGATAGAGGCCCTTCAGGGGTGGATGTGGACACCCCTGTCCTCCTGTAATGTCTACTTTATGACCCCACAAGAGCTCAATACTTGGCCTTATGTACCGTTATTATGCATCTGTTCTTTTCCATGATAAGCAGATACCGCTGCACATACTGTACAGAAATCAATGAATTGCATTGTGTAAAGCATTTATAAGCCTGTAGCTGCTTGTGAATATTCTGTCTTTGCTGTGAACATTGTAACTGTCAGCTGCACAATGAATCTATTCATACTAGCTGAAAAGAAACAGAGGGGCCTCCTCACGTAGTCCAACACAACTGGTCTTTTTAACTGAATCGATTTCATATTTTATCAGCAAAAGAATGGAAAGAAATCAAAATAATTTAACGGTAGATTGGCTTTGCATTTGTCCATTTTTGCAGAAAGACTTTATACAGTACATACTCATGTCTCTTTCTTCCTCAGCCATCACAGATGCAGTGAAATGTGAACATGAACGCTCCATCCACCTGTTCATAGACTCCCTGCTGAACGAAAAGGATGCAGCCAAGGCTTATCGATGCGGCAGCAACGATGCGTTTAACCGCGGCATGTGCCTTAGCTGCCGCAAAAGCCGCTGTAACACGGTCGGCTATGACATCAGCAAGGTCCGCAGGGCACGCAACGTTCAGATGTACACCAAGACCAGAGCCATCATGCCTTTCAGAGGTCAGTGGATACTGTCAACAGAGAGGTGTTGTTGAGCAAACTGTCACACACACACACACACACACACACACAAACTGCTGTCACATGATACGTGTTTTCACTTCAACAAGGGCTTATAGTTCAGTTTGGTCAGTAATGTTCAACTTGCCAAAATGTGCAGGGTCAGCGTACTGGCTCTCACAGTAACTTAGATGCTTGTTGATGGAGATTGTTTTCTATTTTCCTCTCCAGTTTACCACTACCAACTGAAGATTCACTTCTCCAGTAAAGTGAACCAGTCAGAGATGGAGCCGTCACTCACTGTCTCACTTTATGGAACCAAAGGAGAGGCTGAAAACCTGGAGCTTAAACTGTGAGTCTTATTAAAGACAAACAATGCAGAATGACTTGCATTTCACAGGTTGTATGTATTGGGTAACAGCTAAACAGTAGCCTGAGTAAACAGTGGTGACGTAATGTACTTGTTATGTGCAGTTATTTGAAGTTTTATGATGCCGCATTTACAAGCTTTAGCTTAATAAAACATTTAATTAGCGAACAGTGAAATACTTAAAATTTGCCTTGTTTGGCAGGAAGGAGAAAATAGCAACAAATAAGACACATTCATTCCTGCTGGTGACGGAGAAAGACATCGGAGACCTGTTGATGTTGACGTTTAAGTGGGAGCAGACAAACGGTTGGTCAGCTGCCAACATGTTGAAGATGGTATCTTCTTGGTGGTCTGGGGATGAAGAGGGCAGCAACATGGAGGTTCACAAAATCCGAATCCGGGCTGGCGAGTCCCAGCAAAAGTAAGTTACATGAAAGTAGGAAAACAAAAGATGGAGGGTTTTCTGTTTCTACACCGTAATCACAATACAAATCAACTGTGTTTTTTTTTTATTTCTTTCAGGGTGGTCTTCTGTTTAAAAAACCCTGACACAAAGGACTTAACACAGGAGGTTACCTTTGTCAAATGTAAGGAGGCTTGGAGGACAACCCCAAAAACAACTCCAAAAAGGTGAGATACAGCAACTACTGACATGACCTGATCAATATGGACGTTAATATGGTCAAAGCTTTGACGCTAAAGCTGTACATTTTCTGTTGTATTTAGAGTAAATCTGGACAACCAGAGATCCTGAAGAAGGAACCGGAATGAACGCCTTTGGTCTATTTCAGCACTTAGTAAATAATTTATACACATGTAACTTATTTTACTTCTCAAATTATACAAAAACCTTACTGCCTTGTACATACAGTAGTAAGTCTGTTCTATTTAAAACAAGCACATAGGTGAATACTGTATCATATTTTTGTATAAAAGTGTTTTATAATACGTTACTAAAGGTTCCTGGTACTAAAGGTAAATAACGTCATCATTAATGTCTTTGTTGATGGCTGGATGTAGTGTCATAATTCTGGAGGTGCTTTTGTTCTAGTGCGTAAAATACCTCGAGTTAAATGTTCAGTGTGTGATATTCAGTGGAATCTAGCGGGTGAATGTAACTCACTGATCGCCTTCTCATGCTCATCTAGTGGCCACATGAAAAATTATTGAAGTTGTTTTAGTTCAGAGGATACAAACATAGTGGGGTGACCATAATGCACCTTAACGCTGGGGGCCATCCATGATTCAACTGAAAAAGAAGAATCTCTCTCTCTCTCTCTCTCTCTCTCTCTCTCTCTCTCTCTCTCTCTCTCTATATATATATATATATATATATATATATATATATATATATATATATATATATATAAACAGCAAAATTCTTGCTTTGTGTCATTATGCACAAAAATATGAATGTTTTATTCCATTTATGTAGTTATAAATTCCTCTATATCATACACACTGGATTTTTAACTTTCATATTTATTGAAACCACTGTGAAAAAAAGGCTTCGTTTTGTCTGGATTTTTGCAGACAGTCGCTCCTTCTAAAAGAGAAAATGAGCCGAGCTTTAAGGTGATTTATTTTTTTTCAAGGTGTTTTATGCAATAGGGTACAAATCATGATATGTGACCCTCCAGCACAAAACCAGTCACTTGGGTGAAATTTCAGAAATTATGATTTTATATTTATCTAAAAGCATATGAAAAATGCTTGCGTGACACCAATTCAACCAATCAGAGGCCGTTTTTCAACATCGCCCTAGCAACAAGGTTTGTTTACTGAAGAAGGCTTTGTTCTGAGGCCTCCCATTGGTTCAAATATATAATTACATAGATTTCTATTTAAGGGTTGTCTAGAGGGAATCGCCATCTTTCTAACGGTACCAAACATGACGGGGAAATACCTAACACGAGCACGAAGGAAAGGCGTGATTTTACTGTGTAATTACAGTAGGCATGATTTCAAGCACTTATGGTTGGAATGTCACAAAAACTCATAGTTAGAAGTGTTCAGGAGACATTTTACTTGGATTTTAAGCATAAATTCGATCATTTTTACCCATATAATGTATTTGAGGCTATAGCTAGTAATAGTGCCTTTAGACTTCTGACTGGTTTTGTGCTGGATGGTCACATATATGTGTGTGATATATCTAATGCATAACCTAACAGAGCATTCACCACTGTGGCTCTCAGCACTACATGTGACTGTGGGACATATATCAGTGTGCCTTACAGTAAACAGTCACCAGACGTAAGCTGTTGCAAGTTAAACTTGTCTTAATGAAGCTCTTTGTTGATGTTTATTTGACATCTATTTTTTTCATACTGTTAACTCTAAGATGCATATTTTTCAAAAAAAAAAAGTTTTTACTGAACTATCTAAAAGTGCAAAATGTGTCTGGGTAATGAACTCAGTGAAACATTTACAAATGTTACTAAAAAGCTATCACCCCCCCCCCCCCCCCCCCCAAAAAAAAAAAAACCTCTGCAGTGGTCATATGAATGTGGCTAAATGTGATCCTCAGTGTCAGATTGAAGATACATTTGACATAAATATGGATAACGTCCTGTCTTGTCGATGATCAGATTTGTGTGGCTCCAATTTCTTTGTTACATGTATCTTCTTTAACGTAGCTAGTGTTCTTCTGTTTCTAATTACATTTCCAGTTCTTGGTTCTTTTAGAGATCGGTACTGTAATCATTGTGACTTCATTTCCACCATGTTTAGACTGTGGGAATCTTTTACTTTTGCACTGAAAACTGACAAAGACATTGCTAAAGCAGGTTACATGTACAGTACTTTGGCTGTAAATACCATAATGCACATAGATTTTCTAGTATGGCACACTAATGTTAGCTCTACTTTTATTACCTTTGGATAAATGTAATCTGTAAATCGTGTATTTCTTATGATCCTTTGTATATATCTGTAAATAATGCAACTGTATTGTGTAAATTCTTAAATAAATGAACCAAACCTGCCATGTGAGAAGTCGCCCTGAGCTTTATTTGAGGTCCATGTAAGTTTGAAATAATGATAAACCTCGCTTCATGCAATCATTAAATGTTCTCTTCTTTATCACTTTGTTTTAACAATTCAAGGTTGTGCATGTTTATATTTTCTTCCTTTTCCGTTTATTATCGAAGCAAAGTGGTTTTCATCCAAATCATTTCAACAATTGAAGCTCCTCCACATCTGTTTTTGATATAAATGTGCTAGAAATGTTAAAATCACCCAAACTAAGCTCTGTGACTTCATAACAGTCCTGTAGCTTTGACGTCTTAATTATTTGCTTACTTTGTCGAGGTGACCTAAAAGATAGCCTGAATTAGGAGGTGATATGTCAAATGCAAGTAGAGATGGAAGCAGTAGTCAGTTGTTTTTCTCCAGCAGACCATAGTGAAAAAAATACTCCACAAATGAAAGTTCTGTAATCATAACCTTAATAAAAGCATCAAAGAATGATCAGCACAGAGTATTGATAGCATGGAAAGATAACTTAATGTGTAGTAAAATGTGTCCTGGCAGTGATTAACGATTACAAATGATTCATTTTACTGCTGCAGTCACTGGCAATTAGCAGTTGACTGCTGTGCATATGGAAGGCTCAGCTCATTTTGAATTTATATACTGTTGGATGGTCCAACATACAGCTGGTGTTGCCAAACATGCTCAGCTCAAAACCCTAAAATAAAATCTGGTGTCTCTCCAGGATTATAGAGTTTTGTGATTTTATTTAAATATCCATGACTTCCATGTTTTTCTTTCTTTCTCTCTCTCTCTCTCTCTCTCTCTCTCTCTCTCTCTCTCTCTCTCTCTCTCTCTCTCTCTCTCTCTGTACAGTGTTGAACAAATGCGTGTTCCTGAAAAGTCAAAAGGAATGATATAGATTGTCACATTCCAACGGAGCAACATATAGTTGAGGGCAAAATTATTAGTCCCCCCAATGAAATTCTTAAATATTTTCCAGAGTAATTTTTTTTTGTTTGTTAAACAGGGAAAGGCATTTTCAACATCGTATTTCTGAACATACAATAGTGTTTTGTGTAAAATGTTTTCAGACACCCTTAAAATTTTACACAATTTGAAATATTATCATGAAATACTTGTGCAAAAACCTTTTTTTTATGATTGAAAAGGTGTGGTTGCATCAGACAGACACAAACAAATGCTTTTTCATGTTGTTAATTTTTAGTAAGAAAAAAATAAAACTCCAAAATCACTCAGAATGCAGACTCTGCCAAGGCAGACAAGCCCCCCCCCCCACCACTGATCACCACTAAACCTTTATCACTTGTGTCAGTATTAACATTTCCTAAAACTTTCAGCCAAATCTATCCGTAACTTTTTGAGTTATCTTGCTAACAAACAAATAAACAAACAAACAACCATGCTAGATGTCCCTAGCGGTCAGCAAATCTTAACTTGCTACCGGCGACGGTCTAGTTACGCTCAATGTAACTTTTGGCTAGATTTCCCTGAAACTGGCCGACGAATCACATTGAAGTATAGAGTCAGAGGGCGGGGGTAACAAAGTGACGACAGAGCTGCGACAATTTGGAGAGAAACAACCAGAAAAAACAATGATAGATGGCTGCCGACTGGGTGGTAATTTCCTTTTATCAAAAATTAGTGAAGAATTTGAGAAAACATCAGCAATCTTTAAATTCTTTTCACAGAAGCGACAACAGTTGTTGTTTTGTTTAATCATTCGGAACTTTCTCCGGACTCTTATGCGAACTTTCCGGCACTTCTAACTATGTCAGATTATGTTGATTGGTTGTAGTACTGTCCTATTGCATACAGAGGATTTGAAAGGCAACCTTTTAGCCCCGCCTCTCCTGTCTATGAAGTCTAGACCCATACATGTAATGAATAGGGATAGCGCGGCTAGGCTACGATTATTAATGTAATGTATTACACATGTATGGGGTGTCCACTTTTTTCGACTAATGCACTAGTAAAGTATTTATATTTGCATACCAAAACATAATTATTTAAGAAAAGACTAAAATAACCAGGTACATTATAATTAGCCCCCTTTAAGAAATGACATAACCTTACATGACCTTAAGTCATTTCACAAACTACTTTTGTGAAATGATGTGATTTAACTTCACAGGTGATGGGCTTAAAAGTGGTTAGGTTAATCAAGTGATTTCACTCAACATTTAAGTTGATTTAAAAGCCTCAGAATGGATCATTGAGCTGTCAGCTGAGAAAGCACTGTGTCCAAAACCCCCAAACTATTTGAAATAAAATCAACAGTAAAACTAGGTCTGAGCCATTGCTTCATCTTCCAACATGACTTAAAGAAGGAAGTCCATGCCAGAAGGCCATTACATCTGGAGGAGATAGAGAAATTTGCCAAAAAAGAATGGGCTAGGATTCCTTCAAAGAAATGACAGAGACTTGTTGGAAACCAGAACAAATGACTGCAGGCTGTTATCCAACAAAAAGGATACACAACTGTTTATTACGATCAGGGGGATAATAATTTTGACTGTTACTTTTATTTTTTTATATAATACATTTTATTTTCATGACCCTCAAATGCTTTACATAAAGTACAATAAAAGTCAACTACAAAAAAAAAAAAAAATCAAACAAAGCACTTACACATTAAAAGTAGTCAGAATAAACATTAAAAGCAATCTTAAATAAATTAGTTTATTAATTTTTAAAAGGGTTTTTAAAGTTTTGGGGTCAGAACAGTGATGGATGGATGGTGTGTGTGTTTTTTCTTTTTTTCTTTTAATTTAACATTTATTTAACCAGGCAAGTCATTAAGAACAGATTCTTATTTACAATGACGGCCTGCCCAGGTTTGGTGCTTGGTTTTGGGTGGCAGAGCGAGGAGGCGGGCAGAGGAGGATCAGAGGCTGCATTTGTGTGTAAACTAAACTAGGACGTCTAAAAACAGTGCATTAAAAATGTGTCGCTTTGTTTAAAAGCACTTAAGAAATATTTTTCAAACAGGGGTGTAGGGGTGTAAGTCTGATCTGATCTTCAGTGGGCTGCACCAGTAAAATAACAATATAATAACCTATAAATAATGACAACTACAAATATTTGTGTTTGTTTTAATGAAAAAAATCCATTAAACTTACTTTGATAAACAATAAAAAAAGATGTGAACTTAAAAAAATTAAATTTTTTAAGAAAAATCAATGCAATTTTGACAATATTGTGCCTCATTTTATCATTTCTACATGTGTAGTATAGATCAGATCTACAAAAACACTAAACACTTAACATGAAATAGGTAGAAAAATTGTTAAAATTGTGCTTAATTTTCTTTAGACATTTCACGTTCTTCAGATTTGTTCAGGTTATTCATTCCCATTTTATTGTTACATGATAGCTTGTAAATGTAAATATTTGAATTATTTAATGTAAAACATTTTTTACACTAGAACAAGACAAAAATGTGAAAAAAGTCATTATTCATTGTCGTAATGAAGTATTATATTTTTCACAACAAATCAAGAAGAAAATATGAAGTCACAATTTTTTCTGTAGGTTATTTCGTTATACTTTACAGTGGATTATATTGGTTTGTATGTGGAACCTGAACTAAAATGAGTTCCACAGCCTTGACTGTTGAGTTTTTTCACTTTGTCAATTCATCCACAGGCCGGATTGGAACCTTTCGCGGCCCACATTTGGCCCCCAGGCTGCATGTTTGAGATCCCTGTTTTAAAATACAATTTAGTAGAGGGAGGAGGGGTGTTAAATAATTTTACCCTCAACTCTATCTCCCAACAATCACATCTCATGTCTACAAAAAGAGTGCTAACCCTTAACACTAGTACACATGTATTTGTGGATGTGTGCGGAGCTGAGGCAATGAAAATGTTGCATTGTTATATAATTTATGCTCCAGACTGACGTTACACATTATGAAAACTCTGGAGCAGGTGCCTCTGCGTCTATTGAGATCCCATTTCAAACATGCACTGGACCACCTGCTGTTTACATACAATGAACAGAGTGAATGATGCTGTTCTTTGCATACTGCACCACGTCTGCTCTCATTTGGATAAGTGTGGTCATTATGTGACGTATATATATATATATTCTATTATTTTTCAAGAGCCTTGAACACAATCACATCCTTCAAACTCAGAGACTACGTAGCTCCACACGATCAGGGTGGATCTATCTTTTGTTAACTGGATTTTTTACAACCTGACAAGAGGGCCATCATTTTTCAAGACTTTTGGGACAGTAATGAGCCAAATTAATGTTCCACAGGGGACTGTCTTGGCTCCTTTCCTGTTCACACTGTATATAACAGACTGTCAGTTCTGTCAGATCTATAAATACTTAGGATTGGACTAATAAAAACTGACTCCAATGTTTAAACTTTCTGGATTACATAAAGTCTGAACCACCTCTATAATGGGTCAGTATACGTAGGGTGGTGCTGTCATGGTGGATCAGGGTGGATAGGTCCTAGAATAAAGATACACTCCAGTGAAATTGAGTGTGTTTTTTTTTCCCTTTAACAACTATAAATTGCTGAATATTTTAGCAGTTGCTGGTAAATGAGGCTGCATTCACTGGAGATGTGGTAGAGTGATGAATGCTGAGTAAAGCAGAGGACAACCTCTTCACAGCATTCTGACCAATCACAGAACAGAAGACATTTCATCTTCACCATCATCAGACTGAACAATCATTACATTTGTCTGGTGACTGGGTAGACTGATTATTACTTGAAATGTTAACATTTAAAATTTTATTTGGCTTTATTTTATTGTCTTATCAGATGAAAGAACAATTTTCCCTTTGATGAAAACAAAAGTTGACATGTATGCCTGCCTCTATTAAACTGCTATAACTGGTGAACTGTCAAACAAACAGGTCTGTAACCCAATTTGGTTCCAGTCTTTAAATGTGGTAAAAAAGGCAGATCGACCTAATACTGTAGCTCAATGCATTGAGTTATTTAAACTCATTCCAGTATTTTAGTGCTACTGTCCTGTGAGAACCATGTATAGTCAAACAAATACAGAAAAATCTATCTGTTTTTAGTTTTGTAAATATATTTCCTAGCAAATCAATGAAGGTGTTTAAGAAGTTATTCAAGTTTAGACAGAGGACAATTTCTCACCCCTCAAAGTAACATTTCATCCTTCAGTTTATCCCTAAAATTCAAAGTCAACACTAGTAGAGATGACATATGCTAATCTGTAAAGAACCTAAAGCTGTCAGACTAATGTAGTGTGATTAAAAGTACAATAGTTACTCTACTGTATACCTGAGTACAAAGTTAAGTACAAACATTAAATCACATAAAAGGAAATATTTGAGTACAGTGACCAAAATATAAATTATCCATAGTTTATCATTGTTTATCTATATATGTTCAGCCCTGAGATGAACTGGAGACTCATACAAGGTGTACCCCGCCTTCACCCATTGTAGCTGGATTAGGCCCCCACAGTGACCCTAATGAGGATCAAGCAGGTTCAGATGACGAGACAAGACTAACAATTAGTAATTAGTACTTAGTAATTGGTACTTTCTGAGTCAAAATTCTTAAATATATTCCAGCACTGCATTTGCTTTTGACTTTTTGTTGAACTGTCAGTGCTTTTTAAGGTTACAAATATATAACATTCAGATAACCTGTGACTTCTAGCCTTTCTGTTAACGTTAAAACCAGAGGTGGAAAGTAACTAAGCAAAAGTACTTCATTACTGGTGTCTGTACTTTTAAGTGTCTGTACTTTACTTGAGTATTTATTTTCTGGCAACTTTTTACTTTTACTGCTTACATTTTTGTATACATATCTGTACTTTATACTCTTTACATTCTCAGAATAGACTGGTTACTTTTTCAAACTAAACAGATGTGACAGTATGAAAATAAGTCACTTCAGTGGGAAAATCAGTGGAGGAGAGAAACTTTGATTATATATATTATAGTTATTTGACTATTATCTCACAATTTTAACTTTTATCTTAAAATTCAGCCTTTTAAAAATCTGATATTTAGAATTTTTTTTAAATTTCATGATGACTTTTTATCTCAATTGTGACTTTAAATTATTTTTTTTTAGATTTGATCAAACATAATTTCAACACAGTAATTCACTTTTAAGGGGTTTAATTTTGACACTTTTGAAACTTTTATGATCTTTCCTGGTTAAATAAGTATTATTACATTCATGGCAAAAAAAATGTTTGTTTTACTTTTTACTTTTGTACTTCATTACAATTGAGAAATTATACTTTTTTTTTTTTTTTTTTACTTTTACTTAAGTAGAAGAGTTGAATCATTACTTCTATTTTTACCAGAGTATTTTTTTTTTTTTTTTTTTTACATAAGTAGCTGTACTTCTACTTAATTAAGTACAGAATGTGAGTACCACCTCTGGTTAAAACTGAATGTGCATCGTGGCTCAAATTAGTGCTCATGTTTCAAGCAACATCAAAGACCAACAGCAGGCAGCGACAACAGACATTTCTGTCCGTGTTTGTTTCAACAGGTGGTCTCAGATCATTTTGCGTGTATGTTGCTATGTGGCCTGTGTCACCCACTGTTGACAGTAATATTTTCCACAACACATGCATCACTTGTTGAAGTGTCAGTAAACATAGTCACACACAAAAAAACAAAACAAAACAGAAGCACATTTATATCATCTGACACTGAAGTGTGAGCCAGATTGTATACATGTGTTCATCAGCCACCAAATAACAAATAACAACTATAATGAAACATGAACCGTAATGAATGTGTGTGCGTCATTGTCATGAAATATGAGTTCTTAGAGGTGGAAGGGGTCACCAGTCGAAGGTCAGTCCAAATCTCTGGTGTTCAGTGTGCGACTGCAGAGGCAAACAGTGCAGCCCATCACTGCAGAGAGGGTCAGGATAGCAAGCAGTATGGCCCACCAGTAAACCTGCAGAGGACAAATCAAAATGATCAAAATACTCATTTAAATGTATTATTTACAAAAGGTTTCTCCATTGACATCCCACTGAACCAACACACAGCCTCAGCGTTTATTCTGCTGCTACAGTTGCAGAGACACAATACATGCAAACAACAATTTTACAGGCAACAATTTTAAAGCATGTTGGAAACAGTTAGACATTAGCTTGTTTCTTTCATTTAAAACATACAATATATCCATATATCACATCTGTAAAGTGTAAAAAAAACAACTGTATCATATATTATGTCATGTGAGCAAACACAAAAATGTCCTGTGTTTAGTAAAAAAACATACATTATGCAAAAGTTGAAAATGGTTATCATTTTTCAAGGTCACAAGGTCTCTTTACAATTTAAAACATTTATTAAAAAGCAGTTGATGAGATATATTATATTTTTATATTTTTTAGCACATTGTAGATCATGTGTAATCAAACCATTGGTTAATTTTTCTCCTACAAAACCAGACCTTGACCTTTGGACTACATACTGTATATGTGATACTACAACTGAAGGACCTACAAACAACCATCATTGTCCAGGTAGATGGTTCACCACCATATTGGGGACTGCATGTTGGTGGGTAATCAAACATTTCCAAACTGGTGGATTAGAAAAGATAGTCCAATGCCCGGACACCTTGTTCATCAAATAAGGATTTCTTCCTATGGGTTATGTTAAAAATATCATGTATTGAACGAAGACAAAGGACATCAACGACCTGAAGTAGACACTCACTAACTGCATTTTCATGACAGTTTTTTGCAAAACAATAGCGATTTTCCTAAAATTTCAACAAAGTATATTTGCACTTTGAACATGTTTTCATTGATGGGTGTTCTAGGCAGGAGTGTCGTTACTCTTGTGAAATCCCATCCCACAAGATTTCACTGTCGTCACCTTCGGAGATTCAGATTGGCCATCACTCTGATAGCATTAGCATGAATGAATCAGCCAATTCTCTTGTCAGTAAAAATCCCAGGCGAACACTTTAAAGTCACTAACATGTCAAACAAACCAGCTGGTTCACATTATAAGGGTCTGTACATGTGTTCCCTACATTGTCAGCCCGAAATATTAAGTGTAAATTATAAATGTATGGAGTGCGTTTTACACAGTGTTTGCACTTGATACTTTACAGAACATAGAATATAAAAAAAAGTGATGGATGATGATCATCCTGATCACCACTCCAAGGCCATGTCCCAGCAGCCAATGGTTGTCATGGTTACAGTGACTGCAGCTGCCATTTTCACTTCGATAGAAGTGATCATGTGACCATGTACGTCACATCCTGTGACATATAATTGTGGAAAAAGTGTTTCCATTGCACTTTTGCGACATATTAGAATATCAAAATGTCTGAAAAACCACCTCATGAAAGCGTGAAAACCTTTTATCGATATTTGAGTGTTTTTTTCAAAATTCAGGTGTTTCCATTACCAGTTTTTATAGCGATATTTCGATTTTACGAATTTCCAAGGGTAATAGAAACACAGCTACTGATACCATCAACACCATTGATGAGGTTATGATACAGGCAACGTGGAAAGAAATCCAGTACTATCTTGATGTGCATCAGGAGGGTAACGGTCTCTGCATAGAGGTGGTTTAAATGAGGGGGAAAAAAACCCTTCATTGTGTACCTTTAATTTTGTAATAATTTCCATAGATTTGTCGATTCATTTGATTTTGTAGTACATTTGTTAAATTGTCAGGAGACTTTATGGGCAACCTGTACTATCAAGATAATAGTATGTTTCTTGTAGAGCAATGTGTTAATTATTAGACGAACATATGTGGAAATTGGAATGCAGAGTCAAAATTTATGACTGATATTTGTTGTTTGTATATTGCAATAACCACACCCACAGACACTGCAGTGGCTCTGAGCCCAGGTATCACATACATGGAGTATAGGAGTATAGAAGAACTTCTTCTATATTTTTATACTGAGCCACGTGATCTTGTACGTCTAAGTAAGAGTGTTTCCACCTAAAGATGTTGAGCTCATATCAGTTACTTGTAAATAATTTTACTACAGCAGAATATACACTTCTAACATAAGCCACCCCTTTACCACTCATAAAATATAAACTACACACTCTTGAGTGGATTTGGTCTCGTGTTATGAAATCCAATCAAATCAAATCTAGTGCCAAATCATAAGAGAAGTTATTTCATTACACTTTACATATAGAGCAGGTTAAAAAGAACTAAAGCCACAGTTCATCCAGTAAACAAAACTATGGAAAATTAATCAATTTTATGTCAATAAAAGTCCCAAACTGGTTGATCTACTATCTCGAGGTGAGGGATCTTTGCTGTCTCTGATGTAATGGATGACCAACCCATAAGGTGCTCTTAAAACCAAATGTGCATTCCTGATTCTCCATGCTGTCATGAGAAACTGGCCCTCAATGCCAGTTACGACAGAAACATCAGAGCGAGGGGTTTGGCAAACAAAGAGAAGCAGGCGAACATCTGCTGCTCTGTGACACAGCCAGTTTCTTTTGCTGCTAAATAAAATGTATCTTTGAGCTACATATTACAAATACTGACCTCTCTTAATGAAGCTTGTGGCCAAATAATAACTTATCACCTCATTTGTGTATCATTCGACAAAATGAGGCACAGATTTATGTATTTCTACCAAACATCTACTTTGACAGAAACCGTCATACTTAAACTAAAAAAAAATAATGTGTGATGAAACACTTGTCCATCAGCTCTATGTTGGACCAGTTGCTAACTTAAAAATGAAATAGCTATATCTATATCTATATATATCTATATATATATATGTATAAATATATGGAAGATGAATACTAATACTTACTGCAGTATTAGTTGAGAGTTTTATCATATTCATAGTTGTATTTTCCATGAATTTGTGGAAGAATTACATGCAAGTGCAGGTATTTTTCCATATTTCTCACTTTTAATAAAATTTGGAATGATAAAATGTACGTTAAATAGGCAACATCAAAAAATCTTTATCATAAAGATTATGCCCTATGAATCTAGGCAAATGATTTTATTTTGAATAAGTTAGTTGACTAGTATTACTTTGAAAGGCAAAAGTTATAGAAAAATGTTTATGTGTAAAAGTTCTGAAAATGAGTAGTGGATAAAAAAGTATGACTCTATATGTTTTCCAATTTCATTACATCAAACCCTGACTTCACCTTCATCCACTCTGCAAGATCCTCATACTCGTCCAGGTGGAGAAAAGAGTTTTTCAGTCTAGCGATGGGGCCGTCTGCATCCAACAGGCGACACACATGGAATTTGTCGCAGTAGCCTTGATTCTGGAAGCAGGGAGCCCCGCCCACCAGGGGCAGCGCCTTCCTCTGGAACTGACGGGATAGCACAGAAGAGGTGGTGCTGGCACAGGTGTCAGGTTTATCTGCAGTGAAAACAGAGGAAATGCAGCTGGAATGCAGCAGAATACACATAATATATCACTATGAGAACTATCTTACTGCATTGCATTTTTTAAAAACAGACACTCATTCAAGTGGAAACAGAATGTTGATGACATTTCATTTGTTCATTGTGATTGATGGAAAAATTATGAAAATGCTTTGTTTGAATTCCATACAAGTGAAGACGTAATAATCCAAGAACAATCTGGGACCAAAATTGAGACCTATGCTGTCTTCCAGTATTCGTACTCTCTGAATTTATCGTACCTAATTTGGGTACGCAGGGTGTTCATATTACGATTTTGGCGACAAAAAAAGTGTACTTAAAGTATCCGGATGTGAACTCATAAGGATCAAATTTCTGAGTGTGGAATTATGCACACTTTTTGCAGTCATTTTAAGTACATACATACATACAGAGGTCGAGCTAGATGGAAATCAACTCGGCTTGCAAATAGTGTAAATTTTGTGATTTTATATACATATACAGTAATTGCATTTAATTTTTAACTTAACTTTTGAGTGTTTTTTGCATTTTTGAATGTCTTTTGGCAGGCCGTAGTCGTGTTAGTCGTATTAGAATTGTAAAAGTACTTATTGCACTATGTACATTTAGCCTGAATCCCATGTCACCCCTTAGCCGTACCCTTTACCCCTTCCCCTCCGTTTTGTGCATCCATGTGTAGGGGTAGGGGTGTCCCAATTCACAATAAGGCAGAGGGGTAGGGGGAAAGGAGACTCCTCCAAATGGAGATTTTCTAGAAGCAGACTCCAAATGGAGGGGTATGAGGAATTTCCCAGAATACAATGCGAATCCTTTTAAAAATGACAGAAAGGAGTACACAAATTTAAGTATTTTCACTGTAATTAACAGTTTTTAAGTTGTGATAACTGTTGTATTGTATAAAGTTTGACATTGTCGCAATGTGTGATGGTAATTTTCTCCATAAAACGCACATAAAAAAAAAAAAGACTATTTACGCAAACGGTTACATAACAACTGGCAAAGTGAACTGATGACATAGGTGAGTGTTGAAAGGGTGCCCCAATTCATAGGGGTTGCGTTTCAATAGATCCATTTGAAGGAGTAAAGGGCAAGGGGTAGGGATAGGGGTAGAGGTAAAACATAGAAATGTAATTGGGTAGTAGTAATAATAGTAATAGTAGTAGTACATAATACTATAATAATACTGTAGTGTGTGTAAGTGCACTGATGAAAGTATGGATATTGGAACACAGCAAAGATTAACTCAGGCTGATGTGTTGGAGGACAAAGTGTAAACACATTCCCTAGTTAGAAAGTACTGGTGGACATGTGGTTACCGGGCTGCTGGCAGCACATGTGGCATTTCTCCTTCATGGAGTCTCCTGGACAGTCACACTGCTGCAGGCTGTGTTTCAAACACACTGACTCTGAACAGATCTGCAAAACACAAACATAAACCAGGGTTCAAGATGACTGAGGAAGTACGGTTTAGAGCCCGATAAGTTCAGATAAGAGGCTGAATCTATAGATAGTCTAATCCTTCATATCTATTAAACTGACATTAGCTGATCAGTCACTTAGAATGTGAGTAAGAGATGTTTATTATGATTTGGACTATTCTGCAAATACAGATGTGTGTATTTTCTAAAATCAAATGTGTTTGTTTCATTCTGTAATTAAAATGTTACCAAGTTATGAAAAATGTACTGGGTATCGTTTGATCTAAAGTCCCAATAAACAACAAGTAAACTATGTTCAACGTGGCTTTTTGCTTTTCTCAGATGAAAATAACATTGAAATTACACATTTGGAAAACTTTTTATTTTTTAGGAATGATTTTTTTTCCCCCCAGCTTCCTGTTAATTTAATTCTCAGAAGTCAGTTCTAGAAATTAGATGTTAGTACTGTTCGTACCTCCAGGGACAATACGTTTTGAGTGAATGATGATGTGTCAGAAACCACCGGAGACAATTTCCTCATCATTCCAGTTCACAGGCCAACGTATCATCAGGAGACATTTCTTAATGATGGATGAAATTTACTCAAGATGATTTTGAGACTGAAACTTAACTTGTTGTTTTGATGTTATACAGTTCCTATTGTTTTGAAATAAGATAAATAGATTATACTTGCACAATCTCCAGTTCATATAAATTATCAGAGGTGTGGAGTTATTTGAGTTGGATTGCAACCAAATGTTAAAGGGAAATAGTATTGGAATGAGATTAAAACATAAAAACATCATCCGAGTGTAATTTTGTAGGTTCATTTTTTAATGTCAAGTCAATTTTACTGTCCAAATATTTTCAACAGCAACTACGAAGCTGTTTTGTCCCTCTGTTTTATGTCCATCTGTCACTTCATTACATTCTGTCCCTGTGCCCTTTTGTTTACATGAGCTTGTTTTTAGAGGGGCATGTTTCCAGTGTGGTGTCTGAAAAAAAAAAAAAAAAAAAGATTGTAGTTTCCATACAAGTACAGTGGTATCTCTACTTATGAAAGACCCAGCTAATGAATAATCCAAGTAATGAAAAAGCTTTGCCTGAATTTTTCATCTCTCAATACGGAAGAAAATTCTGTTTCTGAAAAAAAACCCAAAACCCTAGACATAAATACTATGTACATTACTGCATGTAACTACGTAATCTACGTAAACATGTCATGTATGTACTGTATCTAGCATTCCATTGGCTGTGAGGGAGCTACCCATGATGCTTTTCGTGAGCATTTGACCCTCATTCATCACAGAGCTCTAAGAACACATTAAAACACATTAATTTCAATGGTTTAATGTTTAATGTTCAGTCAGTGAACACACATTTATCCACCGAGACTAATAAATTAAATCTAAAATCTAAATATACATTTTCTTTTTAATTATTTTTAAAGGGTTTGAGGGGTAGTATTTGGGGCATTGGAACAAATCAGGCATTTTATATGTAAAATGCGACTTTATTTCCAAAAAAATCACGGTACAAAACCACTTCTGGAATGAAGTAATTTCGTAAGTAGAGGTACCGCTGTATTTTTCCGAGCCCAGCTTTGCAGTTGTGATGCACCCTTCGCCTCACTGGGCAGTGATGTTCAGTCATGTTGAGTCATGCTATCGTGTGGTGGACGTGGCGGCCTCACCCCGTTCAGACAGACCCGAGTGCCGTTGCTGCAGACAGTCAGGTTTTCTTTGGCTCCCGGTTCAGGACAGAATGGAGAGAGGCCTGAACAGACGCTTTTCCTCTGACACTCGGTCTCCTCATCACAGATCTGACCTGCTGGTTTAAAGCCACAGTCCTGACCACAGCAAAGGCCCTGGCTCGGACTTAGTGAAAAAACACACAACACACAAAGAAAACACAAAGAAAACACATGCAAGTCAGGAGGAGGATGCTTAGTGACCAGACAGAGACACACCTACAGTGGAATGTAGGTGTGTTCTTTTATGTGATATTTTGGGCGTTTTCACGCCTTTAAGGCATAGCCACAGTCCATGTTATTTTTACATTGTATGCATTTGCTCCTGTTAGTTTTGCTTTCACACTGCAATTTTGGGAGTTGACTACATAAACTGCTTAACTTGCATGATATATTGACAGTCCATGACTCATGTAATGTCATCTATTTTATTAATTTTTCTTTTGATTTTATATATATATATATATATATATATATATATATATATATATATATATATATATATATATATATATATATATATATATATATATATATATATATATATATATATATATATATATATATATATATATATATATATATATATATATATATGTGCTTCCATTTGATTAGTCTGAAATGAGTGGAGCACTCATTTGGTCCACACTATGATCCAGGGAGTAGGTTTTATACCTGCAAATTTGGTTGGTTGAGTCATCTAGGAATGAAATTACAGATTGGAATAAACTGTCCCCAAACACTGACATATAGGAGCCATAAGAACAGAGGACATCATCCTACAAACCAGTGTTGTGGAGTTTTTTAAGGAAAGAAAGAAGGAAAGATAGATACTGTAGATAGATAGATAGATAGATAGATAGATAGATAGGTAGGTAGGTAGGTAGGTAGGTAGGTAGGTAGGTAGGTAGGTAGGTAGGTAGGTAGGTAGGTAGGTAGATAGATAGATAGATAGATAGATAGATAGATAGATAGATAGATAGATAGATAGATAGATAGATAGATAGATAGATAGATAGATAGATAGATAGATAGATAGATAGATAGATAGATAGATAGATAGATAGATAGATAGATAGATAGAGTATTTTCTCTCATCCATCACCTGCACAGTTGTTGTGGTTTGAGCCGACACTGGACTCCTACATCCTCTTTTGCGCTGTAGCAGCAGGGATCTGTATCATTGTGACCAACATCACACTCTTCTCCTTCCTCCACGATCAGGTTTCCACAGATGGGCTGATCACTGACTGGCCACAAATGAGCAGATGTGGAAATAAGGACATGTCTGCATGTTCAATAACATATATATTATGAACACTATAATGGACAGAGTAACCAGTCTGACTGCAACATTCAGAAGTTCAGAAGAGTTTTCTCAACAGTTTACAGTTCATGGTACCAAGTTAAATTATTATGTTGTCCCAATGATACATAGTATGTTCTAGTAAAACTTGCTACATTGAATTCTTCTTTAAGCCACCAAAGAGCCAAGCTTTTGTTGAGTTTGGGCTGACGACAGTTTTTAACAAATATTTGGGTACGGAATCTAAAATTAATCTCAGTTTTTCCTCTATCGCATAAAGTTTTCCAACTATAGGGTCCAATTTTTTTTTAAATGTGAAAAATACTGTACTTAACAGATATATATTTGTTTCTTAAGAATGTTCTTATTTTACACACAATGGACTGAAACAAACAGGCATTTCTTCAATGCTTATTTAACACTATTATGTCTCCTGTAATTCTACTGTATTTGTACTGACCTATTAGAAGCTGCACACATCTCCCAAACACTGTCTCCATGGTAACTGTACAAACAAGTTTCCACATAGCTGTAAATGAGTCCAAATATAATAAGCTGGTAAGTCTTACTACAGCTAATCAGTGGAATTTTGCTTATATGGAGGGTGAAGAAAACTTGATATGTTAGAAAAAAATGGACTGCAATTATGGAATCAGGAATCACAATTTTAGTTTAAATCAGCATAAAAAATCTAACTTAACAGGAAATGTGTGTGAAATTACTCTCTAGTGTCATTCATTTGCTCACAAATTCCATTCATGGAGAGGCTAAGTCAAATCCTTCTACTTCCGGTCCATGGGTGCTTAGATCGCAAAAAAATTGAATGGGAGTGAATGGAGCGAATTAAGCTAAATTCTGATTCTGTTTGACAAGTGCTCTGAAATTCACATATGATAATAATAAATATTATAATAAGATATATTTGATGTAGCATAGGCAGACCACCTGTTTTTGATGGGAAGTAAACATGATGTTACGTTTTATGTGGGCTTAGTAAGAGACTACAATGCATCACATCTGTGACATCACACTCCGCTCAGCTGTGGTGTGGAGTCTGTAGTGACGTCACATGCACGCCAGGTGTGTAGTCCAAATTATTCATGGGTTTTCCTCGCAAATGAATCAGCTGTTGATTAACAGAAGCAGTTGAAACACACATCAATAATTATTATTTATTATGAGGTACAACATGTGGGTGGTTCAGGGTACATGACAAACCAGATATGCTTTTTGCATTTTATTTCCCATTGAATACCATTCATTAATTTTTTTGATCTCAGGCCCATGAGTCTCCCGGAAGGGGCGGAGACTTAAGCTCCCCATACAATATTGTGAGTCACAGCACTGGAAGCAAGGAGGGTGAAGCGTCTGACTAAGGATACAACAGCACATGACAAAGACAGAGCAGGATTCGAACCTCGAAACCCTTTGAGTATTTGACAACCTGCTCTATGTCCATTTCCATTGTCCTCTGCCAATGACCATTCACAATTTCAGTCTATGAATGAATCTATGTTGAGGCATCAAACATTTTGTTGGTCTGATTTTTATCTTAGAACTATGAAGATCTCTCTCTCTGAACTGAACCAATAAGAGTTTTCTGTTTTACAGTGCACCTGTGAGTGACATAGGCGTCTTTTTTAACAAACCCACCCACAAAGCAGTCGTCTTTCTTCAGTTTCAGGATCTTGCTAATATATTTGATGCTGCAGGGTGAGAGTTTATCATTGTTCTCTCGCAAGTCATCTGTGGCATGAGGGAACATCAGGTATCTGCCTTTCCCACCAGTCGACCCCAGGTTCCCACAGTTGGAGCCCTCATCGTGCTGGAAAAGTCAAAACACCAAGATTGTGGTATTTTAATACATGTACTAGACTGAAGACAGAAACAACATTGAGGGAAAAAAATCTGATTTATCCTGTCTGTATAGTGCAAATAAACTGTGTTTTATGCTATGTTAAAAGTTCTAGACAGAACGGAAACATCCTGTTATGTTTATTTTCTAAAAATTTTAGCCTTAAGGCAACAAAGATTGATGGCATCTGAGAGGCAGGAGAATACTGTGTTCAACAGAGGAACACCACAGGCAGAACAGGACGCTCCTCTAGATTTAGTCAGACATAATTTGCTGTGCATCCTGTTATATAAGTTCTTGATTCAGTGAACATCAAAGGCTTGTCTCATCATCTGAACCCGCTTTATCCTCACTAGGTTCATGGGGGTCATGGGGGTCACTGGGAGCCTAATCCAGCTACAATGGGTGAAGGCGGGGTACACCCTGTATGAGTCTCCAGTTCATCTCAGGGCTGAACATATATAGACAAACAATCACTCTCACATTCACACCTATGGACAATTTAGATTAACCAATTAACCTATCAGTGCATGTGTTTGGATGGTGGGAGGAAACCTGAATACTCGGAGAAAACCCACGCAGACACGGGGAGAACATGTAAACTCCACACAGAAAGGTCTGTGAAGCACAGCGCTAACCACTGCACCACTAAAGCCACTCCGGACATCAAAGTGACTCCTAAATAAAAAGATCAAGGGACAGACTTCAATGACACTCAAAGCATGGCACATCCGGACAGAACATATATTTTAGGTTATTTTATTTTTATTTTTAAAAACGTGTCAGTTATTTGATGACTCATCTGTAAATATTTGTAGCTTTAGGCTCATGGAGAAGTTTGTCACAGCAGATGTTGGACAGATGTTTTTTGATGCTATATTCATAGTCTTTTATTTATTCATTATATAGCGAATGTAGGGATGTCCCAATCCAATCCAATTTGAGACTCAATCGGAATCCTTTATCATGTCCCAATCAGTGATCACACACATATAATAATAATAATAATAATAATAATAATAATAATAATAATAATAATAATAATAATAAGAATAATAATATTATTATTATTATTATTATTATTATTATTATTATTATTATTATTATTATTATTATTATTATTATTAATAATAATATAATTATTATTATTATTATAATAAACAGGCTATTTATGTATCTATCAGATCTATACTACTATAGATCTGATCTATAGAGCTGTATACTATATACAGTATACAGTATACAGAAGTGTAATAAACCATTACTGTATATGCACAGTAATGGTTTATTACACTACCTCACAGAAATACTACATTTGAAAGTCTTAGATAAAAATAAGGTGAATAAAACAATGGGACATCCTAGATCGTTTTAGTCACTTTCCATTTCTGAAATGTACGGAATTATAGAAGTATTGGATCAGGACTCGGGATTGAGGACTCGCTCAGACTCTGAGGCAAAAAAGCCTCACCTACTTAAAGGACATCTCTTAAGTGAGTGTATTATTGTTTTCATTGTTTTGTACTCATCATGGCTCTGCTGTTATGCTAAGAAGTCCCTGGTTTTATTCCCATTTAAATATACACATCACTCCCATAATGTTTGCCCCACATGTTGTGTCTTAATCAAACAAATAACCCCCCAAAAACACTGTTCACTTACACACTTCCTGTTTACATCTCAAACACCTGTGGTCTTGTGGCTTAGTGGGTTTTAATGGACACATATTAGGAAAGTTTTTTTTTTTTTTTTTAATTGCAAAACATGTTTGGATACTTTAAATATAATGTTTAATTATTAAAATGCTAATTTAGTGTAAAATAAACACATCTCCTTTTAGATAAGTAATTTTGGAATGAGCTGTTATTTGTGAGGTTTGTGCTTTGGTTCAATGAATCTTCCATGACACACCACATCTATCAGAAGCCTCCATATTGCCTCACGGGGTGATATCACTGATCAGACAATATCATTGACAGGTGGCATTTGATATATCAAGCAACAAGTGAGGATGTAGCCTTCAAAGTCTATATGTTAGAAGCAGAACAATGGGAAACATAAGAGTTTCAGTGACTTTGACCACTGTTGAATTGTGATGGTTAAAGTATTTCCAAAAATACAGGTCCTGTTACATGTTCCTTGTCTGCAGTAGATAAAACAAACCAAAACAACAACCAGGTTTCAGTTAAATAAATCATCTGAAGGACCATAACTTAAAAACATCTACCTAATACTATGTTGATCTAAACCAGTTCTGACCTGACGCTTGAACTCTACAAGACATCTGAAGGTATGCTGAGCTGGTATAAAGACTAGATTAGCAGCAGATCATGTAAAAGTCAGTAAATTATGACTGCATCTTTGTGGAGCAGATTTGTTTGATCATTACACCCAACAGACCCCAGTCGCTGACATTGAAATGAGATCCTTTTATCAGGTACTGCACATAAGCTGGTTCCTGCATGTTGCCTTCAAGGACTGAATGTTTACTTACTTGTCAGTGGTCATAATGTCATGGCTGGTGTAGACGATGCTATTCATAGCTCTGACATGAAAGGGGTGTGGTCTGCAGCAGCTCATTTGCATAAAGCAACACATCTGGTCAGTTTGAATAGAGATGAAAACCAGAAGGTTATAGAAATGGTATAAAACTACACTGTAATTTTCCAGCCTGGGGTCTGTCTGTCTGTCTGTCTAAAATTAACAATCTGTGAGGTGCAATGACCTTTGAATTTGAATACATTCTCAGGGCATTAGAGCCTTACACCAACCTATTAAATCAGGTACAATTTAAAGACAATCAGCCAGGAAAATGACAAATATTAGAACCATAACACATTTGTTCGTCTTGGAGGAAGCCTCACTAACCATTTGTTGCACATTATATTGTGTATTTTAATAAGATATTAATATTGATATTTATCATGATTGTCTTTGTAAAATAGAATAAAATGATGTGAAGGGATTAAAACCACTGCAATATTATTGCATCTGGAGAATCCATTTTTATATTGACCCCATAAGTCAATTTAGTCTTTCTATTTTAACCATCCTAAAACACGCAGTGCCTGGCATTAGCATTAGCATTAGCATTAGCATTTAGCACTAATTAGGTAAGGTAAGCTGCCATTGAAGGCACTTGGGAGCCTACTCCAGATCTTTCTTGGCAACAACAGGAGTGTTTGTGACTATAAGATGAGACATCTGGGATTTTATTGCATATTATACAATATTTCTCTTTCATTTCTTCTTATCCTGTCATACATTGAATATCTTTAAAAAAAAATGTAAAACTATTCTGCATAAAGAAAAACATTTCAAATGCATATGGGATGCAGGCCAAAGGCTAAAGAAGCTTTTTACACACCATTCACTTTGCATTAGAGCTCATCTGTTTCTCCTATTGACTGTGCCCACTGCAAATCCAAGCTTCAGCCTATACCTCTAGCTCTTCATTTCTTCGTGCACTCTGACTAGTCTGGAGATAATGAAACATGTCTGTCACAGGAGCTGGCATACCACGGCTGGAGTAGGAGAACATATAGGGTCATTTATAAAAAGCTGAGGGCTGACATAGCAGAACTAATCTGCTCAGGAACGCCTCAGAGGGCTCTTTGGTGTGTGGAAGTGTGAATAACAGAGTGCAGGGTGAAAAGAGACAGAGGGGTGCTGGCACTTTGGGCAGTAGAAGAAAGGTTGTAGGTGTTGGTGCCCATCACACATGGATGCAGGCAGTTGTATTTATGTGAACACAAAGGTAATGTGTAGTTTTAGTGGGGGTGGAGGAGGTGGTTGAGGTGATTCATATACAGGAATAAACAGTGAATCGCTGCAGAGAGAGGGGGAAAAATGAGATCCTGTATTGCAGATTATCCAAGGATGGGGCCAGTCAATACAGACCAAGGTCTATAATACCCACATAAGTGAATCATTCACAGAGAATTTGTTCCGGTGCATAGAAAACAGTTGGTATGCCCTGTGAGAATATGTGAGGTAAGTCTGAAATGTTGGATTATCATTCAGTTCACAACCCACACTGTGTTTATTTAGCATGTGTGTGTGGATCCTAGTGTCCATAGACCCACACACACATGTTAGTTACACATATTGTGGGTTTAGGGTGAAACTTAAACAGATTTCACACGCAGCCAAAGACAAAAACAATCATTCAGATGTGTTGCATAACAAAACCAAACCAAACTTGTGATAAGCCAATGCATACTCATTTCACAACATACAGTAAAGTTAAAATAATCAATATGTGTGAAATCATGTCATTCAGAACGACAAAACCAATGCAAAAGACACTACAGGTAAAGTGAGGCATCATAATGTTACAAGTTCTATTGACACTGAAAAGTGATTTGCATCTTGGATTAAATTCATTATTCATCATTAAGAGAATATTGTCTTTTATATTAGAAATGTTGTCTTCATTTGATTATAATATGATGTGTAGACTCGTAAGGCAGTTATATTTGTACAAAAGCAGGTAGTTAACAGAGCTTATACTTTTTTTTTTTTTACTTTTCAGTGTTTAAAGTTTTTCTGCTTTTTACCAATTGAAGAGGTTGGACAAGTGCTTCAACTTTTACCACAGTCTCTTTATACAGGAGCAGCTGAATTTCTACCAAAGAAAATATTTAACTGAGAATTTACAGTATATGAGTACTCTTTTAAACAAACTTGTACAATCTTTAAAGTCATGATTTTATTTGTGAATGACCTTCTCCGTAGACCTGCAGCAGCTCCCTACAGAATAACAAAATCATATATTTATCCTCTTTTACTGTCATATTACACACTGACATACAGTCTAAAAAGTGTGACTGGGCTTAATTAATATTAACAAAATAAATTCTATTAAACAATAAGAAAAACATTTTTTTTTGAAGTTTGGTATATTATTATGTTGAGTTAATGACATTTTAATTATTTACCAATTGCATTTTACTCATTTTTGTTTGAATAATATCAGCTGAAAATCAATGAGTAGAAATCATGTTTTAACAGTAAAGTCAACAAGGCATAAATCAATATTATCCAGATATTTAGGAATATCAATTAATTCCATCTTAGTAAGTCTAAATGTTGTTTTTGCACATATTTGGTACATTATATCTGAATTAGTATTTTCAGATATAACATTCCATGTCTCTAAAGCCAGCTTCTGCAACCAGGGATCACACCACCAAGGCCTTGGTCTGCTGCCCAATCCACACGGCACCGGACCCTTCTGTCTCCCCACACAGGTGGTGGGCCCATGAGATGACGATCCCATGTCTCCAGTTTGGGTTGGACCCATCCAGACCCCACTGGCGACAGCCCCAGGCCTGGCTCCAGGGTGGGACCCCAGTAACCTTCCGGGCCAGGTACATGGAACCTTGTTATTTCTGGTCATAAGGGTCTTTGAAGGTCCTCATCAGGTGGAGGAGTTCAAGTACCTCGGGATCTTATTCACGAGTGACGGAAGGATGGATCGGAAGATTGACAGGTGGATTGGAGCAGCATCTGCACTAATGTGGGTGCTAAACCGATCCTCTGTGGTGAAGGAGGAGCTAAGCCAGAAGGGGAAGTTCTCAATTTACAGGTCGATCTATGTTCCAACTATTCAATCTATGTTCTCTTTGGGTCATGACCAAAAGAACAAGATCATGGGTACAAACGGCTGAAATGAGTTTCCTTCACAGGGTGGCCAGGCTCAGTCTTAGAGATAGGGGGAGAACCTCAGAGATCCACGAGGGACTCGGAGTAGAGCCGCTGCTCCTCCATGTCCAGAGGAGCTAGCTGAGGTGGCGCAGGCATCTAGTGAGGATGCCTCCTGGACACCTCCCTCGGGAGTGTTCCGGGGCCGACCCAGGACACACTGGAGGAGCTGGCAGACATAGCTGGGCTGAGGGAAGTTTGGGCTTTTTTGCTGAGGCTGCTGCCCCTGCGACCCAGAACCAGATAAAGCGGAAGACGACCAGTATTATTATTTTCCAGATAACTAGTAAATATTGGACCATTTTCCTCCTAAAATTGATTTGCATTTGCTCAACATGTGCGAAATCTTAAGTAAATCCAAAATAATTCAACTAATGATTTCATTATTTTGGATTGAATTATTATGTTTAAATATGTTTAATAAAATCGATACTTTTTCATCAAAGTTGAAATACCTAAAACCTATTCAATTTATTTAAGTAGACAATGGTCAAACTTTTGTGAGTGTAGTACAGAGCAGACTCATGTCAGTAAATCTTTGTGTCGATGTACTTGACTGACCAGAGATCCCAGGCTGTGTCCGAGCTCATGAGCAAGGGTCAGCTGGACCTGTCGAGATGGCAGGAACTGTCCATAGTTCTGAATTGTGATCAGTCCGGTGTTCAGTGTGGAGGAGCGACCGTCACGTAGGGTCGTGTAGCGTGAGCATATTCCACCCCAATTACCTGAAGAACAAAAAGTAAGAGAGAGAATGAAAAATAAATCAATCAGTCTCATGAAATAATGATGTTATAGAATAGGAGTAACAGACACATGTTTGATCATTTCTTTCTGTCCAATAGTTTCCTTGGTTTCATTGTTACATTCTTTTAAATTATCTGACACACATTTCAAAGTTGGCTGAATAGTGAGCCATAAATAACCAATACATCTTGCAAATGAAAATGTGTTTGAACAGTGAACAGTTTTATATGATTACACGCAATGCAATTAAGTTTTGTCTAATCTAGAGAAATATTTTTTTCCCAAATTTTTTGAGACATCAAACATATTTAAATTTAGAACAATATGAAAATGTTCTATTTATCTATGCTTAAAACCACAACATGTATATATATATATATATATATATATATATATATATATATATATATATATATATTGAGTGCTTCACTAATTACTCCCTCATCTAGGTTGTCAACCATAAATCACCTACAGAATGCAAAAGGCAGTGATCACATTGGCTTCATAAAGATATAATCCTATTTTCTGCACTCACACTTGTTGATCCTAATCATGGAATGTGAACAAATCCACTCATTATTTCATTTCACATTCTAGAATACAGGTCCAACCATATTTCAGTGAAGCCTTTAGCAAAATGTGTTAAGAACGTTGGCATATATTGATTCTTAGAAAATCCCCTCAAGTGTTACCTTGTTACGTTCTGTGGTTCTAGATGTATTTAATGTGTAATTGGTGATTTTATATATATATATATATATATATATATATATATATATATATATATATATATATATATATATATATATATATATATATATATATATATATATATATATATTTTATATCTTATACTTTATTTTTATCTTTGAATTTTCCAATAGACAGGAAAAAAAACAGACAGGCCATAAAAATTAGAGCATATATGATGAGTCTTTAGATAAATGATATACAGACAGATTAAAGAAATAGTGAGAGGAAAAGTACAAAATTAGCATATATATATATAATATATATTTGTCTTTATTGCATCTATTCTTTTAAATTGTGCCATATGTCAACAAATGGGAATCTGTGGGATTTTAGATATCTGACCTTTGGACTTGAACTTTGACCTATAAAAGCAAAAACCTTTAATCATCTGAAACAACAGGTATTAGGAACTCGCAAAAAAAAAAAAAAAGGGAGTGACTGGTCCAAAACTGTGGACGTGTGACTGTTCTGATACCAGTGAAACTTGAATGTACTGTAAATGCTGACTCAAAATGTTCAGCAGAAAGAAACTTCAGACATATTGTAAACACACTTGTCACTGATAGTTACATAAGTGACCTTGTGCTACTGGAAATACCTTAAACCAACAGTACATTTGTCACAGAAGCTTTATCGACTTCTGAGGCTCTGGGTCGGGGAGGTGCAGACAGACAGACCAGTGGACCTGCTGAGTCCTTCTGCTCGTCTGACATTAAAGCCAAAGACATTTGGCCTCCAGTGGTCTGCTTTAACTTTAACTTTATGTAACGTTCCTGAAATCCCATTTGCTCAATTACAAACAGCTGCTGGAATTCATATGGTTGGATGGTTGGACTGTGACATCATTGTTCAGGAGGCCTAGGACTAGTTTTACACAACATGCCCATAGTGGTCCAGCTCAGCAGATACTGAGTCGACTAAAGTAATCAACCGTAAGACCTGAACAGATGTACTTCCTACTAAAACTGGCAGCAGCACATTCTATTTTTTTTATTGATTTTTTTTTCCAAACATGGAAATGGTACAAACTTCCTGATTGCTACTAATTGGCTAATTTGCACAACAAAATATTAAAATAAAACTTCTATGAAGCAAAAAATAAAAATAATACACATAAAAAGAGAAAAAATAAAGTCATATTTGAAAAGGAGCTAGAAGTAGTGTGGCTTATTAGCTCCGATAAAATAAATAAATAAATAAAAAATGATAAACAAACAGTGCCAGGTACAACAACCCCACCCCTCACAAATATTTTACCTGATTTTCCCTATCTCTGATTATTGTAAAAACACATTTTTGGTGACATGACCTTTGACCTACATTCACCAAAATGTAATGGGATCTATTCTGGACGTCCTCACACCTTTTTTTTCATAAATTTCATGGAAATCGATCAATTTTTTGTGCAAAATTGCTGACAAACAAGCTTACAAACAAACAAAGGGACAGAATAAACAATAACCCTCTCCTGCTTTGTGGAGCATGGTAACAAACAAACAAACAAACAAAGCACACCAAAAATATGTCCTGTACTTACTTTTGGAGGAACCATGATGCCATGTGTTAGATTCTGAGTTTCATATGTTAACTGTTTGGAACCAAAAGTGATCAAATTTGCACAAAATGGGTTTAACAACAGAAGTCTGGGGGGTCAAGGGTCACTGACTCCTAGTGTTATGTTACTAACACTTACTGACAGTAAACTTCTTCCAGCATGTAAAAGACATGTTTAAGTGGTGTTAGCAGAACCTTTAACCACACCTATAGTGGTGATGTCTGTCCTGTCAAATATGTTTTATATCAAATAACCTGCAACACTTTGATCAGCCAGGGATTGACTCACACCTGTCAATCAAAACCTGACATGACAAATGTTCGGTGTGAACTCAGATGTGATTAAATCTAATGGATGAAAAATTAAAATAAGGATCACTAGTGGAATTGTTAGAGTTTCCCAATGAAACAGAGGAAAAATTATTGACTTAATATTTTTACAAATGTGTTTTTTTTGTTTTTTTTAAGCCTTCAGGAGCTGACAGGGATAGTATAAGTGTAACTTGTGTCCTTACATCTTGTGCTAAATTCAGTGATTTAACTCAAATACACATGCTAGTCCAATATGCAGTGTTTTATTTGTGAAAAAACTAAGCACTGATGATGTGAAACACTTCATAAAAGCCATCTCCAGTATCATAGGTATCTATACAGTAGTGGAAAAATCTGGAAAAGATCCTGGATTCTGGATCACTTTGAAATTTTACATTGCGGTAAATGGAGAATACATTTCAAAGTGATCCAGAATCCAGCATCTCTTCTGCATCATCACCAAAATCTAATCATTTGTTCCTTGTGACACCCCCAACACGTCATGAAATTTTCATCAAGATGCATCCATAACCTTTTGAGTTATCTTGCTAACTAACAGACAGACAGACAAACTCTAGCAAAAACATAACCTCCTTGGTGAAGGTAAAAATGTAAAACTGTGGTTCAGTCGGTAGAGTGGAATGTTCAAGGACCAAAGGTTTGAATGTTTACACATGCAATCCATTTAGTTTTTACATTCAAAGTTAAATCTACATGTTGAAAAAGTTAAATCTACATGTTGAAAAAGTTAAATCTACATGTTACAGTGCTTTGTAAATATGTTTACAACCTGGTGTGTTTTTGACAAGATTATTTTGGCAACCACAGCTGCCAATTTTTTTTTGTTTTAAACAACATTAGTTTTTTTCCCCAATACAATTACAAATGACTCCATATTAGCACAACCATCCTTATCTATATTTTCTCACAGCCAACACCAGGACAAACCAATCAGCTACAGTGGGCGTCATGTTCATCATTCCATCCCTTCTCTCCATTGGTTCCCTCCATGTGTGGCTCAGGTTGGAGGTCTCATGCAGTCACGTACATTTTATGTAACATCTCTCTTACACAATGAGAATTTTGGAGCTGTGTGTGTGTGTGTGTGTGTGTGTGTGTGTAGGGGGTGGTATAATTTGCAGTATAGTTTGCAAGGTGCCTGTCTGTTAAAAGATCATTTAGCGTAACGAAAAATGGGAGTTCTCTAAATATCAGAGGACTGTGGGAACCAGTTCCGGGCATCTGGATCTCACACCAGTCTGTTTTTGTTACACAGTGGGCGTAAATGTGACGTGTTGGAACTGTGAGGGGCTCTAAGGGGTCAAAAAACAAAAACAAAGTGTCCCTTATCTCTGTTGTGGGAGAAACAATGAAGGTACTGTAAGGGTTATAGGACCAAATGCAAAATACTGTCACTTTGTTATTACTATGAGGAGAAGGAGCCAGTGGGAATATTTGAATTTTTCATATTACAAATATAACATAAGGGCAAAAAAATACAGAAAACAAGCAATGATTATTATTAGGAGCGTTCAATTAATACATTAATTGAGATTAATTACAGGTAATTACAGTGTTGTTGTTTAGTTTTTTGTTTTTTTTAATCACATTACTCTCATTTTTAACTTTACTGTTTGTGTCTTTTTGAAGTGTTGGAGCACTGTCATTGGTGTGTGCGTTTTATTTATTTGACATTATCTGAAGCAGAAAAAGCAACAAGTTCAGTGTTTAATACTTGTATTGAACAGAAAAAGTGTTCTTCCTCTTTTTGGATCAGTGTGAATTTACAACACTTTATATGGACCTGATGTTTTATTTTATTTTTTATTTTTGAATTATATGGAGATTGACAAAAGAATAGGTCAATATTCCTCCCGTGATGGAAACTAAAGGTTACAGGCATTCAATAGTCTGAAGTACACTGTAAACCTGAATAAGTTAGCAGAAACTAAAACATTTCAGTTTCACTTCAGTTTTATTTCGAGCACACAATAATCATCAAACCATCATTGAAAATGGTCAACATTTTTTTTTTTTGCTGTACTCGAAAAGGAGTGGGAAGAAGTGAAACTTATAAACTCCCACCCCCTTTTACAAACTAAAATCCAAATAGATACTGCATTAACACACTATATACTTTATGTCATTTATATCATGACCACAAAACATCCATAAGCATTTATATACACATTATTTATAATTCACTTCATACAATCTGACATAATCAACTAAAGTTCTTGTAGTAGTAAAGTATTAATTTATAGTGAAAGTACATTCGCCTTCACTACAAATCAATTACATAAAAAAAAATTAATAGATATGATCCATAGATACAGTATATAAATAGATATATATACTAACCATGATAGTTTTATTGCAGTATAACACTCATTCACCTTTTCTTCTACCTAATAACTAAATATTCACTTATTCAGATAACATTCTATATTTTGTTATTATACTTATATTTTTACATCCTTTTGAATACACAAATTGAGGATGACTTTTTTAGATTCTGATCCAGATTATTCCACAGATGTACCCCCCTAACAGAAATACACTGACTTTTTGAATTAATTCTACTCTTCATTTTCTTATACATTTCAGTTCCGCTTCAGTTATAGTCACTAATTCTCAGCTGAAACATCTGTTGTAAACTGTAGGGAAGCATGTGGTCATGAGCTTTAGACATTATAATGAGAGTATTAAGGTCCATAATATCATGTTGTTTTAGAGCATTTAAGTTAATAAATAAAAGATTTGTTGGCGCCAAGTAATGTGCTTTAGTAACAATTCATATGGCCTTTTTTGGAGTAAAAATATAGAATTAATATTTGATTTATAGTCATTGCCCCATATTGCTGTGCAATAGTTTAAATATGAAAGAACAAGAGAATTATACAGAATGTAGAGAGATTTCTGATCCAGAAGGGTTTTAGTTATGTGCATTATTACAGTGCTTTTAGCTAATATTGATACAAGAAAAGTCACATTTAAGGCAATTGATTGCGTCAGTTGATGGAACTTAAAAAAGTGAAATGTAGATGCTTATTAAAGTATACTTAAATTAAAACATGACTTATTAACTTAGTATTCTAAGTCCTACTGGGAGACTAAGTCAGGGTTCAGTGTGTTTGTCCAAGGACACTTGGACATGTGGACAGACAGAGCCTGGACGCAAACCTTTGACCCTTCAGTCATTGGACGACCTGCTCTACCAACTGAACCACAGACGCCCCTGAATAAAATGACTGTGTTTTGTGATTTCAATTTTTTTGGTGTGATAAATATTGGTGGTTATTTGGAGTGATGTGAAATTATATTAAATTATATATACATCAGTTAAGTTTTTTTTTTTTTCAATCAGCCTTATTTGAAACAATATAAATAACAGTACAATATTATTCTCAGCATTTAATGACTTAATTCCACTCAGTTGAACCTCATCTATGTTTTAAAGTTATGTTCATTTATATCCACAATAGTTCCCCTTAATACAAAATATTAGTTGAAGTACTTAAAAAGAAGAACGTGTTCCAGCAACTTAATACATTTGAGTTAGTAGTACTATGTCTGAAACTTTGAGTATTCACAACTTCATATATTTCATTATTCTGAACATTTGGGTTTACAGTGTACAGCAGAATGTAAATTGCTAGGATTACATCTATTCAGGTCTGTTAATAAAAACAAACGACTTTATAAAGTAATTTTCTGTTATATATCAATCTTTGGATTTGCTACAATAATGTAATGAATTGAAATGAAAATACCTGATGTTATGGTCTTTTTCTAAGCAATTTTATAGGTAAGATTTAAAGCGATTAATAATCCTAATTGAACACTGTCAACATTTTTTTAACCTATTGACAGCACAAATTATTGTAGTTGCCAACGCTTCAAGGTGAATAGAAAGCGTTTCCGTGTGGAAAAACTCCAAAGGAAGGACTCCCACATCCACATTCATCAAAAAATCTGGATACAATGCTCCTACACTCCCTGCTTTTGACCTAAAAGGGCCCCTCCCCCGAGGAGCTATTCAAAGAACTGGGTTTCCTAGAAAGACCAGTACTTTAGAGGCTGTAGTTTTTGGCAGTGTCAGCACAGAGATTGAGTCCCCTCTTCCTCTTCTACCTCCTCTTCCTCCTTGTTTTTGCCACAGAAAGGAGCCCTAATGAAAGACTCCTCTTATTAGTTGGATAAACACAGATCTAACAAACAATTCTTTACACCCCGTGCGTGTGCTCCTGCTGTCAGTACAACACAGACATGCAAAAAAAAAAATGAAGAAACACTGGCTTGATAAATATTTGGTCAGACAGTATCCAATAGCAGCATACTTCACAGATGACTTGCTGTATTTCCAGGTACTGAGGTGTAGACAAACACACGGTTTAATACGAACAAACAATAGTAAAGGGGAAGGCGCCAAGACTTTGACCCATAGTAACACCTGCCTTTACAACTTCCCAGAAATGACTGATGTGACTTATTTCCCTTTGTGTTCTTCCATTTATTTATGTAATTTTGAGAATGAGATTAGATATTTGCAATACATGGTAGGAAATGTTTTCAGTTCATTTGTATCGGTGCTAACAAGAGTGCTGTTACTTTAAGTTTACTGAACCCTCCTTCTAATCACCCAAAGAACCTAATCTGCACAGCACTGCAGGAATGTCAACAGTTTTTTTTCACACCTTTTTTTTAAGTTGTTTTCCCTTTTTTTTTCATCAACTTGAGCTGTAAACAAATATACTGTGTATAATATGATAACTTCCATATCTTTAATCCTTTAAATGATATGTTTATAATGTAAACACACCATATATTTTAATGCCAAAAACACCCTTTTTTTAAAAAAATATACTGCATAGAATTAAACTGTAAATAAACTGATTCTGAAAACCTATTTATTTTTTAAATTTTTGTACCCTGGTGTACAGTATGTCAACAATTAACTGCAACATTGGTTGATATTATATTTACTGTATATTTTTGGTGCTAGGTCAAGTTATGTAAAATGTGCCAATGTGCAAATTTTTTGTTAATTTCAGAGCATAGTGTTACTGTGGTAATTTTCTGTTGTTTACAATGTGCTGGTTTTAGTGGATGGGACAGAATTTAAAAAATCATGGTAAAAATGAATAACTTTTGAATTTTAACCTAATGCATATTGTAAAAAGATATCAAACATATAATATAAAATCTAAAAAAGTTTGCTTAAGGAGCGCTACACAGTAAATTTTGCAGTGTTAAATCAACACTTAGAGAGTTTATTTAACTTCTTCTAGAGTGTATTTGGTCCCATTTTCTCCAAATTAACACTGCAAAATCTACAGTGTACCTGGACTCAAAATAAGCAATAATAATTAGAGGTGTTCTATTGGATGGGAAAATAGCAAGACAAAAAAAAAAGAAAAAAATCCAAGGCACTCTCTTATAAGTGAAAATTAAAAAGGGTTACAAAAACCTATAAAAACATATAAAAATCATATAAAAAAACCCCAACGTGTTTCGGCATCATAGCCTTCATCAGGGAGTCAGGAATATAATATAAAATGTTATATGTTAGATCAGGGGTCAGTGACCCTGGTCCTAGAGTGCCACTGTCCTGCATGTTTTAGATATTTCCCTCTTCCACATGAGTCACTTAACCCTTTAACTCCTGAGACTTTATCAGTCCCACAGTAAAAAAAAAAAAAAAAAAGAAGAAGAAGAAACTAACAAAATAATTAGTAACATGAACAAAGTAAGACACAAATGGAATGAAATCAAAGAAAAATAATCAAATAAAAAAATAAACAAAATGAGCAACAAAATGAACAAAAGCTAATAAATATTTACAAAATTTTTAATAAGATGGAGAAATAAAAAAACAAAAAATTACTAAAAAACAAAACTAATATTGATTGATATTTGGTCCCAGCAGTTTTAATTTAGCCTTTAAAAAAAACCCTAACCCTTTTGACACCTGTTCCATGAACAAAATTCAGTAAAACCACAGGAAAAAGAAAATCAAAGGAAAACAGTTGAATTTTTCTGAATATTTAAACTTAATCATTCATTCAGAATACATCAGCACTGACACTTAAGACTCAATAATCAGCTCTTCATCATCTCTGCAGAAGACTGATAATGATGTAATGGTTAATGGATGGACACATCTAAAACATGCAGGACAGTGGCTCTCTAGGACCAGGGTTACTGACCCCTGTGTTTGATATTTACTCAGTGCAGATAATTTCTGCAGTGAACAGGACATTTACAACATTGTTAAAATGGTAAAAACCTATTCTTCATTTGTATAAGTATTAGCTTCCAGGCAACAATGTGTGCTGTAGAGATACATAAAAACACAATGATTTACAATGAAAATGTAAATTCATATTATTTTGCTTGAATTTTTGTTGACTTTTTTTTGTCTAATATAATACTAAATATCACACTACACGTGTGTTCATGTACAGTGGTGGCCAAAATTATTTGAAAACTTGGAATATTTAAGAGGTTAAGACACTGACTGGATCTAGACATTCATCTATAGCCTCTTAATCCATGGACAGTCCTCCTTCACTGTGGTTCTCCCCAAGGTTTCTCCTTTTCCCGCTGGAAGGAGGGTCTAAGGACAGGGGATGCCTGGGCAGGGCCATATTATAAACCGGGCCAGTGGGACCAGTGCCCAGGGGCCCGGGTGTGGGGGTGTGGGGGGGGTGGGGGAAAGCTATGCAGATGCCAATTGCGATTCTATTCTCAAGGTTCTTATGACTACTAACACTGTTAGGGGCACATCTGAAGAGGACAGAGAGAGAAGGGTGGAGGGCAAGGATGGAACCAGAGAGGGCCCCTGGGGTGATGGGGCACAGCAACAGAGGGTTTGACCCTGCCCAGAAAAAACTGTGAAAGGGAACGGTCATACTCCAGACTTGCTTGATTTAAAAATAAACTCAGGATGAAAACGTGCCAAAATCAATTGAATTCACTGTCCCTTCTTGCAGTAGTTTGACGTCTCAATTTTGATGAGTTAGTAGATGAATTTACCTGGGGCATTATTTTATTTTATTTTATTTTATTTTATTTTATTTTATTTTATTTTATTTTATTTTATTTTATTTTATTTTATTTTATTTTTTATAATCTACGGTGTATTTCATTAATTCACCCTTGTTGTCATTTGTGGCTCTACAAATTAAAGTAAAATTTTGTTGGTCTTATATTAAAATAAATGTTTTTAATCACAGGAACCTTTTTTTCTGTTGGAACTATGAAGATCTTTACCAACTGTACAAATACAAATTTTCTTTTTAACAGTCTCCTTATGCAATGCAGCTTTATTGATATGGCACATCTAATGTACAAGACAATTCAATGTACTTAAATAAAATACTACAAACAATTACAGCAGGGGAAGTAATACAAAGTATAGATATGAAAATGATAAAACAGATGCCACTGAAACGGCAAACACTAAAGCTAAACTAACAATTGTGAAGTTACAAAAATGTTGTTTTCTTTATATAGAATAAAATCTCAACAGAAGAAAAAACACAAGAAAAAACACCTAGTTATGACCGAAGAAAATAATCATGTTGCACTGTTTTAATATATCATTTCATGCAAACATTCCTTTTAGTTGCTTAGTTTACTTTACTTTACTTTACTTTACTTTACTTTACTTTACTTTACTTTACTTTACTTTACTTTACTTTACTTTACTTTACTTTACTTTACTTTAGTTGCAGCTTCACACTATGAATTGGCCAAAGTTATTTTTCTACCGCATCAGAAATTAGTCTCGTATTTTCTTTTGTTGCCAGATAAGGTCACAGTCCTCTGTAACCTTTAATCTAATTGTGCCAAATAAGACCATATTTTGTCTAAGATAAAAGATATTGCTTTGTTATATTTGGTCTGGATCAGTTTAACATCACACAGTGTGTATCTGACTTTAGGTAAAAGTTTTAGGTAGAACATTGTTAAAGTACTCCAAATATTTTATATTATGTTACCCATAACAGAATTCAGTGCAGATGTCATTAAAAGGTTAAGAGTGTGAAGTTTAAGGACACGTAGCTGCCATTTACTATACACACACTTCAGTCTGCAGTTTCTGTTATTAGTTTAGCAACATTAACTCACACACAGAGGGTGATAATAATGCACCTGAACACTGGATAAAATAGACAGAAGTAGACGACTAAGACTATTCTGAGCTTTTGTATAAACATTTTGTTGCCACATGACGGGGTATAATTGACAACCTTCTCCTTCTGTAGATGTAAACTCAGTTCATTCAACCTAACATTTGATCATCCATCTGTTTAGTTCAAATGGCTTGTGTTATGTGTTGTTTTGTTTCCGGTAGAGCTGTTAAAATTAATGCATTAATGCAGATTAATCCATCATCATGATTAATCTGATGAAAATGTTGAATGTAATTAACCCATCTGCAGCGGAAAATGACTCTGAATACCTCTGCCAATGCCAAGTAGAACAACTGTCATACATGAAAAAACAGGCACAGACAACAAAAGAAACCCCTAAAGGTGGAAGACACTAAACAGCACATTGACCTCTGGAAGGAAATATAAGGACAAAGAAAAAACAAATATATATATATATACACCCTTTGCTCATGCAAAATGAAATGTGATTATAGTAAAAAAAAAAAATCAATGTTACTTAATTGTGATAAATTGAAATTAATCTACCATAACCCTGCGATTAATCTGATTAAACATTTAAATCTTTTGAGAGCACTAGTTTCTACACATGAAATGATGAAAAATGTCTGTATGAGGTTCCATTTATGAACTGTGCAGTGAGTCTGATTTGATTCTGATTTAGTATTTACTTTACCAAGTCAAATTATTGTAAAAATGTCACTTTAAATTTGGGAGAGACTTTCTAATCAGATTACAACAGCAAATCTTATCATACAGAAACAGTGCCTCCAGAAAACCAGAGAAAAAAAACAGTGGAAATGTTATTATAGTTTGGTGGAGATTCATCACATTTTATAAGAGTGGAGAAAACTGTGGCTGAGATCATTGACCATTATTTTGCCTCCATAGATCATCATGTAGGGCTACACAGTGGTGCAGTGGTTAACACTTGTGGCTCACAGCAAGAAGGTCCCTGGTTCAAATCCCACACCAGACCTTTCTGTGTGGAGTTTACATGTTCTCCTCATGTCCGCGTGGGTTTTCTCCAGTTTCCTCCCACCATCCAAACACATGCACTGATAGGTTAATAGGTTAATCTAAATCACCCATAGGTGTGAATGTGAGAGTGATTGTTTGTTTATATATGTTCAGTCCTGAGATGAACTGGAGACTAATACAGGGTGTACCCCGCCTTCACCCATTGTAGCTGGATGTGACCCCTGGTGACCCCCATGACCCTAGTGAGGATAAAGCAGGTTCAGATGATGAATGTGAGTGAGTGAGATCATCATTATGTAGTCCTTGATCTGAGGTAAAAAAAATATCAATCCAATCTTTGGGGGATTAACAAAAAAAAAACAAAAAAAAACATATGTGTACTAGTAAATATATAATTTCATCACTTAGAACCTCCTGAACTCCCTTTAATCGTACTCACTGGAACATTATTAAACACTTTGTTTTATTCCAGTAGAGGTGATATTCTTCAATATACTTGTAACTTATTCTATTTTATATTAGTCTGAACTGGTTTTTAACTTGTACCCCTCTGTGTCTTTCATGTATTTATTTTTAATAATTGTATTACTTTTAACTAATTGATTTTTATTGTTTTATTTAGAACACTTTTCTGTATTTACTGGGCAACATTTTGCAAACCTTGTTTAAATATGGTATATAAATAAAGTGGACTGGATTAGGTCGATAAAATTACAGAATTAGATTAAAACATTTCTATTAAGCAATATATAAGAAACACACCAAATACATTCTACTGAAAATTACATCTGTTTCTCAGCTGGTTGATGGAATTTTACTGGAATGAAATTTTGAACGGCACGAGGTGTTTCGACCCCGACCCCCACTGGTTACACTGATGTAGAAGAATTCAACTTAAAGAGGGTCTTGAATGATGGATGGGGGTAGTCTGTGGTACTCTAGGGGCATCAGGTTCTTTGGGTTTATGGTGATTGCAGGCCATCTCTTGGCCAACACTGCTAATAAATAAACTAGTGGAAGTGAGTTATGGAGTCTACTGAGGTTCAGTGTTTCTATTGGACAAACGTTATCTGAGTTTAAGACTCTGCTCATTGTTTGGGGTGGTCACATGTGCCGGAAAAAAAAAATCACATCAGTATCACTGAGCATGCATTCTGTGTGTGTGTGTGTGTGTGTGTGTGTGTGTGTGTGTATTGTTCACGTGAGATGTCGCCATGGCAATCGTGCTGTGGAATGCAGTCGCCAATCCTTACTAAGACGTCTGAGACTGGTGTGTGTGTGTGTGTGTGTGTGTGTGTGTGTGTGTGTGTGTGTCTAATGTATATGTGTGTGTCAAAGGTTCATTGCCCCTTTATCACATGTCAATGTGCAGCTCAGCTCTCACGCCCCTCAGTTTAACCAATCAAAAGTTGCATCTGAGACAATGTCACAGGGACAAGCAGGAAGAACCTCCCACCACGACGGTTCCCATATATGTCCCTGACTTCCTCAAAACAACACTATAATAACACCACATAGAGCCACCAGACATATGGGGCATTACTGCTGCAGTCACAGGTGGTAAAAGAACACAATTTATAAACTCTAGCAAAAGTGTATATGTATAAAAACCACTCAAGTAGAAGGAGAAGCACTAATTTGACTTCTTTAAAGCAGTACGTTAATAAACGTCAGGCATAAGAAATACCCTCAAAGTATTAATGTCCATTATCAGCTGTTTGTGCAAGATGGGAACATGATTAAATTAGTCTAAACTTTAAAACAAATACAAAACATAATGAAAATAATAGCAATTAGGTTCAATTAAATGTGTGAATCAGTTTAAAGGGTCACAAACTGAACTGAACATCTTAATGCCTTTTCACCACAGGTTAGTCCATTTCATTTATTTATTTATTTTAACTTTGAAACAGGGGTCACTTTTTAAAACCCACCTCTTCTACCATAACCAGGGATGATCCTCGTTGGATTTTGTCAATATTTATACAAATGATACTTGTTAAACTAAAGGAAAATTGTACAGTTTGTGTTAAAGAGAAGAAGTCTAGAAAAGTCAAGAAACATGTAATATGTTAAAGTGCTCAGTGGACAGAAACAGACACAGACAGCAGGTCTTAATACACACTTTGGATTTTCTTTGGTGAGATTTGATTTTTTGTGTGTGTTTGTTCATTAAATGCCACTTCTCTTAGTTCTGAGTGTGACTTGCAGAGGTGATTAAAGTACTCACATTCTGTACTTAAGTAGAAGTACGCCTACTGGTGGGAACAAAATACTCTGGTAAAAGTAGAAGTACTGATTCAACTCCTTTACTTAAATAAAAGTAAAAAAGTACAACTTCTCAATTGTAATAAAGTAAAAAAATAAAACAGCTTTTTTTTGGTTTTTGCTATGGATGAAATCATACTGATTTAAGCAAGAAAAAACAGAAAAAATGTCAATAAAGCCTTTAAACACGAGTTACTGTGTAGATGATTTTATTTGGTCATGGTTCTCGTTTTAGTCGATATGGACAGGACATTTATAAAAAAAAATAAAAAATCAAAAGTCATAAATAGGATATTTTAAAAAAGCATAATTATGGAATAAAATGATCTAAATCAGGAGGCAAAAAGTGACAATTATGAGATAAAAAGTCAAAATGATGAGAAAAAAATTCTGAATTATGAGGAAAAAATTTTTTATTATGTGTCACAATTTCTGATTTGCCACTTATTTTCATACCGTCACATTTGTCTAGTTTTAAAAAGTAATGAGTTTATTCTGAGAATGTAAAGAATATAAAGTACAGATATTTATACAAAAATGTAGGGAGTAAAAGTAAAAAGTTGCCAAGAAAATAAATACTCAAGTAAAGTACAGCTATGTAAAGTCTCTACTCAAGTACAGTAAAGGAAGTACTTCTACTTAGTTACTTCAACCACTGATGAATTGAATGTGACCTTGAAGTGATAGAGGTGTTGACATAAACATGACTACACAGGCATACACTGTGCTTATGGAAGTATTATGTTCTTCCCATTTAATGATGTAAAAGTCAAATAAATGTGACCTGGCCATTCAGACTGATTTCACATTTGAAAATAGCAGATATATATCATATTTAGGACCACATATGAAAGTGGTCTGGATCAGATTAGTACTGTTCAGATCATCTTTAACAGGTCGTATATAGGTCACACATGGGCAAACAAAAAGAAAAAAATCTGATTTGGGTGTGAACCTCAACCCAAAAGCAAATCACCTCAACCTTGAATAAAGAATTAAAAGAGGGAAAATGATCATGACTTTATTAGTAAATTCATTGCTTTACGACACACAGTTTGCGAGTTGAGAAAACCTTTCAACATAGAAACATTACAGAAAGCTCATGCACACTGAAAATTATTAACAAAAGTACATTTTTTCCAAGTTTTATCCAGTTTTTCCCAGTTATTACAAGTCTTTTGGCTAATTTTTTCAATGTAATATAACTGAAATGAGCCTTTTTTGATGATCACTATTGTTTCTTGGCTGATCCACATGTAAATAGTCTGACATTAAACAACAGTTTAGTGAATAATTAGCTCATAATATATTAAACTGCATTATAAACAAGGCTTAAATGTTTTGATTTAGGAGCCCATCTTTTTTGATATATTGATAATGTTTACGTCCTCCTCTCTGTTTATGACGTCTGAGAAGGATTTTGGCTCCACAGTGACGGCTCAGCCAGCTTTACATGCAGATCACTGAGGAATTTTAATTGTGGAGTTCACTCACGTTTTGTTTTTGGTCTCACAGACCAAAACACTGCCTGTATAACATGCCTCATTTAGAGGCTCCTGTAGCTGCTTTAATCCATGTAAACCAAAGGGAAATCATTCACATTTTTACTAGTTAGTGTTTGTTGCAGCATCTAGTTCAGTTTGTAGTGAGAATACATCTGACCCAGTTTTAAATCTGTCTTTTATTTGTTATTGTTCTTCTGTAAATTCAGCCATGCCTCTTGATTCACCCTCCTCCATGGGTCGACAAAATTCACACTAATACAAAAACAGGGAGCGTATTATATGAATGTTGAACGTATTACAGTTTGTTAGGACTCCTCAGAGATGGAGCTGTGTTTTGTTTGACCAGCAGAGATTCACAGTTGGACAGAAGAGGAAAACAATCATTTACCATCTAAGTCACATATTTATCAGTGTGGACAGATTCTTATACATCTAATGATTTAGTATCACCTGTTCCTTTCAGACCTTTCATTAGTCAATTCATCTGTCAAATACTAAACACTATTACTGTCAATTTAAAGGATTTTTTTTAATGGAATCATGCATTTTAAAACATTTCCCTTTGTTCTACATAATTGTAAATGCTTTGCTTAGGTATGAATCCTTCATTAATTCAACTCCAATACTATTTCTGACTAATGACAATAGAAATGTGGTTGTGAGCGCTGGCCCTTTAAATACACATAGGACGTTTCAAACCCCCCTTTGTTGTTGGCTGTGTTGTTCTCTGCCCCATTCAGCCAATGACTGAACATTTTAGGTGATCTGCTTGAAATTTGGACATATTTTTAGTTTTTACTACAAATACAGATCTGTGGTCAGTCCCATCCAACCATCACACTCTTATATTATATTATATTATATTATATTATATTATATTATATTATATTATATTATATTATATTATATTATATTATATTATATTATATTATATTATATTATATTATATTATATTATATTATATTATATATTCTTCTTTGTATTATTATTATTATTATTATTATTATGTTATTTCTATTGTTCTATCCTCATATTCCTACCTCAATGTTAGACTTATGTCAAAGTGTTGTTGTTTGTGTGTGTGTCATGTTATTAGAAAAGACTTCCCAAGTTTGGGATGAGTACGTCTAAATATACTTAGATGTCATTAACAAAGTTTTGCATTTGGTTTCTTTTAAGACACAATTTGGGTAAGATCCACTAAATGGTTTTGTTCAAATGCAGTTGTTGTTGGTTAGCGGCCATGATGGCTGACCATAATGCACATGTTGGGTGCAGATCAGATAACCACAGAAACATCTGCTCTGTTTATTAGATCCACCTTCACTCACTGGTAATGAAATACAACATAGATTATTTGCTGCAAATCCATTTCTGGCAACATTTAATAATAATAATAATAATAATAATAATAATAATAATAATAATAATAATAATAATAATAATAATAATAATAATAATAATAATAATAATGGCCACTCAAAGCACTTTTCATTACTGACCCATCATTCATTCGCTCTCACATTCTCCCTCTGGTGGTGTTAAACTACATACATATCCACAGTTGCCCTGGGGCAGACTGACAGAAGCATGGCAGCCATTTTGTGCCTACAGCCCCTCTGACCACCACCAAACATTCATACACCAGTGTGAGTGTGAGTGTCTTTCCCAAGGACACAACGGTCTGACGAGGACAGAACATTTGTATTTAGTTTGTGTTTTTGCAACTTTTAACCAGCAAAACACTCATCACTAAAAGAAAGAATGTGGAACAAACAGTCCACATGTTTACTTCACAAACTTCTCAAAGTCTGTTCACAAAACATATGATTTCATTTTCCTGAGCCTGACAATTCTTTGAATGTATTATTCCTCATAAGTGTCACTCCTCTGTGTTTACACTAGTTTTAACTCTGGTCAACGTCTAGAAGCTCCAACCTTTTTTTTTTTTTTTATATCCGTGACCCATTTTTGGAAATGCAGCTCTGTGTAAATAAAAAAAAAAATCTAATGTGATAGCTTAAGAGCTCAGGGGTTTATAGGACACTGACTATTTATTTTTACATCTACAGTTGTATTTGTTTCTGTTCCAGTTGTGTGTATTTTGGATGTGCATCCTACCGGCCTTGCCCTCCCAGGCCAACCCCAGCACGCCGCTGTAGTCTCTGTTGGTCAGTAGGTAGGACAAACAGAAGTCGCCCCAATTATCCTTAGAGTAAAGACTCAGTAGCTTCTCAGGCCCGATGAACAGACGTTGCAGAGGCTCCTTCTTATCTTCCTCATTCATCACCTTAAGAGACAGAATGTGAAAGAGGAAAACAAAACACTGAGGCCGCTGCTGCATTTCAGAAGAACTGCGGGTCTGAACCGAACACCACCATTGTTCCATCCACCATTCACACTCTAAAAGAGGTTGTTCTTTAAGATATACATACGACTAGAAAAGCACTAGCCAGACCACCCCCCTTTCGAATGAAGAGAGGTCTTTTTGTCTTTTTGTTTGTTTGTCTGTTAGTTAGCAAGATAACTGAAAAAATTATGGATTGATCTTGATAAAATTTACAGAGTCGGATGGTAATGGAGGAATCTGGAAATTATTACATTTTGGTGGTGATTCAGAAGAGATCCTGGATTCTGGATCACTTTGAAATTATACATTGTGGTAAATGGAGAAAAAAATGTCAAAGTGATCCATAATCCAGGAGTTATCTTGCTCACTTACAGACAAACAAACTCTGGCAAAAACATAACCTCCTTGGAAGAGGTAATAATGATAATCATATATACATAGAAATAAATACACACATACATGAATAAATAAATGTCTTTATATCCAGAGCTTTATATACAGCTCTGGGGGAAAAAATTAATAGATAGAACACTGTAGTTAACTCTGATATCAGCATGTCTGCATCTATTCTTGTATCTGTTGAATTCCAACACAAACACCTTATTCTACTGAATAAATACCTGCTCCATGTCTTATTTAAGAAGGAAACGTATAAACATCACTACAGTGGCCATCACTACTTTCTTGCAATAAACCAAAACAATTCTATTAGTGCTGCAAAAGTAATTTAAATAATAAAAAATATATTCAACTCTTGCTCTGACAGTGTTCCCTAAGTCTAAGGACTGGTTGTTCTATCAGGACAATACTCCTGGCCTCAGGTAAAGGTGTGGATGACAGACCACCACATGCACATCCTGTCATGTCCAGACCAGTCTGCAGACCTGAACCCACTTTGAAAACTTGTAGAGGTCACAAGTCATCCAACATTACTGTGCATTTGGAATGTCTTTGCCAGGAGCTGCATGAAGTCATCCAACAGTAATGGAGGTGAGCCAAGACATGTGAAAATTGTCATTGGAAATCTGGTTTATTCCACCAAATATTGATTTCTGAACATTTCCTGAGTTATAAGATTAGTATTATTTTGTGTAGAAGTCAGTATGAACTAGTTTTATTTGCATATTTTGATCATGGATGTTCTGCAAACACATGTTCTAAAACCAGTTGTTCTTAAGTTGGGTCTTTGTGACTTAATGTCTTGCATGTTTTAGATGTTTCCCTCTTCCATTACGCCTGGAAGCTATTACACCATTATCAGGCTTCTGCAGAGTCTGATCATTAATGGAACCAGGTGATGTGGAAGAGGAGAATACCTAAAACATGCAGGACACTGGGTCATAAGGACTGAACATGAGAACCGCTGCTCTAAAGAACAATGTTTTTATTTGGAATTTAAGAGAAATGTTTTTGGTAGTTTAGAGAGTAAATCAAAAATGTTCACTTTACTCCAACACATACCTTCAAGTGGTAAAATTAGAGAAAGTGATATTTTTACTGTGGTCTCTTATTTTTTTTCCAGAGTTGTGTGTGTGTGTGTGTGTGTGTGTGATTTCCCCCTGGGATTAATAAAGTATTGTGATTCTGATTCCATGTCTAGACGACTTGGAGGTCAAACAAAATACTAGATGTAATAGTGTTTGTTGTGGGATAAATGGACTGCACTTATATAGTGCTTTTCCACCTTCACGGTGCTCAAAGCGCTTTACATTAGCCTCACAATCACCCATTCACACACACACTCATACACCAGTAGGTTTCTAAGGTCCACAGTAAGTCCTACTGGGGGCCTAAGTCAGGGTTCAGTGTCTTGCCCAAGGACACTTCGACGTGTGGACAGCCAGAGCCGGGACACGAACCACCAACCTCTCGGTCATTGGGCGACCCACTCTACCAACTGAACCACAGCCGCCCAACAATTGGGGTCTATTCGTAATACTTGAGAAAAACTGATAGTTTTATAAACTAACTTATATTAACTTTACGTTGATCTTATGAGTTAAATGTTATTTAAAGAAAAGTCTTATCAAACACTGTTATTAAAGGAGTCATTCCATTGTTATTTCATTAATATTACTGTGTTCTCCATTATTATTGAATACATTGTGTGTCGGTTCTATTTAAAAAACGTCAGGATTGCTTTGTTTCCAGCTGTTTTTGCACGGTACAAAAATGACTTGAGGTCGAACAACAGAGTTTACCGGTACTTCTTCATATGAGGCGTCTCTGATTGTCTCAGAATGCGTGAAGGAACACTCCCCCCTCCCCTCTCGCTGTGTATGTATTTACCTTTACCCAAGTAGCATACAGCTACGTTTCATGTTGTTGCTTGTTTTAAAAATGAGCAGGGGAAAAAAAAAAACAAGGTTTTATTTCCACAGAGAGCACATGAACCACTTTGATCGTCCATTTTTTCCAAGTTTGTGCAACAGCTAGTGTGGCGCCGTCTTCTCTTGTAGATGCTAATGCTAATGGGCAGGCTTTTTCTGAGTGGCCCGTTTCTCTGTGTTGTTTTCTATGAATGGTAAGCCAGTGGAGGTGACACATCACACAGCAAATACAGCATGTGTTGGTAAGTCCAGGTGACCCATCAGATTCCAAAAGGAGCATAGAAAAGTGGTTTTCAGTGGAATGACATCTTTAAATTCAGTGACATATTGATTCAATGATTTATGCTGAGCACTGTAAATGGACAGTCACATTCCCACTATCATTTACTGATTTCTGTATCTCTGTAAAACATCTTAAAATCCTTCCAGTCACTGTCACTGCCTTATAGCTGTGACGGTACTTTTGCTGAATTCCAAATGCATGAAATCCAGATTAGCTGGTTGTCTGACGTTAGCAGAGGTCTATGTCTGAGGCCTTCACCGTGGAATGAGGGACATTTGTGTGGTTTCATGAGTGAAAGTGTGTTATTACCCTGAGGGATTTGACTTTGAAGTTGATTAATTTGATCCCATCGAAGTCTATTTTGTCGTAGACATCATTGACAGCTCGAATGTAGGAGGCAACCTGAGAAAGACACAATTGTATAGTGAGGAACTGTGGTTTTACAGTAACAAACATGAGGTCATTACAGTGACCTGTGACAAAAAGTAACTTTTGAAGCCTTATGTGACACAAGTCCTTTTTTGTTTCGAAAAAAATAAAACAGTCCTGGCATGTTTTCATCCAAAAAGTAAACATAAAATGCCAAGCTTATGTAATACAGACGTAATAGTGTTGAACGGTCAAGTTGTGCAAGTGTACTCACTCTTAAAATAAACAAATAACAAAAAAAAAAACATCCCTGTTTTAGACAATATTATATAAGAATATATTATTAAGAGTGATTTGGTTGTTTGAAATAAAGTACTTCTTTATATTTTTGTCATTTTATGTAGTTTTAAGGTCCATTATGGTCTCACGGGATCCATAGTTATTGCATTTAAAGAAATCAATATGTTTTCCCATTGGAATCTTTCAGTTTAACACAAGATAATTTGGTTATATTTAAAAAGATTTAATGTGTCGCATGCCTGCACTTATTTTCCAACTTTGCATTTATTGGGTCACCAGTAGAGCTAAATTCATACAATGATGTTTGATTTTATTTTCCTAATTAAAGTACAGGTGGTATTTATCAGTGTTGACCACAAGTGAACAGAGACAAAACCAAAGGAAAATTACATGAAAATATATCAAAGATGTGACAAAGTGCACATATTCAAAAGGTGTAAAGGCATTTGTCCCATGGAGATTTAAAACTCTAGTTGAAAACGTAACAAAACAATGCCTTTGAGTGTGGACTTTTGAAAATCCTTTTGATTCTTTGTAAACTGTCCAGCCCATGAGCCCCTCCATTACTGAACACATAGTTTCCAACCTTTTTTGGCCTGTGGCCTCATGTTAACCTCACAGATTTCTCGTAACTCCAGAAATTCAAAACAGAGACTTTTTTGTTGCTAAAATGTATTTGTTTTTGATCATGTAATAGTTTGCAATAATATGCTGTGAATAAACATTAATTTTAGATCACAGTTACTCTATAAATTGTATATTACTATGGATGGAGGCAGAAAAACCATGTGTAAATTATTAAACAAAGGAAAGATCTGATTTTCCTTGGTCTGGATATGTTAGTCCAGCTTGTATTTACAAGGATGACAATTAAGATAAGATAAGATAAGATAAGATGAGATGAGATGAGATGAGATGAGATGAGATGAGATGAGATGAGATGAGATGAGATGAGATGAGATGAGATGAGATGAGATGAGATGAGATAAGATAAGATAAGATAAGATAAGATAAGATAAGATAAGATAAGATAAGATAAGATAAGATAAGATAAGATAAGATAAGATAAGATAAGATAAGATAAGATAAGATAAGATAAGATAAGATAAGATAAGATAAGATAAGATAAGATAAGATAAGATAAATTGTCTTGTCCGTGGAGGGAGAAATTTGTTGTATACAATAGTGCATGGGGCTAAAACACCATATATAGAACACTATACAAACATCATATCACAGTGAAAGCACAAATAATAATAACACAGTAGACATATGACAAAAATACGATACCATGCCATGCTGACACATAATACAATACGCAGCACCAATAGATAATAAACAAAATAAAGCTATTGCCCCACCTTTAACTCATACTAAAATGTGTAACAACCATAAGAATTAAAATTGAGTAATTAAAAAGCTAAAGTGCTTAAAATATTACAAATAAAAAAACTCAAAGTATGAATAATGTAAGAGCTGCAGCGTCTGAAACTGATCACAGATAAACAGTACCACAGTGCTTCAGTTTCAGACTCACAGTTTGTCATATGGTTTATTGATTTATGGCCACTTTACATTTTTCTTGGTATGTTTTTGTTAATTTATTTTAATTTTTTAAATTAATTACTAACATTTTCAGGTGACCCCATGTGGGGGCCCAACCCCAAGGTTGAAAAACCCTGAAGTCGATGCTAACAAAAATATTAGAAACACATACAACCCTGATGGAGTTTTGATCACGAGTCATTATTGGTAGTTTATACTGTGTGTTACAGAACCACTCCCATACTCCAAGCTCCACGTGCTCACCAGTCACATGCGCAGATGCACGTACATTGGGCCTATGGAAACTTCTACACTGTAAATATTGACACCTTAGATAGAAGAGACTCTAAAAGCAGGTCAGCTGTGATTGACAACAGCATTTCTATTTACACTCCAAGATCACATCACGGCATCACTTACAGCATATTTTCTCACCATCTGCAACAAAGGCTTGGCATGGAACCAGGCACAACAACAAGTGTGTGTATGTTTAAGGTGGAAAGAATCTGAGCAGGGGAAGGGGAGGTGGATGAAAGTCCAGACAGCAGGAGGACACTGGAGTGTAGCCACTAAAAACACCTAAAGGCGAACTTACGTATTGATTTAGTGACCTTACTGTGACCGCAGGGAGATTTCATTAAAAAGCACAGATGTGAAACAGCTTCACAAAGATTGGAAATGATTAGATCAGATTATGGATCGTCTTATCGTGTAGTTTTATTGCACTGCATCAAATATGGAAGGCAATAAGTACTGTTTATTGATTCGCCAAAAAGAAATGTACAAATGCAATTATGTTAAGCTTGTTTCACCCAATGCACAAGGCCAAAGTCAACACCAGGACCTGCCATTACCTCTGATCAAACTGACCAAAACATTAGTCAGACGTGGCAACTTCAACACAACAGACATTTTGTCACCACTGTGTTGCTCTCTGCACTGAGGCAACACTGAGTTCAACTGAGGCCACTAAAAAACTAAAAGCTAAAATCAGTTCAGACCACAACTTTGAAATCACACACTTTTACCTTTAGATAAACTCAGGTTTTTTTCTTGAGCTAAAAATGAACATTTCTCTTGGAATAAAAATAATATTTTTTGAAGGTCACCAATCAAGAGGGCCGCACGAACCTACTTTAAACAAGGCAGTCAGAGACAGCAGACCTCCACTAAGGCTTGATATGGCGTCATATGATGTCAAAACATGATGTGATTTAGCCATAGGTGTTGACCCATCTGATGTCTGAAGGTGAGATGATGTGAATGAAAAAAACCCCCAAGATTCTATCTTGTCTGAATCCTGAGATATTACCACTTATGGGTTTTAGATGTTGACCTCTAGTGTGACCTTGACCTTTGACCTTCATTGCTCAAAATCAAATGGGTTCTTCCTTGACCTATTATCTATTATTCCTGAAAGTTTGATCAAAAATTTTTCCTTGAATTAAATATTGTGATTTTTTCATGCACCAGTTTAGTCTTTGGGACAGACACACATCGCATGAGTGGACATACATCACCTTAGATGAAAAAAAAAATGTGAGGGCCATCTGGAGAAGCATTCGCTAGCTAATCTGAGTGAGCAGCAGCGTTCACAACATGTTCTTTTTTTCCCAAACATGATGTGGACAGTGTGGTGTTCGTCTTGACAACCGCTGACTTAATGTTTTTGGACTTAATATAAAAAGTGAGGATGCATGACAGACATCTGGACAGTCAGGTTTTCGAGCCGTGGGTCCAGACAAAATGTGGACATATGTTCACCTACTGATGTTGTTCAGTTAAATTTGACAGAAAACTCTTTGTTTTGTTGCAGTTAAAAGCTTGATGCTTGTGTCTTGTCAGTGGACGTTTTTATGTTGCAGTGAACTTTAATACATATTGCTCATTACTGGACAGACGTGTGTCTGAGGGTTTTTTTTTTTTTTTTTAGCTGTGTGTCTGTGTTAATGATGAGGATGTTATCATGACCCGACTTCGACTTTATTCACGGATAAATCAACTTGAAAAAAAACTGAAGTCGTAAATGCCCTACTACGTGATGTTAAATGCACCTTAATGCATGATGCCATTTAAAATGTTCAAGAGAAGAAGAGGCAATCTGTTAATGTAAACATGGCAGCACACCATAGTAGACCTGTGGATATCAGTGGCTGGTCCAAAGTCATAGAAAACACCATTTTCCACATTTGTATGTGACTATCCACCAATGAAAACATCATTTGAAATATTCTATTCCATTGCTCATAAACTCCCCAAAATCATTTAATAAGTCAGTAGACCAACTTGTAGTAGATGTTGTTTTCCTCTGTTTTCCCAGGATATGTTTTTAGGACTCATAATGTCATCAAGTGGACTTTGACTACAAAGGTTATGTACCTAAAATTCAGGACACTGAATTAAAGTGAAGGTTTGTAAATAAAGCAGGGGGCAAACAAGGAAACCATGTTGTGTTTGCGGACTGGATGTTCTATTAATTACAGTTTATTCCCAGTCTATAAAGGTCGATAAAAACGTTACTGAACTGATCAGACTGAAGGAGGTAATGTCTTTTTTTGGAGTCTAGAAAATTAGGATAAGTGTTGAAAACAAAAACCCTGGGCGTGTCTCATTTTCAGAAAATATAGGCACGTACATCTGGCATGTAGCTGAGTAGAGTCTGGAGACCAGTCCCATGACCTCATGACATCTTGGTCTGGTCTACGTCAAAGGGGACTGACCACAGCTGTACAGAGTTCATTAAACTGCCTTCACATTTTTTAAAAAACAATTTAACATTTAATGGTTTAACATTAAAGGTCCTCATATACTGTAGGTAGTAGTATACTGGTACCTAGAGAAGCGGGTATACTTGAATTTTTAAAAGTAGTCCAGATAAACACAGTTTTAGAAACACTGACATATAAGACGACTCTATGTAGTTTACCCAAAAAATCTATTCGTAGCATTTGCTTGCTATTGTGATAAAAATAAAACATACAAATAAAAAAGAGATAAAGGAAATGTAAATAAAAAAACTATGCAGAAATAAATGCAATGATAAATATTAAAAAAGAAAAAATATAAACAACTACAGAATAAATGAATAAATAAATCCATACATAAATATAAATAAATGAATAAATGGTATGAACATAAATGTGTCATGACTTTTTGCTCAGCAGCTGTAGTGTGCGGCAGCCATTAGGGAAAATTCTGTAGTAAAAACACTGACAAAACACCACACACCTCATAAATACAGCAAATTCTAAAGTGCTAATAAAAACATTACTGACCATGACAACAAAAGAGCTTTTATGTCTACAGTCTACATACAATCTGACCTTTGACCCTGATGGAACTTAGAGTTAAGAGGATGGTTGGGGTTCTGCTTTCAGTGTCTGAGCCTTGTACAGAGCATGGGCGTCACTTAGATTCATGTGTGCACAGTCTAGTTTTATTTTTAACAGAGAGGGTTCTATTCCAAAACATAAAAGAGAAGATCAGAAAACTTTCAATAAAACAAACACCAAAGCTTCACCACCTTCATGAATAAATGACTTTTTTTCAACTGAACATGTCTAACATTTAGAAGAAAAAACCCCAAATAATAATAATAATAATAATAACAATAATAATAATAATAATAATAATAATAATAATAATAATAATAATAATAATAATAATAATAATAATAATAATAATAATAATTATTATTATTATTATTATTATTATTATTATTATTATTATTATTATTATTATTATTATTATTATTATTATTATTATTATTATTATTATTATTATTATTATTTGGGGGTTTTGTTTTTAATTTATTATTTTTTTTTTTTACTATTTATCTAATATAATTCTACCCATAGTAAAAGTACTCAGCCTATTTTCTCATCAGATATTGTAACTCATTTTGGTAGAATGTGTATCAGTAGAACTGCTTTATTTCACAATAGCTATTGTACATTCCACATAGGTGTGTCAGTTCCAGGGTTTTGGTTTGTGTATATTTTCTCTCAGAAACACTTGAATGGAACAGATCAATCACTAACACTATCATCACGATCACTCTTTGTGTTTTTCCTGCTGAGACAAGACAAATATCTGCTGTAAATAGATCTATTAGAAGCTGTTAGTATCATCGTTGCCACATTTCCTTCATGGTTTACTTCCTGTCTGTATGTTGGGAATGATGCCAAATGTTAACAAAACTCTTATTATCTGACAGAGAAACAAAATGAAATCCCTTGCCTTAGTAAACACATTAGTGTATCCAGGTCAGTGTATCAAAAAAACAGAGGGGGGGGGGGTGTTTTTTTTCCACAGAAAAAAGTTTGCGTTGGATGTTATGACCCTCATTCCTGATTATAAGCATGTTACTAAGCAGAGGGATTCAACCTCAGTGGGTCTGGGTTGGTCCTAAAAAGATCTCCTTGCCGGACCTACCTCCGGGTCTGGCTTGTGCCCCCACTAGGCCCATTTCTGCCGGCTCCGGATCAGCCAGAAAGGGCCTGGGGGGGTGAAGGTGGCTCGTAGCTTCAGCGGTTTTACAGCACCCTCTGCCCGGACTTCGCCACTTCCCGGACTCACTGCGCCTTTTCTCCCCTGGGTTAGGGTAAGAGGGTTGGGGGGGGGGGGTTTCTCCCCCAGCACACCAACTGCGTCACCAGGGCGGTGCCTGGCCCGCGTACAACAGGTGCCAGCTGCCATGTTGGCACCCCACCTGACCCATCTTGCACAGGGTCTCAGTCAGAGGGTCTCCCAGAAACTCCATGGTGGCCACCAGCTGAGGTGGGAACCGGGGCCCGGGTGCACACGGGCAGCAAAATCAGTAATACCCCTACCCCCCCCACCCCACCACCCCTAGCTAAATCACACTCAGAGTGAATGACACATCATCTCTTATCACATTGATCATATGAAGTGTGTGTTTGTAATCACCTGAGCCACAACAGCTTCAATAGACTTGAATTTTTTATAGTAGAAGTAATCAGCGTGAAAGTGGAGCAAACAACTGTTTTTTGACTCATCGAGGGTCCTCCTGGATCGACTGGATGCTGCCTCCTGTGGACAAAAGCAGACACAGAGGAGGGAATCAAACCTGTAAAGCAAGCATGGGCCAAACTATTCCACAAAGGGCCAGTGCTGCTGCAGGTTTTTATTCCAACCAACTAAGAGTTCACAGTTTGACCAATCGACTTTCTGAACATTCAGATCAATTGATTAATTAAGTCCAGTCTGGTGTGTTTGGAACAAAAACCCTTTGTAGAATAGTTTGGACATGCCTGCTCTAAAGACAATCAGACAGAAGCCAGTTCACATATACACATACACATTCAAATCTGCCCTAAAATATTTAATCCAATCTTTGTCTATTTTCATGAAAACTCATTTATACATGTAACAGAGAATGAAAACATGATGTCAGTGTAAAGAAAACAACCCAAATTCTCAGTGTTGACAAAACACAGCGACGTAAGCGACACATTTTCCAGTTGGACATGAGTTAAATAGAAAAGACATTAACTTGAACAGCATCTGGTCAATCTATTTCATAATCAAACCACTGAAATAAAACAGACACGCTGTTAAAAATGGATTCACATGAAAGCTCTCACATCTACTGTTGACAATGGCCCTGGGACCACCACCCAGTTTATTAGATGTTAACAATAAATTAAAAAACCTATGGGGGACATGATCTAAACTGATCTGGCAGATGTTTATAGCAGTTAGGTGTATAATGATGTAAACCACAGTTAAAGACGCTTGTTTGGTTGATTTAGCAGCTACTGTGAATGTAGTCTGAGCCTTTAAAGACCATTCAGCTTCCTGTGTTTTTCCTTCAGTGTCATAACAGACCTGGAATTATAAGTGATCATTTTCTGCGGGTGACTCAACAGACTAAATAAAAGTGACCAAATGAATTAAAACACTCATAAATTAGGTCAGCTACAGCAGATGAATCATGCTCAAAGGTGAACTCCCTTCAGCACATTTTTCATAGAGTCAATGAGTGACGGAAATCCATGGGAGGACATTTCAAATGAGAAAAACTGAAAATATATGTGTGTTTATGTGCGACTTCACTGAGGTGTTGTCTAGACTGTCCTACCTCACTCAGTCTGAGGTCTTGTGCAAAGAGTTTTAGCCGTTCTGTGGCACAGAATTCTTCAGGGCCGGTTCCCACAGATTGCAGGACTATGAAAAAACAAACATGGATAATATGATAGTGTTAGAGTGTGCACCATAGTGAGAACATCCACAAGGCATTTATATGGTTATTTACACCTACAAATACACACACATAAAATACATACTGTTATATGTAACACACACGTGTAAGGAAAGGAGGTTATGGTGGATAAACGTGTCTGACTGTCAGTATAGTAACGAAGTACAACTACTTAAGTACTGTACTTAAGTAGTGAAATGCAGTATCTGTACTTTTTTGGAGTATAATTTTTTTTCGCCTACTTCCACTTCTACTGCACTACTTTTTTTTTTTTAATTAATACTTTTACTCTGATAAATTTTTTATGTGCCGAATCGTTACTCGTTACTCTTATTAAAATAGTTCAGAAGCATACCAAACCCATAGCATATCAATGCCAGAGCAATAAATGGCTCTGTCACCTGGTTTGATGATGGTGTCTCATCATTGGATGAGTCAGCGATCAAACACTACATAATAAGACAGCACGCTCTAATCGACCTTTTGGTTAAGAGACAAACCAGAGTAAGTTAACCTGGAGGCAGTGGTCAACCTGCCGATTGCCACAATGCCCTTTGGCATTGTGAGAAGGATGCTTCTGGGCTGTTCTATTGTAAGGTTGACCATTAGGCTTGACTTGCCCAGGTTTGTCACTTGGTCATATTCTTGGAATACTCTGGCCTTTGAAAGTTGTAGTTTTTTCATTAACACTTGTAAGTGAACTGGTATGTCCTTGTACTACTGCTGCCTCAGCTGAAGTTGTACCTTTTATATTAAATATATAAATGTGTTAAAACTTGTGACTGCTTTCATTTAGTATAGGCCTACACAGTACTTTTAAATTTTACTTTTACTTTCAGTATTTAAGTAGTATTTTTTTCATTACTTCTACTTGTAATTTTACTTCTACTTTTACTTTCAGTACTTGAGTAGAATTTTTTTTACATACTTCTACTTGCAATACTTGAGTACAATTTTCTTTGGATACTTTAGTACTTTCACTTGAGTATGATGCATGAAGAACACTTCACCTTTTACTCAAGTCAGTTTTTTGATGTAGTACTTTTACTTGTACTTCTACTCCACTCCTCTAGTCCAGTACTTTATACATTTCTGCTGACTGTCACAGTCATAACATCATGACATATCACATGCTGAGATCATCATCTTTCATTTGCACTTGATTTGGGATAATGGTAGGAATGGTTCCAACGATATGGCTAAAACGGTCTTATATCAGTGATGAACCTCCACCTGGTGGGAGAATTGGAATCACAAAGGTACAGCATCACCACATATCACAAGCTGAGATCATTAGCTTTCATTAGCAATTAGTATGAGATGAATTGGACAAATAGTTCCAAAGGTATGTCTAAAATGGTGAACTTTCAGTCATGAAGCTCCTCCTGGTGGCAACATTTTGACCCAGACAGCTATGATGTCATAAAATGAGGCATCCCCAGGTAGTGACTTTTCATATGCACTTGATTTTAAGTCAATCAGACAAATAGTTTTATATGAACAGAAGAGTATTTAGACTTTTGAATGGCCCCTTGTGGATAATCTAGAAATGGTAAATGATCCAAAATAAATCAGTTCTTTTTCTCCATGATATGTATTAATATGGAAAATATGGAATTACTAAACCCAATATTTCTCAAGTTATCGCATTAACACAAAGCATAACTGGCAGTGGGAACTCTGTTCAGGGATATAATTACAGGCCCATAGGGACAGATGTACTGGAACATGTAATATTATGTAAATCTAGATTTTATTAGGACCATAGATTAGTACAGCACACCAATATCAATTACCAACAAGAGTTGGTGTATGGAACATGTATGTTCAAAAAGACAACAGAGATGTTGAAATTTACTTTGACTGTATGTCGACAATATAATGTGTGTATATTGAAACAGAAATCCTAATTATTTGTAATCATTTAGAAGTGCACACATCCTTAGATGACATTGATATAGTGCATGTGCACAAGTCTGTCTTATCTTCTATCAGTTGAAATCAACTCCTTTGGGTGCTGCACGTAGCTATCATCAGTCAGCCAAGCATTCAACATTCTCAGACACTTTATAAATAGAAGAGACACATTTAGAAATCAGTCCAGTGGTGTGCATTGGTAAGGCCAGAGGATAGTGTGAGGAAAGTCACTGGTTTGATTTGCAACACCTCTGGGATTATTTCTTTGTTTAGATTGATGAAATAATAATGTGATGGCAGTTGGCAAAGAATTTCACAAAATTCAAGAAACCTAAAGAGCCTCATTTTGCAATAGCCCGTGTTATGTTAAGGCCGAGGAAAATGGAGAATCTGCATAAAATACAGAGGGCATAAATGAAATGAAGTGTGTTAATTAATGAGCATTGGTGCAAAATGTCAGTGGTTTATGAGTATGAACATAGGCATCTGACCCTGATGCATTGTTACTGAAAAATAGCTTTAAATTCCTCAAGATACAGTAGAGTCACATGCCATTCTAATCACTTTCACATGTTGTTTGAGTAATAAAAGAGTGACAGAATCAGGCAATGCTTTGCCAGTTAACCAGTGACCTGTATAAATGTAAAGCTTCAGTGTGTGTGTATGATTTTAAAGTGCGATCATGGACACAAAACCGCCTGCTGCCAGTTCCACATCTCTCTGGATCTAGACCTTCATCGAGTGACAGCCAACATATGATTGGATCACAGCATCAGCCAAACCACCTTCCACCCAATTGGAAAGTTGTAATTCATTCTATACATGATATAGGAGGTAGGGGGGTGGGGGTACAGAGGTCTAAATGCTGGGCGTCAACCAACTGAAAATTATTGTCAGACTATTTTACTTGTGTATGCACTGCATCTACCAGTCTGGCTTTTGTTGTGTGATTGGTTCTGGCTCGTTTTGCCAAATTTGAAAACAAGACTGTTCTTGTTTTTGTTCTTTTTTGTATCTGTTTCACATCAAGATTTTGCTATCAAGTGCCTTACTGACTTGGAACTGTAGAAATATTGGTGCAGGATTTGCCATGAAAATAAAGGTATTTACCCAAATACAGAGGTGGTCAAAGTACTCACATTCTGTACTTAAGTAGAAGTACTGCTACTAGTGTGGTAAAAGTAGAAGTACTGATTCAACTCCTTTACTTAAGTAAAAGTAAATAAGTACATCTTCTCGATGGTAATAAAGTAGAGCTACATTTTTTTTTTTTTTGCCATGAACTCAATAATACTTATTTAACCAGGAAAAATCAGAAAAGTTTAAATAGTATCTAAAATAAAGCATTTAAAAGTAACTGTAGATAATGTGATTGATAGGGTCACTGTACTCAGTTTTGTGGGTATGGTTAGGGAATTCAGGAAAAATGGGAAAAAAAGTCCCAATTGATTTTTTTAAATTACAAATGAGATTTAAAACATGTATAATTTTAAGAGAAAAAGTAAAAAAAATTGTGAGATAAAATGTCAAAATTGTGAAATAAAAAATAAAATAAAGTTATAGTTTTCCTCTGGTGATTTATTTTATTTATGCAAAAATGTAGGGGGTAAAAGTAAAAAGTTGCCAGAAAAATAAATATTCAACTACTTTACAGATACCTAAAAAAATCTACTTAAGTACAGTAATGAAGTACTTTTACTTAGTTACTTTCCACCTCTGCACAAATGTAAAATCAGTGTCACATTTCAGTCCAGACTCACATTCCCTGCAGCTGTTGGAAAATACTTGGATTAAGCCACAGCCTTAAGTCTTATTCCACTGAGCTACTTGAGCCCCAGTCACATTATAACATGTACAGGTATTAGCATCACATTAAAATACCTGAATTATTCTTCTTCAATTATTGTCACCTGGATTTGACTGAATATACACACTGAAAGCAAAAGCCTTATAAACAGCTACATAAACTGTGTTTTCTTTGTAATGTGTAGACAATTTTACAAACAGTCTTTGGAAAACAACACACACTGTTTCTTATTAGACACTTAGTAATGAGGTGGGATGAGTCCAAGTTAGGATATGGCACACAGGGTGACTTTTTCCCTCTGTCTGGCCAGGGATTACACTAGCTAAAGTGTGGGAGGATGTGAGCTCATCCTAATAAAAGTAGCAATCTGTAATTAAAATGACATTCACAGTACCAAAGAACAGAACAGAACAATTGTCACCAAACCATTCTGAGTAAAACTAGCAAGCAATACATGTAAAACGCCTCAAAAACTGGTTTGAGATCTGTTCACAAATCATCATATAAATAAATAAATACATAAAATGCAATAATTACATACTAATAATATAAATGGAAATGTGTGGCTTTTTCTGCTCTGGGTACAAAACAAGTTATTTCAATAATTGTGTCATACATTCCCAAAACCACACAGGCATCTAAAATAATGAATATTTATTTCACATTGTCAATAAAAATTAATTGAAAATGTCCCAATTTTGACGTCCCAATCACCAAAAGCACAACAGAAAAGAAAATGTGTGTGTGCGTGCATGTGTAAAATACATTTCATGATCTTATAGGCCTGACTTCTTCCACAACAGTTACATGACCTATAATTTTACTAAATGTATAGTAATAATTGCAATTTGACAGTAAACCCTAGTTGTGTTTGCAGTTTTATGTTGAAAATCTAGTGTAAAACAGAGAACATCTTGGTAATTTCATACATTTGGTAAATGCATCAGCCACAACTGTTAATGTTTTCAGAAAGAACATTTAATAATCACTGTTTCATGCACCTACACAAGGCTGTAAAGGTACACTGGTCTGGCCTCACTCAACGATGCCGTCCAGGACCCCTACAGTTGTGCTGAACACCTCTGCATTTAATTCAATATGTTGTCTACTTGTAACCTAATGTGCACTTGAAGTGGATCCTGGTTTAAAAATACAGCAACAACCAATTCATCCTCATATCTAAATGGCCTTTTGCCAAAACAACATGTATGAGTGTTTGCAGATTTCCTGTTCTAACAATGCCATAGGATGGTGCATATTTAAAAGCATATATAAGCAGCTTAATAAATCCCACATGTAACACTTCAGCTACTTGAATATTTTCCCCCAAATACCAGAGCCCTTTTACAGATAACAGGATTCAGATGCTTGGAGCAATTTTTTTTTTTGCCACATTTAATCCAGATATATTCACTTATTTTTACGAAATGCATATTATGAAATAAATACAGAGCAAAAAGAGCTTCCCTTTTGGATGACACTTTATGCATTTTTCTTAGAAAGTAGCATTAAAATGTCACACAGCTATTTTCCCTATATGATTTATTTCATCTATGTTAGATTTACACCACTAATTCAGAGCAGTGACAGTATAATGAATCAAGCTGATAACAGTGGGATGTTGCTGCAACACAAAGTTCAGCCAGTGTTCAACACAAATATGTCTTAAATTGTCATGTACACATATGGCAATGTTGCAAATGTTTGTATATTTGTATACATGAAAACTCAAATCAAATCAAGTTTAAATTGAAGGGATCTACAAATGTCAGTATAGATTAAATTTAACTATAAAATTAGTTTCACTTTGATGTAACAATTAAGAGTTCAGGGGTTAAATCTTTAATTATTTCCTGCTGATATCCAATGATAACTTATGACTTATCACAAGGAAGTGTTAACGGTTACAGTTAATAGTTACACTCATGATTCATACTGATGGGAAACTGCAAAGTAAAGGTCACAAGGGTGAAGGTGAAGCTGCACAATAAGGCCATCAACACAAACACTATCACAACATACATCTGCACAAATACTCAACCTGATATTTCCAAAGTCTGATTCAGATTTACTGCAAAGTTTAGTAAAGTTATGAATAAGCTGAGGTCAATAGTCAAAAAAGCTGCCATTCATTGAAATGTGCAGTATTTCGACATGTTACCCAGAAAACAATAAAGTGGGTTCAGATGACGAGACGAGACGAGACTTTCTTCAGTATGCCATTGTAATCATGGGTACTTCCACATGTTTGTACATGCCCATAGACATGCCCACTTGTTGTGTCAATATGGCAAAACGAGGGGGGAGCTTTCCGTCGATAACGTGCCGGAACAATGGATTTGTACCCTAAGGACCTGAAGTCATGTGACACAGAAAGACACTGGACCTGTGACCTGAGTCCCAGTTGGACTTGTAAGAGTTTACAACATGTTCCGTCCTAAAGGAAAGCAAAACCTGTATTGTCTGGAGACAAGTAACTGGAAAAACACACACATTATATCAGCCCCTCGTGTTCGGAAGTACTACTTGATTGTAACTCCTTATTGTTTTGTTGAAATATTATGAGCTAAATATGTGACAGTTTCCTGAAGACATGCTGGCCTATGAATGAAAATACAGGATGTTGTCATTTGTAAGGGTACGTAATGTAACATTTAGACAGAATTGGAAGAGGAGTTAAAAAAATGGCGGGAAATGGAAATCTCTGTAGACTGTGTAAACCGAACACAAACAGCAGAGTTGGCACAAGCTGCAGTGGGTTTCCAGTGAAATACATTCTTGGAAACAGAGAATAAGTGAAGGTTGAACACAGACCCAAGCACACACAAATCCACTTCCACATGGACACACCAAACCCTTTGACAGGTCCAAGCCATGTCTGCATGAGACTGATTCCTGAGCTAACGTAAACAGAAACACTGGTCTCTAAGGCCTTGTCATTTTTCTACAACATCCCATTTGTTTGTATGTTTTCACCAATTCTACATGCAGTATTTACTGTATATATCTTGTTTTCACACTTTAACTTTAGGTGTGGACTACACAACTTTGTGTGATATGTCCTGTCATCATCAACACTGAACAAAAATATAATTTATAATACAATTTAATAACAATTTAGCTTTTGCTGCCATTTTCATGAGCTGAAATCAAAGATCTAAATCTTTCTTTATGAAGAAATAATTCTCCTAAACACTGTTAACAAGTCTGAATCTGTGTCACCTCACAGGTGTGGCATATCAAGCTGCTAATGATGATGATTGCACAGGTGGGCCTCAGGCAGTTTTATCACACAATGTCTCAAATTTTTAAAGAACTTGTATGAATTTAAAAAATTGTATTGCATTAATATGAATTGGTTTTAATTTAAAGTAACTTGATCACTTATGAACTTGCATAAATTCTCAGTAATTTAATCATTCCCTTTGTATGAATTTTCATTAACTTAATGTAACAATCACTGTATTTATATTAATTAAAAAATATTATTGAACTTGGATTAATTATTATGCATTTAAAGACACAAAACCTATGATAACATGAGTAAATTTGCATTATCTATCTATCTATCTATCTATCTATCTATCTATCTATCTATCTATCTATCTATCTATCTATCTATCTATCTATCTATCTATCTATCTATCTATCTATCTATCTATCTATCTATCTATCTATCTATCTATCTATCTATCTATCTATCTATCTATCTATCTATCTATCTATCTATCTATCTATCTATCTATCTATGTGATAATGCAATAATGCAGTACTTTATATATATAAACAGCTGTGTCTCGTGACCTGTCCTATGTGGTGATTAAATATTTTTTGTTAGCCTACAGGTTGTGTGGACCTTATGTAATTCTTTCATCAAGCATTGAGGGAACGTGTGATTGGCATGCTGACTGCAGGAATGTCCACCAGAGCTGTTCCCTGTGAATTGAATGTTCATTTCTGTGCTATAAACCATCTCCAGAGGCGTTTCAAAGAATTTGGCAGTACATTCAAATGACCCCACAACCGCAGACCACATGTAACCGTATTTTTTGTTCAGTGTATGTATCCAGCATATTCATATACTTAAAGCTGTCATTCCATGGTTATTTCATTATTATCACTGTGTTCTCCATTGTTATTGAATACATTGTATTTTGATTCTATTTAAATAAACTCCAGATTGCTTTGTTTCCAGCTGATTTTGCAAACTACAAAAATGACTTGAGGTCAAACAACACAGTTTACTAGTACTTCCTCATAGACGTCCACGACGCGGCCGCGAGGCGTTGCTGATTGGCTCAGAATGCGGGAAGGAACACTCCCCCCTCCCCTTTAGGGTGACCACTGGCATGAAAGAGGAAAGGAGGACACTTGTGTCCAAAAAGGAGGACAAAAGCCCTAAAGTTAGAACAGACGGGCCCCTGGGTGGGGGTGGGGGGGCACCTGCAGCTCAGCCTTCACAGCTTCGGCTGCGTGTGCAGCACGAATATTTCCTTTGCGTAGCCTACGGCATGCTATCTGCTTGTAAACATCCCAGAGTAGCAAGTGTAAATAACGGGTGGCGATTTATGACGATTAATTCAACGGTGGCGGACGATTGTATGAAAGGAGGACAAAATATGAAAAAGCTGGACAGATGTCTGGACGAATGGTCACCCTACTCCAAGGGCGTAGGTTTGGTTTTGACATTGGTGGGGACCTAGCCAACCCCCCCCCAACCCACCCCCGCCTAAAAAAAACAAAAAAACTTGTACTTAAAAGTTCATTTAAAAGTTAGTATTTAGTACTTTTAGTTAGGTTAAATACATTCTGTATACTTCTACTTTTACTTGAGAAAATATTTCGCAGGGTTCTTGTACTTTTACTGAAGTACTGAAGTTCCACCCCTGCAACCAAATCAATCAATGACACACATGCATAGTTTAGATTTCTGTTTACTTCTGCCATGAAACAGGTCTCCACAAAACAAATCAGTACAATGTAGGCCTACTGTATTTTCAACAATACAGCATTAAGCAGTTATAAGTGGGTTATATCGATGGCGGACCCCGGCGTTGTTAAACCCCGGTGCCCTGTGTGCTCTGTCCGTCCCCCGTAGGGAAATATCCCTACCGCGGCCTCCCCCGTCCCTCTCCCCGGGGATGAAGCGTCCTGGGCGGCGTCCTCTTCGGACCACCGTCCAGCCCTCTTCGTCCGCAAAATATTGGATTTTTAACTATAAGTGTGTGTTTGTGTGTCTTATGATGTGTGTTTTTGTACGTTGAGTGTGTGAATGTGTGTATTTTAATTTTAAATAAAAGAAACAGACGAAAAAGAACAGAAAAAGAAGCTAGCTTAACACGGAAATAAACCGTTTTAGCCGAACGGAAAATCTCCGTGAAAGATAAAAAAAATAAATAAAAAAGTGGACGACGTTTCAACCAAAGTCGGTCTTCCTCAGGTCCGAACAAAATAAAAATAGAAAAGAAAAAGAATAAGAATAAAAAGCAGGTAAGTGGGTAAATTTGGCGTTCAACAGCAGCAAATAACTCCGTTCAATGATCCTTCTCCCACAGAGTCGAGCAGAGAATGTTATTGTGTCACAAAATTTAGATCGTTAGCAGGACATCGTTTTAACAGCAAATTAATATTCAACTAGTGTCTGCAGTTAGTACTAGTTGTGCTGCCATCATACAGTAGCAGACAACTTGATAACTAGCGACTTTTCCCTGCTAACATGCATTGTTCCAACCGTCATTGAGTGGTAGTTTGACTTCCAACTTTCTTTGAAAAATAGCTCCGTATGTCCACTTTCTTCCTGCCATCTCACTGGTGTTTGACAGTCATGTGTCAGTGTCACCCACGGTGCACCAAAGCCTGCCACAGTAGTTTAATAACGTAACACTACAGATTACAGACAAAAATGGTGACAGAAAATACTTTGCCTTCCAGTTTTGGCGCTCCTCCTACTACTAGTGTCTTTGGCTCCTAGCAACAATAAACAACCTAGAGCCTCACGTGAAAGGCACAGCCAATCAGATTGGGTTAACCCTTTCATCGCCGCTATGTGAATAAGACGGAGACCGATCGTTTTTTTCCCCAGTGATCAAAAAATATTGGTGGGGACCAAACAACAATCGCTGGATATTGGTGGGGACGCGTCCCCTTAATCCATGCTAAAACTACGCCCATGCCCTACTCCCCTTACCTTTACCCAAGTATCATCTAGCTAGGTTTCGTGCCATTGCTTGCTCTGAAAACATGCAGGGAAAAAACAAGGCTTTATTTCCACAGAGAGCACATGAACCAGTTTGATCCACCATTTTTTTCCAGTTTATGCAGCAGCTACTGTGGCTCCATCTTCTAATGCTACTTCAGATTCGCTGCCGGGGACAGGCTTCACCCCACATGTGTGACGCTAAAGTCCGTCTGATGTCAGATGGAAAATGCACGAAAACTCACACCCTTCAGAAGTGTGAAAAATTGCAAGTATATAGAGGTTTCATAAAAGTCGGTAAAGGAATGTGTCTACAGCGCCCCCTAGAAAAGTGACAATAGTTTGCATTAGGCTAGATCACGCCTTAGTGAAGTTAGAGCTATGAAAATTAGTACACTTGTTCATCATATGATGACGAACAAAAAAACCTACGGATGACCACGCCCATTAACCAACAGGAAGTCTGCCATCTTGGATTGAAATTTCAAACATGTTGAGTCATGGATTTTTGCTGTCATCGGAATTGAACAAACTTCTCCTTTGCCGTTGGGTGCAATGAGCTCAAAATCGGTGAATACAATCTAGACAAGTGGGACATTAAAAAGTATCAAATTTTTTTGGAAAAGTTGCAGCATTTTTGTGCTATGACATCGCAAATTTTGCAAAGTTTTCGGGAAAAATTACCACTCTATAATTTGCTTCAGCTCGGACCAATTTGGCTGAAATTTGAGACAGACGTCTATCTCCCGGTCTACACCTATTAGTCATATGCAATTATTTGTTCACACTATAGTGCCCCCTATAGATTTGCTGAATACACCATTAGTAAAATGACATTAGATCAGACATACAAACACCAATTTGTCTATCTTGCATCCCGCCCATGGGACGTCGTCTCGCCGCCGGCTGTCGTTGGTGGTCGTGAGGGGAGGCGGTTGCGAGGGATGGTGACAGCCATTGAGACTGCTTGCAGTTTTAATTTATATTCATATTATTAAAGTTTTTAACCATCATACATATTATATCTGCTTTTTTAAACTAGAGAAAATGAACAAAGTTAGTTTTCATGAAAGTCTTGGTACAATTGGTTCTGTCCTTGTCTCTAAAATGTCCTTCACAACTTATCTTTTCTTTTGGTCTTGCTCAACTAACCCCCATCAGGTCTGACCTCTCAACAGTTTAACTCTACACTTCCTTCAAATGCATGTTAAGGTTAGTTCATTGACCCATAGTAGTCTTACACCAGACCACTTGAGGTTGAAGCAAAGATGAGAACGCAGCAATGTGAATGAGTAATGTGGGAAACATGTACAGTTTTTACTGTGGTTGTTTTTCTTTGTGTCAGACCACCAAGAGGTCCATGAAGCGAATCCATAGGGGAGATCTACTGTAGCAAGGAATTTCTTCTTTGGCTCCTGTCATCATCTTCAACAAGCCAGAAAACGCATCCAAGGTTATGTGATGTCATTAGAACAATTGCTGCTTCAGGGTTTTTTTGTTCCAAGGAAATTGGAGAAGAGTTTTTACTTGGTGTTTAACCACTTATCAGTCGTACATCTCAGTTATTATTTTAATAACACGCACACGCACACGCACACGCACACGCACACACACACACACACACACACACACACACACACACACACACACACACATAGGTTTCCCAAAGAAATCTTCCTAAGCTTAGTGGTAGGGCCACTAGCCAAGCCCATTGGTGGCCCACCATATTTTTGTATAAAAATGTAATTTTAAAAGTTCAAACTTGACAAGAAATATAAAATTATATACATTATGTGTTATCGTACAACATTTATTAACAACTGCTAACAAAAATGCCCCTCTGAAATACATCTTAATCAGCTTCAATAATGAATAAATAAATGTCAATGACAGAATCCACAAAGTGGGATTTGAGGCTATATATATATATATATATATATATATATATATATATATATATATATATATATATATATACCTTCACTTGTTGCACACTTGTTGACAGTGAACAAACCAAACTAATCTTTCCAAATATATAAACTATGCTGAAGTGCACCACCAACACTACATACACAAAATGCTGTTTTCCATAAAAGTCAAATAGGACAAATTTGGCTTCTCTTCCTTTTGAAGGATCTCATCTGATCAATTGATCTGGAAAAATGTCATGTCCTTTTCTTCTAAACATTTCAGTGAACACAAGGATTTAGGTTCTAAACACGTAAAATCCACAAATATACAAACTTCAGAAGTATTTGTCCAACCTTGGATCGATTTTGGTGATTTTTTTTTCATTTTCCACCTGTTTTTATTTTTAAGCATTCATAATTTTTCCCCAAATATTTCCAAATTTAGCCACTTTGGAAATGTCCCCTTTTTACAACACATAAACATTACCATAGAGAAAAACTGATATTTTTTTCAAATAAAGTTGTCAACTTTGAACTGCAAAATGCCAGGTGTGGTTTAGTCCATACCTACTACATGCACCATTTTACACCCTGGTTTTCACCAAGAAATTAAGGTGAGGGGGAAAAAAATCTAAATGTATTATTGTTTCTAAGTCTATAGCTTTTTACCTGTCAGCAGAAGTGAGTGTTTTAGTGCAAACAGCAGGGTGTTACTTTTACAAAGAGCCCATTCTTTTGTCTCAACAGTTGACGAACAGCAGTCATTTTAATTTAAAGTATTTTTCAGGTATTTTAAGCAAAATCACAGTAGAATGGTAAAGAGTTAAAATGTGTGCTGACACAATAGAAGAATAGAAGGCATCTCACCCATGTCATGTTCGTGGTAGATGATGGAGTGGTGATCTGTTGGTGAGCTGGTGTATCTGTCGACTGGTTCTATATGATAGCGCCCATTGGCTGTTTCTATAGATCCCTCAAACTGACCTTGTATCACAGAACCGTGGCAGGCTGAGCCATGTTCGCCTAAAAGAACAGGTCAAAAGAAAAATAAGTCAGGGACAAAGAGATGACAATGAACACAGACAACCGATAAACAAAAGTATGAAAGATAAAAAAGTAACCACAAGAAAAATAAAGTTCCAGACAGACAAACAACAAAGAAATGTTTACGTAGATATAACAGTACAGATGAAAAGTTTCACAAAATTTTTTTGTCTGCAAAAAAGAGTCCAAATGTAGAAAACAGTAGGCCTAAACAATGGGTCAAGGACCACTACTCCAAAATGTAGTCTGGAGGTAAATTAATGATGCTACCTACAAAAATTCCTGGCTCCCATAGACTTACACTAAACATGTCTTGTATTACTTTTCCCGATTCATACTCATTCATTTTATTGAGATCATCTCATAAATGAGATGGTGGTCAGTCTTTAAATTGCTCCATTTTTGGTGAATAATAGGCTCTGTCTATCATATGGGATTTGATTGACAGGTATAGACTTTTGGATAAACTCTTGGATCAGTTCTGATTAATAATGTTTACATTATTAACAGAATGTAATAATAATAATAATGCTTACATTATTATTAACATTAATAATGTTAATAATTAATAAAGTTTCACATAAAAAAAAAAATTCTCCTAACAGTCAGCTCATCTGAAGTTGTTATTAGGTTACATTTTAAAATAGCCTGCTGTTGGCCTGAAGACCTTGTGTCCAGGTTCATACAAATGACAAAAAGATGATCAAAAACTACCAGTTATCATCAAACTTAACCCTAACCCTTTATGAGAGGCATGTGTGGTGTGAATTTGGTGATCATCCATCAAAGCTGTTATTACCAGTACAGTGTTCCCAGACGGACAGAGGGATGCACGGATGGATGGACGAATAGCATTTCTATGTCTCCCGCTGGGGCGATGGACGGTGAACAACTAGATTAACTAATGCCTTACTTACACATACTGTACTGTTTTAACGCATCAGACACATTTAGCATTAGCTCTACTTCATGGAGCTTCACCCGTTTGTACAAATACGGTCCCTATACAACTCCATCCACTTATTCTATATGCTAGTCTAGTTACCTTATTAAAGGTTGCGTATGAGATCTTAGAAAAATAGTTTGAGCAAGCACCATTTTGAAAATACACAAACCCCTTGACATGTGTAATGATTGTTCCCCTATGGCAGGCCAGCTCTTTCACAAGTGTCTAAAGTATAACGCCCAAATCGTGGCTCTTTAAAACATCATATTTTACGCTGCTCTGTGTCACTGTAGATCACTGTCCAAACACATCCTACATGTTTTAGATATCCCTCTTCCACATGATTCAGTTTAACCCTTTAACTCCTGAAACGTTAGCACTTCCACTGTAAAAATAATTAAAATAAGCAACAACATGTACTAAAATGGCCAAAGTCATAAATAAAATGAAAATAATTAGTAACATGAACAAAGTAAGACACAAAGTTTTTGTTCATTTTGTTGCTCATGGTTTGTTTTTCCACATTTCACTTTTCATTTAATAATTTTTTTCTTTAATTTTGCTCCATTTGTGTCTTAATTTCTGCCTGTTACTAATTATTTTGTTAGTTTATTATTCATTTTTGATCATTTTATTGATGATTTTGGCCATTTTTGTTCATTTTGTCATATATTTTAATTCTTTTGACTGTGGAAATGCTAAAGTTTCAGGAGTTAAAGGGTTAAACTGAATCATGTGGAAGAGAAACATATCTCAAACATGTACTGACTGGATTTGGCCACATTTTCTGGTATTATCTTCATCACTGCCCCCTGGTTTTCACAGCCACTTCAGTTGAACTTTCATCAGCCAATAGGTGAAGAGGAAAGACAGACCATATTCACTCACCACTGATCTCTTCTGTTATTGATTACATCCATCTCCTACCTGTTTTTATCACTGTATTTCACACTATTTGTCTGTGTAACCCAAGGAACACTTGTTATTTTCATGCCCATTTCAACTGTGTGTGAAACTGTTGGTAAAACTTTGTGATTGTTAAAATGTCCAAGGTCAGTGTATGGTCTCACAAATGCTCCTGGGAGGAATGGTCAAAAATTCCCACAAACATACTCCTAAACGTTGTGGAAAAACTTGCAAGAAGATTTGAAGATATTGTTATAGTTGCAAAGGGTGAACCCACATCAGATTAAACCCTATGGATTAAGAATGAGATTTATATTCAGGTGAGTGAATACTTTTGGTAATATAGTGTATAAAGGTAAATGTCCACAAGTAACAAGCATTAGTAAAAGTGGTGCCAGGAACAACAAACACCACCCATCACAAATGCTTTACCCAATTTGGCTTATCTTTTATCATTGCAAAAGCGCATTTTTAGTGACAATGACCTTTGACCTATATTCACCAATATGTTGTGGAATCAATTCCGGACCACCTCACACCTTTGCTGAAAGTTTCATGGAAATCGGTGCGGTAGTTTTTGTGTTAAGTTGATAACAACCACACAAACAAACCCAAAAAAAATCAAACTAGAACCAATACCCTCGTCTCTTTTTTTTGTTTTTTTGGAGGGGAGGGGGGACTATGAATGGACCATTAATTTGCAGCCATTTATCAAGTCCAGAACAACAGGTTCATGGTTCCTGTTTCTACTCAAATCTAGTCAGTAACTGTAATGTTTACATAAATATGTCAGTATATGGTTTATCTTCACACTATAGCAAATAACCAATGAATATGTTTTTTTTTAAATCCAAGAAAATGTGTAAAATACAACAATTACTTTTTCTTATACTCACCTTCTAGTGTCCCTGAGTACAAATGGGAGAGGTCAGCCAATGTAGAACCATTTTCACTGATCACTGTGAAATTTTGCGTGAATTCTTGTGTATTCCGTTTCAAACGTAGACGGAACGTTCTGAAACAAACACAAACATTTGCCATATGTGACCAAAGCTTTGTACTGTGGTGGGAGGGATCAAAGTCAGACAAGGATGAATAGTTGACATGTGTTACGTAGGAACAAAAATGAAATCGGTCATTTGTTTGTCAGTGCTTGAATCTCAGCTGTTACAGAAAAATAAGGCCACCTCTGGAAAGCTGTCAAGTCCAGCTGTAGAGTGTCGTCCTCAGGTTGTGTGGATCTCTTTGCTCTCAGGTGTTTCCTGTGAAGATCCTCCCTGTCGTACGATAACCTCTCATAATGCTTTATGTATGGACTGATGGGACTCACAGCACCTAACACAGACACAGACACACTCCTGTGAGAGTTTTCCCATTTAAAAAACAGTCTAACACACACACACACACACACACACACACACACACACCCATGAGGAGACATTGTTTTTGGTTAATTTGTTTTTGTTTGTCCATCTGTTCATCAGTAACTTTACACAAAACTACTGGACTGATTCCCATAACATTTTCAGGAAAGGTTCAGAATCCAAATTTTAGTGAATGTAGGTCAAAGGTCAATGTCACCAAAAATGTGTTTATACAATGATAAGAGATAGAGAAAATCAGGAATTTCGTTTTCATCCTGCATACTCAGTTTTGCATATAGCTTCTTTTTGCTCTCACTGTTGATGTGCATTAACATCTGAACCTTGAAGGACACATTTGAAGAGTCAATGGTCACAATAAATCCATATCCAAATCCAACTTTAGATAAAACTTTTGAACTATTTATTTTACAGAACACCAAAAAGATATTATTTCAATTCTGCATCTTGTATATGTAATAGTTGACCTATTGTTGATAACTGCTCAATACCTAAAAAACTAAAATGGACTTTAATGGAAAAATAAGTGCAGAGACTTAGGAACTATTATTGACAGATAGGACACCTGGTGGGGACTTCAAAATGGTGTCATGACCTTGAGTCTTTTTCAAAGGTCTAAATCAAGGTCACATGCTTTTAAAAGTTGGTAACTCCAAAAGTAGTGGCAATAAGTACTCAGTTACTATTGTTGAAACTACATGTAGGCTCCAGAATGGCATCATAACCTTTGACCTTGAAAGGTCAAACCCATAGTCTCGCATTTTGACAGGGAGGTGTCCATTAAGAGTTAAAACATTTAAGAGGAGCAGGGTTTGTCATTTTCTTTTATTTTTCTACTATGTTCTTTGTGTCACCAGGGGATTTCAGTTTCAGTTTTTTCACTTTGTGCTGTTCATGAACTGAGAAATAAAGATGATTTTGGTTGGTTACAGAGCTCCAAAATAATTTAAGAAACTTGAGCATCCTGCTGTCTCAGTAATTTAGATTTTTACCCCATTAGGCAAGGGATGTTGTTTTTTGTTATTTTTTTTGTCCATTTGTTTGCGTTTTTTTTTTTTTAGCAACTTTAAGAAAAAACTACAGGACCAATTTCTATGACATTTTCAGGTAATGTGCAAAGTGGTACAGAATAGGTCCCACAAAAGTTTGCTGAATGTACGTCAAATGTTAAGGTCAAGGTCACCAAAAATGTGTTTTCACAACGATTTGTGATACGACAAGTTTATAAGGGGTGGGGTTTGTTGTACCTGGCACCACTTGTCACTTCTATTTCTTTTTCCTATGGCTACATTCTCTCTATAACAGGATACATCTTGCATAATATTCAGTATTTTGACCTAAGGTGTAGATATTTACTATTTTGTTTCTTTACAAATACTGTATTTGTTTAAACCAGACATTGAAAATGATTGCTCTGGTTTTCTACTTATTTGCATGTTCACTATGAAACTCTAAATCATACCAAGTGTGTTTTCTCATTTCTAATCAAAATATCTCATCACACTTGAAAAAAGTCATAATCACCTAAGGAGCAACTTTTCAGTGAGATATTTATTTTTAGACAATAGATCTTTAAAATTTTAATTCAACAAATCTTACCAAGATCATTTTCACTTGTTCCACTGCTAGATTTGTTTCGCTTGAATTAAGCAAAAAAAAAAACAAAAAAAAAACCATAAAAATAATAATAAAAAATCTTAAATTAGAAACATACACTTGGTGACATTTGTATTTTTTCCAATATTTGTGACTATACCTTAAAATAAATTTGGATGGCTCAGTCTATAGAATATTAAGAAACAGTCTGTTAGCTTCCTGATTCAGACACCTTCACTATTGGTATTAAATGTGATTTACAGGTAAAGCTGATAGCTAGCTGTGAAGGTTCCACACCACAGCAGACCGCTTTGACACAGACGTGCACTCACTTGCTCCAGGTATTTACACTCTTGCCCCTCCCATGTGAATCGCAACTGAAACCTTTAAAACACACATTTATTAATCCAAAAACTAAAACCCAAACATTATGTCAACAGCAGGTTTTGTCTTTTAAAAAAATCCTTATTTACAGAATTCCACTCAGGACATGTTGAGGCATGTCAGCTCAGAGGAGGCTGTTCTGAAAAGGGCATATTCACACACACACACACACACACACACACACACACACTGACCCACTAATAATCTTACTTAGCCTTACGGAGACACAAAAAATCATTGGAGGTGTGATGAAATGCTATTGAAACATACTAATCTGCATCGTATACCTGTAATACAGTCATGGCAGTAGAGCAGCAATAATAGTAGCCAGAGGAATCGAACTCCCATGATGTCCACATTGGTTCTGGTTTTCTTCGCTTCACACTTTCCACTTTGGTCTGTTTTCTTCCCTGTTTTTCATCCCATTTCCCTTTGTTTTTACTCCTTCTCCATCTCCTTCATACCTGTAGTCATCCTACACTGGAATGTGTGCAGTTGAGGATGTTCACAGTGAAGATACCAACACACAGCAGAGGCATATTCAGACTTGTTTTTTTACTACAAGTTGCACATTATGGTTTAAAAGAGGGCGGTGAAATAGACTTGGAAAGCTGATGAAATATAACAGTTGAGGAAATTGATGCAAACAATTTGAGCACTTCTTTTAAAACTGTGACTTAACTTAAAAATAGAATAGAATAGATAATATTTAGTATTCATATTTAGTATTTGTATTTAGTATTCATCTGACTCCCTGATGAAGGCCATGATGCCGAAATGCGTTGGGGTTTTTATATGATTTTTTATAGGTTTTTGTAACCAAGCCAAGTTAATAAAGGCTTTTTTTTATCTTCACTTATAAGAGAGTGCCTTGGAATTTTTCTTTCTTTTTTGTCTTGCTATTTTCCTATCTAATAGAGCACCTCTAATTATTATTACTTGTTTTGAGTCCAGGTAGCGCTCCTTAGGTAAACTTTTTTAGATAATATTTAGTGTTGATGTCACAACAACAATGATAACCAGTGTATTGGTAAAAACTTATTAACTAATACTTTTGATATAATTATTAAGTAAGCATATTTAACTCTACTCAAATTATATTTATAGCCTAAGCAGTTGGTTAAGATATACCTCTGTGAGTTTTCTCATTGTGTTTTCATTAATTTAATATCACAATCATAGTTTACAATCAGTTATAGTATTATAAAATATTTCAGCATAAGATTAGGTCACTAGTCAGAAAGGTCCAGTCTGAGTCTTTGAGCATCCACGACCCAAGAGGGGTCATGAGACACTAAAGAGGGGGGGGTCTCAGACAGACACATAGTATTTAACACCTTCCCATCGACCCCTCCTTCTTCAGATGTTATCTGTCCGTTGATCAGGTCCTGAAGGCCTGTTGGGCGGTGGTCTCCCCTGGAAGCTTGTATTGTGGTGGTCCCCTCTGCATGCCTGCATGTAAACTGCTTCACTATGATCACTTTTACAGTCACCTTTAGACTCCAAAAAGTACATTTATGCATTAATATTTTTATCTCTGATATTAATATAGTTTTCTAACACACCAGTTCAGCAACAGCAGATTAAACTGAAAAAAGAAAGACTGTATACTATTACAAAAATTACACCATGAAATATACAGATAATGTACAAAATTACAAAGAAATCCTTGAATATATGTATAAAAAGCCAATGCTCTATACAAGAAATATAACATATAAATGTTATATACAAGGAAAAATGAAAAAAACAAGGTGTAAATTGAGTATTTATTGGCTGAAAATATCACCATAAAATTATGACAACAACCAGCTAGCACAGGTGTCAAATTCTAGTCCTTGACGGCCGGTATCCTGCATGTTTCAGACATTTCCTTCTTCCAGCCACAACTGGTTCTATAGTTCTGGTGTCATGTGACTGTTTGTTTACTCCACCATGTTGGCAGGAAAAACCTGTGTGAGAATGAATGGCACCACAACCGATTTCAAGACATCAGAGTTCACTGTGCACTTTAAAGCTACAGAAATCAAACAATACAACACAAAAGTCAACAGAGTAAACATCACAGACCCTTTTAATGTCCCAGGTGGAGTAGAGGCAGCTGGACTGACACAAGAATTACAATCTCTGAGAGTCTATAAGACCTTGAAGGTACGAATGGACACGATCTAGATTTGTGATGAATGTTTAACATTGGCTAAAACAGTGTTGTTCTTGTTACTGGAATGGTAAGGATCTCTTCATTACGGCTACATTAGCATGATAGCAGGGCAACATAATGTAATTAGTAAAACTAATGTGTATGTTAGTTACTTTCTGCCTGTGGCATATGAATAGTTAACCATATTAACACAGTTTGAATGAATGAAAACACCAAATAATTTGTGAATTTATGCCTTTATGATGAACTGCAGTTAATAGGAAAGTGCTTTGTTAATCATTCCTACAGACTGAATGACCCCCAGTTTAATCCACTTCCCTCCAGCATTATATATATATATATATATATATATATATATATATATATATATATATATATATATCCCTTACTCAACATTGTTTGCTCTATGCTCGTGTTGGTTGGTCTTCTTTGTCAGTCTTAGTCATTGGTGTACTTTAGTTTATAAGTCTATTCTAGGTCTTTTCCCATCCTACCTTCTGACTTATATCAATTACATCATCACTTATAATCTTCGTTCTCAAGATTTCTGTCTGTCCCTAAAATTAGAACTGAACAAGTTCACTGCTCCATTCACCTGGAATGAACTGTAAAAAACTTAGACAGCTGGTTTCACTCGACACATTTAAGAGGATGCTATCTGACTTGGGGATGTTTTATTTGATGTGCAGGTACATCAAACACAAATTGTTAACACTTTGTGTTTGATGTACTTGCATGTGTCCTTTTTTTTTAGCAAAGGTTTGGCTTGACGCTGTGCACCTGTTATAATGATGGTTTGTTTTGTTTTATGAATGAATGTCTCTAACTATTGTATTGCTGCCCATCTTGACCAATCTCAATGAGGTTTTCCTGGTTACATATATATATATATATATATATATATATATATATATATATATATATATATATATATATATATATATATATATATATATATATATATATATATATATATATATATATGTAGTATTTGTACTAGTAAAATCCCCCTAAATTTCACACTGGACCTCTTATCTGTTATTAAACCTCTTATTAATTCTTGCTTTACTGTTTTAGAGAACTATGTATAAAGTTTAAAATAACTTGAAACAAAAAATATCAATGAACTTTGACAGATTTTCTCAATTTCTTGAACAAAAAAAACCCAACATCTACTGGACTTTTTTAGAGACTTATTTTCATATTTTTGGGTAGTGAAAGTGCTAAAAATATTTCAAATATGAGAAGGAAGCCATTGTGTGTGTGACTCATACTGTTCCCAGTAGAAGTTTAAGGTATGTTTTGAGGAACAATAAGAAGAAAGGGGAAATGTGACCCAATATTTCTTCAAAATGAGGTAAAACAAGTGCTCTTCTACTTGAAATAAAACCAACCTCCACATAATCTAGGAAAAGGGTGAAGAACAGTTTATGATGTTATATTTAGGGGTATTTGTGAGTTAAAGACATAAACTACTGTGGCGAGAGGGTGGTGTGAGGTTATGTGTATGAGATTAAACTAAATAAAAATTGTTGCCAACAACGCCACCTGGGGGATTTCGCCCCAGGAAATAGTTAATGGATGGTTTAAAGCACGCAGGTCGAGTCACTCAATAAGCAAGAGCAGAGACATGATTCCTCAGATTAAAACACATTTTATTTATCTATAAAAGCACTATTAAAATAATCATTAAAAATAACCATTCATTCAGGGTTGAAAACAAAAGGGAAAAAACCAAGCTGAGGTATACCGGTGTACAGGAGGGGAAACTGGGGCAGACCGCCACTAAAATAATACGCACCCGGACACTCGTGTCGATCACACACACACACACACAGTGAGGAAACCCAAACCCAAGGGAACACAGCACACAGGAAAAGGGAGGGACCCCACCACCAGCAACACCACCGGACCTCAGCAACTAAAAACGGGAGAGGGGGAAAATTAGTGGGTTAACATAAGTAAACGAAACAGAAAATACAATGCACAAATACGGCCAGGTAAACCGAAGCACAAGAAAAATAAAGAAATCAAATAATTCCACTAAACAGAGAAATTAACTAAAATCACAAAAACAAACAATTCACTCAGTCACACATTAAAACAGTCCATGTCGGACAGGTGTCCACGCTAAGAGGAGCAGTCCGACAGGAGGATCAGAAGATTAAGACAAGGAATATATAAATCAGAGCGGCACGAAGCACCATCAACCAGCCCCGAGTTCTACAAGCCGTTTGTTGAAAAAAAACGGTACCCAGCTGTAAAACGGAGCAGCACACTCTGAGACAAAGTCGTTCCCCCCAGGAGACAAAACAGCAGCAGCCTTCTGTTGATCATGCGCTGTGCCGGAGCGATCCTGTCGCCGACGTAACGGCAATTCCACACCGTGGATACGGAGGTCGGTTAAAGTTGGGCAGGGCAATTTAGACACAGCTGAGAGAGCAGAGCTACTGGTACCTAAAAGTAAATGATCGCGTAGTAATTAGCTGCAGTTAGCCAGTTAAAAGTACAGAGAGGGAGACACTCACCAGTACTGACCATGCCAACCGCCACAGGAGTATGGACCACAGAATAACACCAGATCTGTAGTAGTGCAACAAAATGTTAAGTCTCCTACCCCGCGAATCACAAGCAGCAGGTGAGCAGCAAAGACTTGTTACCTGTCCAAGACGGAAGTTCCGGTCGGGAAATGACGCACCCAGTCAAGGAGCGAAGAGAGAGTACTAGTGGCGGAGGAATCGCCACTTTTATAGGGCTATGCGCCCCCAGTGGTTGGCTGTGGTAGGGCCCAGGCGGACCCACATCTATACTGCCACATTCTATCCCCCCTGTTTGCATCGTCGCCCCGACGATGAGGGCAACACCCTTCCCTAGCGCCAGGGCCTAAACCACACAGAGACTGCGTTGGACACAGGCGCAGCAGGCGCAGCCTCCTGCCTAACTGGCTGTGGAAGGTGGTGAAGATTAGGGTGACGGCCAGCAGTGAACCTGGTAGTCCTTCGCAGAACAACATTACCAGGCTCAGCAGAGCTAGCTGAAGGAACAACGGAAGCCGTTGATACGGTGTGAGGTGGTGCTGCAGAGGAGCCACTCTCACCGGTAACCCCATCAGAGCAGGGTCTCTGTATGGGAAGTGTAGCCTGGGTCAGTGCGGTTGGTTGGGTGGAGGGCTCCACAGGACAGAACCCAGAGGGTTCTTGTCTCACGACTAACAAGTCATAGTCCAGCGACTCCTCCTCAGAGGGTAATTCTTTGGCTGAGGGTAATTCTGGGCCAGTAGCGGAGGCAGGCATGTCGAGGTTGACCACAGCCTTTAACATTGACCGGTGGACGTGCCTAACGTTAGTTTGGTCCTCTACTGGGGCGATGGTGTATACAGATCCACCTTCCTTGGGAGCCCTCACCACTTGGTACCTGATAGAGTGCCACCTGTCCCGAGTCTTATGGGGACCCCTTGCACTAAAGTCACGCAAAAACACCAGCTGACCCTCACTCAAAGATACCTCTTTCACATGTTTGTCGTGGTTTTGCGCTCGCCGGTCGGCTGCCTGGCGTAAGCGTTCTCTGGCTCCTTGAAAGGCCACCTGTAAACGAGCCTGGTGTTCCTGAACCCACTCGTGAACACCACCACTTACAGGGCTCTCGACCCGACCCAAAAGAAAATCCACCGGGAGTCTAGGTTCCTGGCCAAACATCAGGAAGAAGGGGGACTCTCCAGTGGTTTGATGGGGGGTAGTATTATAACAATACAACAACTGGGGCAAACATGAGTTCCAGTCTCTTTTTCGAGATATTGGCAACGTGCGCAGTAAGTTGTGAAGGGTGCGATTAAATCGCTCACATTGTCCATTGCCAGCAGGGTGGTATGGGGTCGTCCGTGATTTGACAATGCCATACAAATTGCAAAGCTGCTGGATCAAAGAGCTCTCAAAATTACGGCCCTGGTCCGAGTGCAACCGGGCTGGTACACCAAATTTATAAAACCACTCAGACACTAGAACCTTTGCTACAGTGGACGCGCGCTGATCCCGGGTGGGGACAGCCACGGTGTACTTAGTGAATACATCCGTCATCACCAGAATGTTCTCCATACCATTCTGGGCGGGCTCTAAACAAGTGTAGTCAATGGCCAGGATCTCATTAGGGCGTGAGGCCAACAGGTGTCCCAGGAAACTACGAGCCGTCGGATGGACGTCCTTTGCAACCTGACACCGTTCGCAGCTTTGACACCACTTGGCAACCGCAGAAGACATACCAGGCCAATAACACCTGACCCGCAACAACGCTAGTGTTCGCTCGACTCCCTGATGGCCATGCTCCTGGTGAACTTGAGTCAAAACCTCACCTATCAACACCACTGGTAGCAGAAGCTGCAGCACTGCCTCACCACCATCTGGGCGGAAGGCTTGCCGATACAACACTCCATCCTTCTCCACGAGGCGGTCCCACTGCCGGAGCAAAGCCAATGCAGGTGCCACCAGCTGCTGCCGCTCCTCATGGTTGGGACGTTGCCCTCTCCGCCAGAATTTCAACAGGGTCTGGATAACAGGATCAGCCTGTTGAAGGGCACAGATCTCAGGGAGGGAGTGCTGGGGCAAAACAGACATTGCAGTTTGAGTCACCTCAACCTTGCTGGAGGCCAATGCTTGCTGTAACGCCATTGGCATAGGAGTTCCTGGAAGCATAGCTTCCACCTCCTGAGAACCAGGTGGATGTTGGCGAGACAGAGAGTCTGCATTTCTGTTGCTTTTCCCGGACCGGTACTTTATCTCAAAATCAAAAGCGGCAAGTTGTGCTGCCCACCGCTGCTCTGTGGCCGCCAATTTGGCAGAGGAAAGGTGACTCAGGGGGTTATTGTCTGTGTAGACAATGCACTTATGACCCAACAAATACTCGCGGAATTTTTCTGTCATGGCCCACTTTAGAGCCAAAAACTCTAGCTTCATGGAGCTATAGTTTGACATGTTTCTCTCAGTGGGCCTAAGACCACGACTAGCATAAGCTACAGGGCGTACCATACCGTCTTGCTCCTGTGATAGTACAGCTCCCAAGCCCCCATGACTGGCATCAACCTCCAAAATAAAAGGGAGAGAAAAGTCAGCATAGGCCAGCACTGGAGCAGTGGTGAGCCTATCCTTCAAAGCTTGAAAAGCCTCCTGACACTCCTTGGACCAGCACGCTATGCTACCCTGCCCTGGCCGCTTAGTTGGTCTTCGGTTCCCCTCAGCCACGGCCTTATGCAGCGGGGCTGCTAGCTTAGCAAAACCCTCAACAAACCGTCTGTAATAGCTAGCAAAGCCGAGAAAAGACCGCAACTCTGAAACCGTGGCAGGGGTTGGCCACTTGGCGACTACCTCGACCTTACTTGGATCTGTCGAAACACCATCACCGGAGATCACATGGCCCAAGTAATGCACCTCCTTCTGGAAAAAGGAACATTTGCTGAGCTTAGCCTTGAGGCCTTCAGTGTTGAGGCGGCTTAACACCACCCTCAACCGCTCCACATGTTGCTCGACAGTGGATGAAAACACAACAATATCATCCAGATATAACAACAAGGACTGACACTGTTGGTCCCCAAAAATGCGCTGCATTAGCCTCTGAAACGTACTAGGAGCGTTACAGAGGCCAAAAGGCATTCTGTTCCATTCAAATAACCCAAATGGTGTACAGAAGGCAGTCTTGGGACGGTCAGCCTCAGTCACTGGCACCTGGTTGTAGCCACTGGCGAGGTCTAGGGTGGAAAACCAGCGGGCGCCAGATAAGGCGTCTAAGGACTCCTCGATACGTGGCAGCGGAAAAGCATCTTTTCTGGTTCTACAGTTTAATTGCCGGTAGTCCACGCACATGCGGAGACTACCATCTTTTTTCCTCACCAGCACGATAGGAGACGCATAGGGGCTGCTGCTCTCACGAATTACCTGTGCTGACAACAACTGGTTGATGTGCTCTTTCACGGCCTCATATTCAGAGGGCGGAATACGCCTATAGCGTTGTCGAACTGGAGCCTCATCAACCAGGGGGATGTCATGAGAGACTAGGTTGGTACAGCCTAGGTCCCCATCGTGAGCTGAAAAGACATTGGTGTACTCCCTAAGCAGGGATCTCACCTGGCCCTGTTCCTCCGGTGACAATGGTGACAGGTCCACAGTATCCACCTGCTGTGTCAGAGTGGGGGGAGCTATGTGAGATGACACTGTGGCCACCTCAGTAATGCCAGATGGAAGACTGACTACCTTCACGGTATCTAAGGTGCCAACAGTGGTTCGAGGGTACAGTAAGACATCTATGGAACCGACATTAACAATTGGCACGTATGCTGTTCCCTGACTTACTTGGACCAGAGCAGGAGACGCAAGAAGGCCAGCTGGTAACCCAGTGCCCAAGGGCTCAAACAGCACTGCAGACTCTGAAAACACCTCAGAACAGGTGGCTGCCACTATCTTCATGGCACCTCCAGGGATACGCAAAGCTCGCTTACCCCTGACTCTTACCCTCCCTGGACCATGCAGAGGGGCCTTTGCGCTAGCATTATGGCATTGCTGCAGTGCTTGTACTACCGGTTCTGGTGACCGAGCCACACAGGGCTGAGAAAACAAGGCCGGACCATGCTGCCCGAAAAGCTCCTGATAGCACTTACTGATTATGTTCATACCCAAAACACCAGGCACTTGTGAGGGTATGCCACCAGGGGGATCCCTCACAACCAAGACACCACACTTTGACATCAGCTTGCCACATAGTTGCACATCCAACTCCAAATAACCAATGTAAGGGATTTCCAGACCATTAGCAGCTCTAAGCTGCAGCCAATGGCATAAATGGAGGCGCTCCTGACCCCAAGGCTCAAAGTGCTGGCGGAAAAAGCTCTCTGACATAGTAGAAACCATGGAACCAGTATCTACCAAACAGGGCACCTTTACCCCACCCATATCCACCTCCAACTGTGGGCAAGAAGAAATCAGCTTAGAAGTCTCTAAACCATGTAAATCTGCTTGTGAGCCAGTAGCGGCCCCATCCAAACTGTGGCTCTGCAATTCGGTGGGCACTAGTTTTCCGACCGTGATGCAGAACGAGGTGGTGCCACAGAATTGGAATGGACGGGCAAGGGAGGAAGGTGCACCGTACACTCCCGTGCAAAATGGCCAGGTTGTTGACAACGCCTACATATTACTGGGCCATTCCGAGGCGGACGGTTGGACTGACGAGAGTTCTGGAGGAGAGCAATACTTCGAGTAAGCTGACCAAGTTGCTCCTGCTGACACTTAAGCATCTCTCTCAGCTCCGCCAGCTCGGATGCTGGGGATGAAACGGCACCATCGTGTGGACCAACCCGCACCCCATACTGAACACCAGTCACCGAGGGGACAGACAGACTGCGACCCCTCGCACCACCAGGCAAACCCTCACGCTCCCACTGGATTGCCTCCGCCCGCACATCAAGTAGGGTGGAATCAGGCTGCCTGCGCACCCACTGCTTCAACTCGCGACGCAAGGAACCATCCAATACATGCTCCACAAATTGGTCTCTCAACAGAGCTTGTGAATTTGGCATGCGACTAGGCGCTTGTTGCTTCACCTTCTCCATGAGGCCCATTAAAGCTAGGGAGAACTCCTGAAGAGTTTCTCCTTCCTGCTGCCTCCTGGAGAAGAATGCCTCCTGCAAGGCAACATAGGATTCTGAGCATCCATAGAGCTCCTCTAGGATGGCCAATACCTGGTCAGGGTCTCCTCTCTCTGCACTGGAACGATACTTAAGCTCCTCCTTAGCCTCTCCCTCTAAATGATCAAATAAAAAGAATGCCTGATCAGCCCCAGACAAACGTCGGGCCCGCACACAGGCCTGCATTTCCTCAACCCACTCAGCAAACCCTATCCCTGTCCTTCCCCTGAAGATGGGACATTTCCGATCTCGAGGGACAAAAACTAGTCTCTCTGTAACAGGGACACTAACAGTGGAGGGGGCACTAGGTGGCACAGTGGAAGTAGATGGCACTGCACTAGGATCAACCCGCTCACGACGCAAAAGATCGTTATCAGCTTTCAACTGTATAACCAGCTCCCTGAGTTCCTGCAGCTCAGCCTCCATGACTACAGGGAAGCTCACAATGCTGATAAACTAAAAGTTAAAAAGGGCTATAACCACAAGGGAAAGGGAAGGAAAAAAAAAAAAGAAACCTGTACGTGAGGGATCCAGGAACCACTGCTGCTTTGTCTCCTTACACACAACTGTTCCAATGTACCTACAAAACAATCATTAGGAACCAGACACAGAATAAAAACATATACAACTATATATCATAAATACACAAAATAACAACAATGAATCAAAACAAGGAATACATGTCTCTACTGATACTTGAGTGATCCTGCCGACAACGCCAGATTGTGGCGAGAGGGTGGTGTGAGGTTATGTGTATGAGATTAAACTAAATAAAAATTGTTGCCAACAACGCCACCTGGGGGATTTCGCCCCAGGAAATAGTTAATGGATGGTTTAAAGCACGCAGGTCGAGTCACTCAATAAGCAAGAGCAGAGACATGATTCCTCAGATTAAAACACATTTTATTTATCTATAAAAGCACTATTAAAATAATCATTAAAAATAACCATTCATTCAGGGTTGAAAACAAAAGGGAAAAAACCAAGCTGAGGTATACCGGTGTACAGGAGGGGAAACTGGGGCAGACCGCCACTAAAATAATACGCACCCGGACACTCGTGTCGATCACACACACACACACACAGTGAGGAAACCCAAACCCAAGGGAACACAGCACACAGGAAAAGGGAGGGACCCCACCACCAGCAACACCACCGGACCTCAGCAACTAAAAACGGGAGAGGGGGAAAATTAGTGGGTTAACATAAGTAAACGAAACAGAAAATACAATGCACAAATACGGCCAGGTAAACCGAAGCACAAGAAAAATAAAGAAATCAAATAATTCCACTAAACAGAGAAATTAACTAAAATCACAAAAACAAACAATTCACTCAGTCACACATTAAAACAGTCCATGTCGGACAGGTGTCCACGCTAAGAGGAGCAGTCCGACAGGAGGATCAGAAGATTAAGACAAGGAATATATAAATCAGAGCGGCACGAAGCACCATCAACCAGCCCCGAGTTCTACAAGCCGTTTGTTGAAAAAAAACGGTACCCAGCTGTAAAACGGAGCAGCACACTCTGAGACAAAGTCGTTCCCCCCAGGAGACAAAACAGCAGCAGCCTTCTGTTGATCATGCGCTGTGCCGGAGCGATCCTGTCGCCGACGTAACGGCAATTCCACACCGTGGATACGGAGGTCGGTTAAAGTTGGGCAGGGCAATTTAGACACAGCTGAGAGAGCAGAGCTACTGGTACCTAAAAGTAAATGATCGCGTAGTAATTAGCTGCAGTTAGCCAGTTAAAAGTACAGAGAGGGAGACACTCACCAGTACTGACCATGCCAACCGCCACAGGAGTATGGACCACAGAATAACACCAGATCTGTAGTAGTGCAACAAAATGTTAAGTCTCCTACCCCGCGAATCACAAGCAGCAGGTGAGCAGCAAAGACTTGTTACCTGTCCAAGACGGAAGTTCCGGTCGGGAAATGACGCACCCAGTCAAGGAGCGAAGAGAGAGTACTAGTGGCGGAGGAATCGCCACTTTTATAGGGCTATGCGCCCCCAGTGGTTGGCTGTGGTAGGGCCCAGGCGGACCCACATCTATACTGCCACACTACCAAAACCATCTACTGATCTAAACAGTTTAATACTTGTTGAGCCACTAATTTTATCAATACATGTAAATATTTCAGATAAAACACAGTTTGTCATGTTTTCACAGTCATTAAATATAACCCATTTAAATGTTGAGTAGCTCTGTAATGAACCTATTATCTCCTCCTGTGGATGGACACTTGTTTTATGTTCTGTTAATGACAAATTTTGCTGAAAAAGTCACATTTTCTTGAGTTTTCTTTGTTTGTGATATAATAGCCCTCAACTTTAATTTGAGCTTATCATTATCATCCACATCACAAGTGTCCAACATAAGGTCCTGGGACCAAATGCAGCCTGCATTGCCAGGGTCCAGGGTCCAGTCTGGGACCTTGGGTGAGTGGATGAAATGCAAGAATTACACTGAAGATAATTAATAATCAAGGAAGTTTAAATTGAATTGAATTGAATGCTTTATTTTCATTGTACATATTAATACAACAACATTTAGTGCTCCAGTGCAACAGTAGGAATAATAGAACTCTATAAAACCTATCCATTATAATATAAAAACCTATGACACTAATATAAAACCTATACGTTATAATATAAAAGTTTGTTCAAAGTGCAAAATCATTTATCGTTTATGTCAATTCAAACTAAAGTGGATGAGATTAGTAAAATACTATCATAATAACCTAGAAATAACGGAAACCAATGTTAAACTAATTTTCCTTTCTATAAAGTAGAAAAAAGACTAGCCTTTTACAAAAACATGTGAATAACCTGAAATATTTGTGGAATTTTACCAATATTCAGCCTGTTACTAAATGTTGTGTATATTTGTACGTACGTCGACTGTAACCTGTAAGTTGTATAAATGACAAACTAAAGCATAATATCGTCAACATTGCACTTATTTTTCTTAAGAATTTCCAGGGTGTTCACTCAAAAACAGACATTTTCCACAATAACAATATTTTATACATTTTTTGCATATTATGTATATTATTTTACTGCTCTGGCCCACTTTATACCATATAAGGATGAATGTGGCCCCTGAACTAAAATGATTTTGTCACCCCTGATCTACATGCTCATTGAATTAAAAATAGTTAAATACAGATTTTCATTGAAAAACGCTAAATACTGCGGATAATATAAATCGTTATAAATGGTACTTAAGCAGGTTTAAAATGGAAAAGTACACGTGGGAACTGTTACAAAAGTAGCCCTGGGTCTTTATGGGTTCAAATGGGCTACTTTTATTTTTCCATTATGTATGTATGTACAAAAGGGGAAAATGGCACAGAGAAAAGAAAGCATCACTCCACAAATATACCCCAGAAGAGAAATCCAAACAGTGGTACTGATCTATATTTTTCAATAAATTATCCTTTTTTTGTTTTTTGTTTTTTTTACTGTCATGCAGTGTTATATAAGAAATGCAAAACAGCTGAAAAAATACTCTTAGGTTTTTCAAACGGCTGCAGTACCATTAAAACAGCCCCAAATATGGATCTAAGCAAAAGATCAAAGCTTCTTTGTCAGTAAATTAAAAATAAATAAAATAATAATAAGACTTAATTGTGTGGCAGAGCATGACGTTAGTAAACCAGTGTAAATGCTATATGCATTATTAAGTGTTAAACTGAAGTCATTATGCACCATATGTTGAATTATCACTAATGTAAGTATTTACTAATGTTACTAATGTACTAATGTTAAAGCATTTGACCTATTTGTGTGAAGACTTCATGTTCTCCCTGTGTACCTCTCTCTAGGTACACTGAAAAAAAAATCACATAAAAAAAAAATAAAAATCATGTACATTGTTTGCACATGTTAATATCATGTTAGTTAAAAATTATTCCATTTTAATGAATAAAGATGATTTTTTTCATATAAATCTACCATGTTTATTTTATGCTTAGGAAATATAATTACATCATGATTAACTATCATTATACTTATCAATTTAATCACTAATATACATCAGCATGATAATTTACTACTTCATAAAGCATTACCTGAAATTAATATCTTAAATAGAATACAAAGGGTTTGCCAGTGTTTTAGTGCTTTAAATGCAAACATATTTTCTAAGCGACAGCACAGCGACACTGTAGTCCATTTCAGTTGGAGGCAAATGCCAACAGAACTTCTAACACAAATGTGGTCAAGCACAAAACGTAATATTTCAGTTACACTTTTACTGTTAAATTGTGGAACACAACCCCAGGAGACATGGTCCCTAAAGTACAGGGGTTAGAAAGATGCATAACTTACAATAGTTGCATGTGTTTCAAGCAATAGTCTGTTGCAACAGGGTTGAAATGATCTCCAAAACTGTTTGTAATACAGATGGAGTTCTGTCGAAATTGGCAAGTTCTGTGCACGTCCCCAAAGCAGGTTTGGTTCACTACTGCTATTGCTACTGTTTGATTGTTCAGAGAATAATTTTAATGAAAATAGTACACAATAGACATTCACAAGCCCCTGATGTGTATAATTGTCATTTCAAAATATAGATATTTGTTAGTGTTTCCACACCAGGTTTCCACATCACATCGCATTAAACATCTCATTCTATGGTTATTTCATTAATATTACTGTGTTCTCCATTGTTATTGAATATATTGTTTGTTGGTCCTATTTAAAAAAAAAACCCAAAACATACGGATTGCTTTGTTTCCAGCTGTTTTTTCACGGTAGAAAAATGACTTGAAGTCAAACAACAGAGTTTAGTGGTACTTCCTCATACATGTCCACGACGCGGTGACAAGGCGTCTCTGATAGGCTCAGAATGCGTGAAGGAACACTCCCCCCTCCCCTCTGGCTCTCCGTATGTGTTTACCTTTACCAGAGTAACATCCAGCTAGGTTTTTTTTTTCTGAAACGAGGCTTTATTTCCACAGAGAGCACATGAACCACTTTGATCCGCCATTTTTTTCAAGTTTGTGCAGCAGCTACTGTGGCGTCATCTTCTCTTGTAGATGCTAATGCTAATGCTACTTCAGATTCACTGCAATGGAGAATGGGTTTAACCCCATGTGGGTGATGCCAATGTCCTTGTGACATGTAGTGGACAGGCTTTTCTGAGTGGCTCGTTTCTCTGTGTTGTTTTCTATGAATGATAAATCCAGCCAGTGGAGGGGGACACACTTATCAACACAAACACAGCATGTGTTGATAACTCCAGGTGACCCATCAGATTCAAAAAGAAGTGTGGAAAAGTGGTTTTCAGCGGAATGACACCTTTATTATTATTATACTAAAAGTTATATCACAATTGTTATTTTAGTCAGAATTGTATTGGTGTTTGTATTTTTCATTTGTTTAATTCTCAGTGAATAAATAATAAAATGTTCTGATTATTGTTGTATGCTCCCTTTCATGTGGAGGAAGTGATTTGTCTGGTGGGGCATTTAAGGAAAAAAGATTCAGTTTATGGTCATTGTATACACAGAGCATAAGCAAAGGATTTACAATGTGTTCATAGAAATGGTGTTTAAAAAAAGTTAAACACACACATTATATACAACAAAAAAAGCTTGTGTAATGCCACATTGGGACAAATCTTTGCTGTCAAACTGCAGTGTGTGTGTGTGTGTGTGTGTGTGTGTGTGTGTATATATTGTATGATTATTAAAGAATAATGTTTTCTGTTGAATATAAAGGATGGAACACAACACTCCTGTCAGTCACTTTTCACAGTGTGTTGAAACTAGGAACAGAAACAATCATCACATTTTTCCTCAGAAGCAACAGTTTCACATACAATAGGACATATTTCATCTGCAAACTGACCCCACAAAAGGAAAAATATATTTGGGTAGATCCAAAAGTGTGGAGAAAGTTGGCAAAAAAAACATCATGATCTTATCTTAAATCAGTCAAACTGTTGTTACAACTGTCCACATGTTCCATTCCTATCCACTTGTTCTGTGAATCTGAGTTGAAAATTGACCACATGCAGGACTTTGTTGTTAAAACGTGCTGTGGGGGCTTTTATTTGATTTGATCTTTATCTCTGAAGTTTTACGACAAACCATATGCCCTCTGATCTTTAACCCGTAAAAGGACATGATCCTCTATGCAAATGCACTGAGCGTCTTCAGGTCACTAACACAACATCCTGCTCATTAGTTGCAACATATTTAACAGTGTTGCGCTAATACTTGTCCTGTTGGACACCCGTGGACAGGTTCTTGGCCTGAGACACTACTACAGACATACTACACCATGAACTTACTCCCATGGGTCAATGTTTTACAGCTCGGTTTAGCGCTTAACCTCCCCCCATCCTTTAATCATCCACTGACTGCCTCCCCCCCAGAAACCTCCCCCTTTCAAACCGATTGGCCGGGAAGTGATCACCCGGATCGGAGCCATGACATCACAGATTCACAGACACACCCACAAGTATAGGTTCACACACACAAATATGCACAGGCTCCTACACAAACACTTTCCCATATGGAACTTGTCTTTACTGCTCCTTAACGGAAGGAAAGTGCAACTCAACACCCACTGCTGCCCTTCAGTTTCTCCCTCTGTAACAAACTTAAGTTTCATATGAGTCAAGTTTGTAAAACCATTGTAAACTGCTAAAAAAAAAAAAAAAAAAACGGAATGAAAAGTCAAAATTGTACTGTAGAGGAACATATTAGGTTTTCAGGGTACGTTATGTCAGTGTTGTCTGAGTTCTAAAGTAGTGGTTGTGGAGGGGTTGACATAAGTTTGGGAAGTTTTTCCACAGTATTTTAACCCCTCATTTATAATAATAGATCAGAAATACAGCTCACAAATGTGATGTGTATTAATAAGCATATGAGTTTAATCAAGTTGTGTCTTTGAAATTTACTGAAACACAATGAAACCTGCACATATCAGCAGAATAAACATGTTTAAATACATGTATATTCAGCCTGCGTGTGTTTAGATCCAAAGCTACATCACACACACAGTTGTTGTTGTTGTTTTGTTTTTTTCAATGACCCAATATTAACTCATAGTTCAGGTGAATTTGATCAAAATTGTTTGGTTGGAAATGTGATTTGGACTTGTATCCTGTCACACTTCACCTTTTTTTTTTTTTTTACACAAATTACAAATGAATTTTAACTGAATTTTAACCATCTTTGCTCCAAAATGATCCTTTAAATGAAACTGTTAAAACATAACATTACATCAATTAGGTGAAAGAAAAGACGACAATAAAGAATATAGACACCGATAGAGATAATCTTCATTTAACTAAGAGGAATTTAGGGTAGTGGCTTATTGGTCCTTTTTTTTATGTATTTATGTAGACTTGTTCCCAATAACTTATGAGTGTGTTCCAATCATTCATTCATTCATTCATTCATTCATTCATTCATTCATTCATTCATTCATTTATTTATTTTCTGAACTAATTGATCCTTGGGAAAGGTAGACTATTAAAGCTATGGTATCAACATCGTCACAGGGTCTCACATTCACGCCTATAGGTGACCAGTTGACCCAGTGGTTCCCAACCAGAGGTGGAAAGTAACTAAGTAAAAGTACTTCATTACTGTATTTAAGTAGATTACGTAGACTTAAGTAGTAGAGTATTTATTTTTCTGGAAATTATTTTTCTTTTTAATTTTACTGCCTACATTTTTGTATAAATATCTGTACTTTATACTCTTTACATCCTCAGAATAAATGTGTTACTTTTTCAAACTAAACAGATGTGATAAAAATAAGTGAGTTCAGCAGGAAAATCAGTGGAGGAGAGAAACTGGGGCTATATATACTGTATTATAGTTATATGATTATTATCTCACAATCTTGACTTTTTATTTCATAATTTAGATTTTTTTATCTCATAATATGGACTTTTGATTTCACAATTTTAATATTTTATCTTCATATTATGCATTTTTTTAATCTCATATTCCCAACCTTTTTGAAAATCTCATAATAACTTTTTTACTGTATCTCATTTTTATCATTTTCCTACATTTCTTGTCCATAAACACAAAACTAAGTAACTGTGACCTGATCAAACACAATTTCAACACAGTCACTGACTTTTAAAGTGTTTAATTTTGATACTTTTGAAACTTTTCAGATTTTTCCTGGTTAAATAAGTATTATTACATTCATGACAAAAAAGTAGTTTTACTTTTTACTTTTGTACTTTATTACAATTGAGAAATTGTACTTTTTTTTTTTTTTTACTTTTACTTAAGTAGAGGACTTGAATCAGTACTTCTACTTTTACCAGAGTATTTTTTCACATAAATAGCTGTACTTCTACTTAAGTACAGAATGTGAGTACTTTTAACACCTCTGTTCCCAACCTTTTTTGACTCGTCACTCCATTTTAACATTACAAACATTACAACAGTTTTTTTTTAGCTAAAATTTGTTTGTTTTTAATCATGCAATACTACAAATAATTGTTAATTTTAGACACTGTTAATTTTTGTCTATATTTATATCTATATTTTGTCCATATTATAATGTTCGGGGGCAGGAAAGTCAGGTGTAGATTACTGCACAAAGTTAGACTTTTATTTTCCTTGGTCAGTCCAGCTTGTATTTACAAGGCTAACAATTAATAACGAACAAACAATAATTCAAACTACGAATTATGACAGAGCTGCAGCATCTGTGACCGTTTGACAGATAAACAGAACCACAGTACTTTAGATTTACTTAGTCTTTTATGGGTTAGGATTGTTCCTCTCAACTCAACATACTTATATTTTTATTAGTAATTTTTTATTTTATTTTCATTAAGTACTAGATATTTCAGGTGATGCAAATTTGAATTCCAGGCACATAAGTTCCTAATCCCAAAGTTGAAAACCACTGAGATAAACTAGGATTCCCAACAAGAACCCACACAGATGCAGAGAGAACATACTGTACCCCCTCCACACACATAGGCCCACACTCCACCTTTGTCTTAAAGGTGTCATTCCACTGAAAACCACTTTTCCACGCTCCTTTTGGAATCTGATGGGTCACCCCGATTTACCAACACATGCTTCCTTTAACAGTGGTTCATCACCTCCACTGGCTGCATACTGCATTCACAGAAAACAACAAGAGGAACAAAGGACCCAGAAAAAACCAGTCCATCTGACATCAGACAGACATTAGCATCGCCCACATTGGGTTAAGCCCATCCCAAGCAGCGAATCTGAAGTAGCATTAGCATTAGCATCTAGAAGACGGCGCCACAGTAGCTGCTGCACAAACTGGAAAAAAATGGCGGATCAAACTGGTTCATGTGCTCTCTGTGTGGAAATAAAGCCTTGTTTTTCCCTGCACGTTTTCAGAACAAGCAACAACACGATGCTACTCTGGTGAAGGTAAACACACAGAGAGAGCCGGGGGGGAGTGGAGGAGGGGGGAGCGTTCCTTCATGCATTCTGAGCCAATCAGAGACACCTCATTACTGCGTCATGGACATGTATGAGGAAGTACCGATAAACTCTGTTGTTCGACCTCAAGTCATTTTTCTACCGTGAAAAAACAGCTGGAAACAAAACAATCCAGACATTTAAAAAAAAATTAGAACCAACACACAATGTATTCAATAACAATGGAGAACACAGTAATATTAATGAACTAACTATAAAATGACACCTTTAACCAAGCAGTGTTTAGAGTGTTCTAGCATTATAAGACTTTTATAGTGTCATTAACTACTTTAGCTGAACACCACAACTTAACACAATACATGCATATTTATGCCATGAATCAATATTAGCCATTTCTTTCATTGCCCAATAGGATATGAATAGATGTAAGGCCTTTTTATATTTATTCCACACTCTGCAAAAACACTTGGACACCACCAAAGCCCCTCGATGGAAAGGAAAACCCTGCAGACGACACTGGGGTGTAATTGCCTACATATGGCCGAGCAGAGAGGTTACTGTAGGGCATTGACTTCACATGGTGGGATGACTGAAACATAAGGTGGCTCTCATGAAATATGACTTAATCTTGGTCTTTCCTGAAGGGTTTACACTATTCCTGCCCTAGTTGAACATATTTCAAAAGTTACAGTGCAAGACATGTCAAAAGACTGATGCATTTAGAAGTGAATCTTAAATTTCCTTAGAGCTTTGGTCACATCTTGGGTCATGATTGTTGTTCTTAAGATCCTAAGAAGACTAAATTTTGTTCAGGTTTTTCTATAGTAACTAATTCCGACAGCTCTGGGAACACATCCACCTCTCTACCCTCTCTCTGGTTTCAGTATAAGATTGATGTTCTTCTGTTCTTCGTTGGACTTCTGCAGGATGTGATGTTCTCATGAGTTTTAAAGTGAATATGTTTTCATGGACGAGTTTTGAGACTAATTCAAGCGAACACTATGCATGACATCTAATCTGACCCTACAAATGTCTGGTATTTAGTGCCAAACAAAGGATCATGGGATAATTAGTGCAACTGCCAGCCCTAAGCAGGTCCCTTTGGTTCTTGTGTGGGTGCATAGGCTATGGGAATTATCAAATCACATCATTCTGCTGACATAGCCAAATGTTAACCCCTTCTCAGACTTGACCCATTTCACAAAGGGTTGCAGCTTTCCCCCTTTTCCTTCACACCCGAGAACGGCACAATATCCAGTCTGTGTTGCAGTCCATAATGACAGCATTGTATTCAAGCCAATGACATAGATCTGAGCTGAGCAGAGACAAACACCCCATCCATCACTGTCTGCTTGTTAATGCATCTGATAACTTCATCTCCAACAGATAAGCTGAGATGATCGGCTTTTTTCACCATACGGCCTCTTTTTCACAAATGGATGTCATAATATGTGGTTGTGAATTTCAATATGAGTTAATGAAATAATAATCTTACTGTGCAACGTCCCTGTTTGTACAGTACAACCACAAATATACAGTATATTTAAAGTTTTATTCATTTATTGGGGGGGGGGTGTCTTATGGGGGGGTCATCCTGAATGAGAACCCTTTAAATGATATTACATGTGGTTACTTTAATGTTTCTAACAAATATTACAACAGATAAACACAGCTGTAAATGTGGAAAAATTAAATTTAATCCAGGCAGTGTAAATTATATAACAGTACTCTAAACTGATCACATTCACTTTGTCTTCAAGTGTTACATTAATTAACCCTTTAAACTTCCACTCAATTTCGACTAAAATTCTTAATAAAGTCAATTAAATCCTGTTCTTGAACCATTTTAATAACATGCAGTTGGTGTTTGACTATATTATAAATGAAAATATTAAGATGGAAAATGGGATATTGGTGGTGGGTCCTGTTAAAATGATGCAATAGATAACACATTTGTGGATATTTATTGATGTTTTGATGATTTTTGGACTACATTTGGACCTTTTTTTCAATGTTTTTGTTGGACTATGACTGTGTTTGTTGGAATATGGTTCCTCTGTGGATAATTATGAGACATAAAGGTTCAGATCAGCTGTTTGTCATTTGTATTTTGAATAAATAAGTGACTGTACCTGCTGTGGATATATCTGTGTTGTCAAACTACATTAGGTCATGTGACATTTGGGACAAGTTTGGGTGGTTTGATTAATATTTTTGAACGACTACTGCCAGCCTATATGTGGACCATTGGAAGTTTAAAGGGTTAAAAGATTAAAAAAAAAAAAAAAAAAAAAAAGAGTTATTGAACTTTTCATTTTTCAGTTTTTTTTATGGCTTGATGAAATATAATAAATAAATTATATATATATTAAGTTAAAAATAAACTGTCTAACCCATTGGGAGTTTAAAGGGTTAATCAGTTAACCTATCGGTGCATGTGTTTGGATGGTGGGAGGAAGCAGTAGTACTCAAGGAGGTAAAGTTTTATTTATTTAAAAAAAGAAAAAAAGGCAAAAAATACATTCGGCAAGTTGTGGTAGAACACATGCAGGTGCATCCACTCAGTTCAGGATCAAACAGACAACATGTGGACTGGGACAGTTCAGCTGCAGTACAATGACTCCCCCTGCAGAAGGAACTACTAATACAAACATAAGGAGGGAAAGTTGAGGTCAAATTTAAATATTCTTTATTTTTAATTAATATAAGTGTTTGATTTGGTTCCTCAACTGTAAAGAAAAAGTCAATTTCTATGTAAATAGATAGATTGGCTTATTCATGAGTTTTATTTGTTAATCAGTTATTTTTAATTATATATAGATATTTTTTTTATTTAATTTGGTAAAATTCAACAATTCTACAACTCAAAACTGTGTAATTGTATGCTTTCATCTAAAAACTTTATAGACTTGACTTGGCTTGGGGTTATGTATTTTACTCAATATGAACTTATGTGGGATTTTATTTATCCTTTTTGTTTTTTTGCTTTAATAATCTTTGGGAATTTAATTTAAATCATTTAAGTTTAATGATATTTTTATGATTAAAATGTTGATGCTTATGGTAATAAAAAAAAGTGATTAATTCCATTCACACCTTTTGTCATTGGAATAAAATAACTGAAGCCCATCCATAGTGGACCTAAAATATCTTGTTGTGCTTTATTGTATTTATATATGTATATTTTTTGTTTGTTTGTTAGAGAACCTGACATTTCAACGAGTACTTTCATGTAATAATAATGTAGTTATATTGAACATTTACAACCTATTTGCCAACATTTGAATTATTATTATTATTATTATTATTATTATTATTATTATTATTATTATTATTATTATTATTATTATTATTATTATTATTATTATTATTATTATTATTATTATTATTATTATTATTATTATTATTATTATTATTATTATTATTATTATTATTATTATTATTATTATATGCCAAGTCATACTTAGATGTGTTAAATCTACTAAATGTCATTCATTCATTTGTTTATTTCGAGCATTCACAGAATACATGCACTTGTTTTTTCAAAAATGATTCATTTTGTGTGAAGAAAATCGTAACTAATCCCACCCCCATTCTCACCATCAAATAATTTGACATATTAACATTTTAGATCCTCACTCCTGTCCGTAGACATACTTTATGTCTTATTGTTTTTAAACAGTCGCTGCCATTTTTACACTATCTGCACATTCTCATATGGATGCTTTTGTCTAAATTATTCAGTAATTGAAATAGATGTTTTTTTTCTTCTTTCTTTTACTTATAGGAAGCTGCCAGGGTTGAGAACCATTAGTTTTTGTAGATACATAAATGTAGTGTTCCAATGTAAGGATCATATTATTTTCCTAATCACTAGAATGAATAGGAAAACAACAAACAGCAGGACCTGGACACCAATGATGATTAATATTTGTAATAATGTGTGTTTAATGATGTTCACTGTGACGGTTTCTGTGTCTTTAAAATCCAAATGAGTAGACTGAAGACGCTCACAACAACAGAAATACACAAAACAATGTGAAGGTCTGTTCTTCAAATCCCTCTGCTATCATCTTCCCCTCAAGGCTGTGACACAAAGAGTCGCCCAAAACAACAGGTCAAACGAGGTGGACAAGCAAAGACAACAGATTACAGCAGTGGCCTATCAGTACCGTTAGGAACAGTGTCTCACATTAGAAGGGCAGTTAAAACATTCACTAACCTTGACACATTTGGGAACTAAAGGACTAAAATCTGTTATTTCTACACCATGAACTCCAAACATTTAAGGCAATCGATTGCCTCAATTATTTGTTGATGAAACTTAAAATATACAAGTTTCCACAACTTAGAATTTAGATGGTTTTTAACCCTTTACATTCTAAGACTTTAACAATTCCAGTCAAAAATGTATAAAATAAGTAACAAAATGGACAATAATAGCCAAATATGTATAATGAACCAAGAAATATGAACAAAATAAGACATAAATGACAGAAAAGTGAAGAAAAACAATAAAATAAATATGTTAAATGTAGAAATATAAAACAAAATAAGGAACAAAATTTACAAAAACTAATACATATTTACAAAATAATAACTTTAAATTGAAGTATAAATAAATAATATAATTTGGTTCCAGTAGGTTTAGTTTTGGCTTTTTCATTTTTCTAAAACAGTTGCTTTTTTACACCTGTTTATCTCCATATATCAGATCCATGAACAAAACTCAGTAAAATCACAGTAAAAAAAAAAACAGTAATTTTTTTCTGAATATTGAAACTAAACCATCCTTCCAGAATGCGTCATCACTGATGCATCAGAGGTTAATTAAAACATTACTCATTACTTTAGTATTCTAAGGTTCTGTCCTAGGAGACGAAGTCAGGGTTCAGTGTCTTTGTCCAAGGACACTTAGACATGTGGACAGACAGAGCTAGGACACAAACCTCAGACCCTTCAGTCATTGGACGACCTGCTCTACCAACTGCCCCTGAATAAAATAACTGTGTTTTGTGATTGTAATGTTTTTAGCCTGATAGATATTGGTGGTTTTTTGGAGTGCTCTGAAATCATTTCATCATCTACTACATGAGTTAAGTTTATTTTTTTCAATCATTCTTATTTGAAACAATAAAAATAACAATACAATATCATTCAATGACTTAATTCCACTCAGTTGAACCTCATCTATGTTTTTAAGTTAGACTTAGACTTAGACTTAGACAGACTTTATTGATCCCTTTGGGATGGCACCTTTGGGGAAATTAGATTTCCAGCAGCTTGTACAAGAAATAAATAAAATAAAAACAGAATAAAATAAAGATAAAAAGTGAGAGTACAGAACAAAAGTTATGTTCACTTATATCCACAATAGTTCCCCTTAATAATAATAATTAAAAAAAAAAAAAAAAAAAAAAAAAAAAAAAAAAAAAAATATATATATATATATATATATATATATATATATATATATATATATATATATATATATATATATATATATATATATATATATATATATATATATATATATATATATAATTAGTTGGAAGTACTTCAAAAGAAGAACATGTTACAGTAACTTAATACATTTGAGTTAGTAGTACTATTACTGAAACTTTGATTATTCACAACTGAATATATTTAATTATTCAGAACGTTCAGGTTTACAGTGTAAACAGGTGCCTAAAAATTCAAACCAAATAAACAGGGTGTCCTTTAAGTCTCCAAACATATGAGATATAATACATTCCATATATATATGGTTCTAACATGTATTTCTTTATATTTCAGATAACCCAAAGGATGCATTTGAATAAAGAGCAACAAATTGACATCATTCAAACAAAATGGCAGTCATATACGACATATTATATAAATAGAAATAGTTTGTGTGAAGAAACATTATTTTTTCCTATGTATTAAGACTTATTGGATACCCTGTAGATGAATATTATGAAGTAAGTTATTTTAAAAATAAATATTTACTGAAATAAAAGAAAAACTATTTTTCACATTTTCACATTATCTGTATTGAACACATTCAAAAGGACATGGAAATTAAGTGTTTTATTTATTTATTTATTTATTTATTCTCTCGCAGGTACAGTACATGTTGGGAATCCAACAAATTTTGGAAGTGTTTCACAAAAATGACCACTGTTGAAAAATCATTCACAAATTATATGTGTGTTAAATGAACAGGTTGTGCATGTAATTCAAGCAGAAATGATGGGTTACATACAAAACCAATGAAACTATTTTGTTGATTTATTTTAGCTTGAAGTCAAAGGACACGAGTGAATATATAAAACTTGAATATGTTAAGTTATTGATGAGAACGACGGTGTCTTCTTCTTCCCACTCTTTTTCAGTGTGTATATTCTTATTTTTTCTTTTGATTTACATTTATTCTGTGAATGCTCAAAATAAACCAATCCATCAATCAAACAAACTGTCAATTCATGATAAAGCCACATGTCTAGTTTAGAAAAACCACTAGGATCATCAAATGTAATACAGTGTCTTTATTTATAGCCATATTAGTCCATTTACAGTCCTGTGGTCCAGATAAATGCACTGACACCGAGATAACTTTCCTTGTCCCAATTTTAGTCCTATTTTTGGCTCTGATATTTTATTATGAATTCATTAATTATGGGATGGTTCAGAGCAAGTGTACATTTTTTTTTTGCATTGATCTGAGGCCATTATTAGGTACTTCCTGGGGGAATTATGTTTATATTTCTCCTTTATTATTGGGTCTAAAAATAACTGGTAAAGTACCAGGTACCAAAATAAACCAGTTTCATGAAAACACTGAAGCACCTTTTGTTTCATATTAACTATTTGCTGTTGTGGATCAATAATACACATGCATACATGATTGGCACATTCAACTCAATACACACTTTTTTTTTTTTTTACATTGTTTTCTATTTTATGTAATGTATAATCCTTTAATAATCCACCTTATTTTTGACACATGTTCCATTTATATTTTCCAAACAGACTCATTAGTTTAGTTTTTATGCATGTGAAGGTCATTTTGTCCTTTTCACTTGTTCTAAATCACTGTTGTTACTGTTAGTATCACTTTGTATGATTTCAATCGGTATATTTAAAAAGGTGAAAAAATGAAAAAGGACAAAAAACATTGGAAAAAAAAATAAAAAAATTCCCAAAGCAAGGTAACTTTATTCATATAGAGTATTTCATATGTGTACTTTCAATAAAAGAGCATCCAGAACTACATAAACCAAAGAAAGAATAGAATACTTTAAAACATGCATTTAGAAGAGGATATAGAATACATGAAGTAATAAAATATAAGAATGAAATCATTTTAGGAGCTCTGTATTAAATCAAATAAAAGTATATACTCTTCCACTTACATAAAAATAAGAAAATAGTCGATAACTTATAAGGATTCTCATCAATAGACACAGAAACAAAAAAAACACATTAAAAGACTGAAATGACGAAAAGAGACAGAACTTGATAAAAAATTACAAATCATGATTCATGATTTTCCAAAATTCTGGATCGTAAGGAGAGAACAATCCATTTCACACAAGAGATTGTGTAGACTGTTGAAGGAAGGAGTTACTCTGTACAGTATACATACATACTTACAGACATATATCTGTTTTTGGCCTCGAGCTGAGTCAGTCTGGGAACTGGTGACAGATTATCAACAGAGTCCCAGTTTCATGCACATCCATCCATCCATCCATCCATCCATCCATCCATCCATCCATCCATCCATCCATCCATCCATCCATCCATCAGGACTGCGGAGATGATGCCCATCAAATCAAATACAAAAAATTTTACCTGTTTCTCCATATGTTTAAATGAAGGGAGCTTTAACAGATGTGAAGTCTTCTCAGAATCTCCTAGAACGCTGTAACACTTTTGAATCCCAGGAGAGGGCGCTGCTCTCTTTTAATTTAAAAATACTATTCAACTTAAAAAAAAGGCAGTGGGGACGTGTTGGGGGGAATGGGACACCCTAACAAACTGGAACTAGTAACATTTCCTACCAGGGATAGAGGGAGAACAAGTGCAACTCAGTTAGAGAAATGTTTCAGTAAACCCAACTGAGTAAGCTTCATTCTTTTATGCAATTTATATATATATATATATATATATATATATATATTAATTGCATAGAAGAATGAAGCTTACTCAGTATATATATATATATATTTTTTTTTATTTATTTATTTAGATATATATGTATGTATGTATAAGCTGTTCATCATATGATGTTCAGAGCTTGTACTCAAAACATCTCATAAATTGACAGACCTGTCATGTGTAATATGTTTGTGTCTTGAATTGTTTATAGTCCTGATGACAAATGACCCAGGCCCATTTGTCTCTAAATGAAGCCATATGTTAAACAGTATGTGGGTTAGGTAAAAGGTCACGCACTGTTGAACTTAACAAGGCACAATAAAAATGGAGCCTTTAGTGTCATTTACAAAATGTTGCTTATATAACAGGGAGAACACCATGCTTTAAGTTGTAGTGAACAGGCTGTTAAGACATGGGTGGGAGGGTTAGTCTCACCAAGGGAACCCAGGGGGTGGGTCTGAGGGGAACCAGGTCCAGGTCTGTGTAAGACTGAATAACATCAGACAGTCACAAAGGTACAGATGTGAATGTAAGGACCATATTTATCAAGATCTGTAAAGATTTATACTGTTTTGTGACCCGTGAGCGCTTACCATAAAAAATAATAAAACCGAGTGGTTGTAAAAATGTAAAATATTCATTAAAATATTTTCAAACATTAAAGCAACTAAAATATTTAATGGTGTATGGATTTTTTTCTTTTCAAAGATTATTTTGTTAATTTTCATTAATTAATTTGTTTTAAAAATTTTATTCATTTATTCTTCCTTTGTTGATTTGGGGTTAGATTATATATTTAAAATACAAAAAAATTAGCTGTGATTTCTGTCCATTTAAATCTCATTACCATTTCAATTTGTCGTGTTAAGTGTCATTTTGTTGCCTCTGTTAATTCATTCATTCATTCATTCATTCATTCATTCATTCATTTTGATCTCTTCTACTCAGTAACATTTTTTTATTGCTCATCAATGTTTAAAATGAATGGAAACCAATTTACAGCAACATCTTTGAAATCCTTAAACTGTGTTCATTTCTAAAATCATATTTGAAATAAAAATCAGAATCAGAGAAAAATTTTAATCAATTACTTAAAAGAAAAAAAAACTGAATTCACTGGATTCTCCCTTTTTCATATTGAAATGAGTTGAATATGTTAAATTCAAAATAAGTTTAGTCTCTCTTTTTTTGTACAGTGTAGGATGGTGATGCTGGTGACTTAACAAGACATTTGTGGAAATTTAAGCATCAGTTTTTGGTCGAGTGATTGGAGATTTAAAGTGAACCTGAAGAGGAATTAGAGTCCAGGGTCTGGGTTAGAAGCTTGTTTCAACAGGTGAATGTTTATCAGCTATTGGATCTGATCCATTAATATTGCATCTATCTGTGGTATTTACTTCTTATATGCTCTTCTTTTTTCACTTTCTTCTCTCTCTCTTATTCAGGAAGGCTGTTGATCATTCAGGAGGACTTCTGACCTCCTGCGTTGGCAGCTCCTCATACTCCACTTTGCTGGGCAGCATATCAGCCTATCAGCAGAATAACTAGCAGATAACGTCATACATTCTTCCTGCATGGACTCTTAAGTGCTGCACATAGATAACCTTAGTATGATGGTTTTGTTAAAACAATTTTGTCCCTGTGTTTTAAATAAATGTGACTCTATTCTAAATCTACAGTTGCAAGAAAAAATAAATATGTGAGCACATTGTAATTATCTATATTTCAACATAAATTGGTCCTAAAATATGGTCTGATCTTCATCTAAGTCACTAGAATAAACAAATGAAGAGTTCATTTGCAAAAACAGATAACTCCATTTTTCTTTTTTTTCACAAAATGTCATTTTTTACTCTACATTCCACAAATAATACTGATTTATTTGATATATTATTTATTTCATTTGGTAAGATCCACTAAATTGAATAAATAATATATCAAATCAATGAGTATTACCTAGAATGTAGAGTAAAAAAAATGCAATTTTCTGAAAAAAATAAAATAAAAATGGAGTTATCTGTTTTTGCAAATGAACTCTTCAAATATAGTCTGCTTAAACTCACAAACAATTGCACTTACTCATGTTTTTTTTTTTTTTTTTTTTTTTATGGAACACAACATGTAAACATTCACAGTAAAGTGTGGGAAAAGTATGTGGAAAAAAGTGCTCACTGATGAATTCTCTAAGAGCAGGAGTCAACCCGCCTGGTCAGGTCAATGAGATCAGACTGGAGATGTTGGTTAAAGCTGTCTGGTCTATAAAACACACACACACACACACACACACACACACACTGATGTGAACCATGCCTCACACAAAAGAGCTCTCAGAAGACCTACGATAAAGAATTGTTGACTATTCATCAGTCCAGGGTTAGACAAACTGTCTATGAATGGAGAAAGTTCAGCACTTTTGCTCCTATCCCCAAAACTGACCGTCCTGGAAAGAAGACTAGAAGAGCACAACACACAGAACGCTCAGTGAGATGAAGAAGAATCCTGGCACATACTAGCATCTCTAATGACTATGATATGTAAAATGTTAAACAACAATGAAGTTTAAAGGTATTGTGACGTCCAAAACTCATTTTTGATATTTTCATGTTACTATATGGGTCGTCTGGCCTCATTTACACCAAAAAAACATGAATCTAGACTGTTCAGTGGTTTTCCTATGGTCTGGGGCTCTTGGAGGCCTGAGCATGAAACGCTCTCTCTGATTTGTCTCCCGCTTTCGACGTCACACTCGGGAGAGCAATAAGGAGACCCCCCCCCCCCCTCTTCTCTTCTGCCCGTCCCCTGTGCTCAGCCCCGCCCCCACCAACGTTACTATAGAAACGGTGTTCACATGCGCTCCTGCTCTTACAACCTTTTCATCGCTGAACGGTTTACTCGTGTCGTAATGGCTCCTAAATCACACCTCAAATGTCATGTTGTTGGCTGTGTAGATCAGCAACAATCACTATTTGACCTACCAAGCTCCCCTGAAGAACTACGTTCCCAGTGGCTGGCTTTTATCTACCAAGGTAACGTTCCTGCTTATTTACCCAAGAGAGTCAAGACTTGTTCCGGTCATTTTCGACGAAACTATGAATTAAAAACTTATAATAACAAATTAACAAGACATGATGAGTTAACATCTGGTTTTAAAGTCTTGGTTTGTTAGAATATCAAACTGTTGTGACAAAATACAAATAATAAATACACTTTTAATGTCGCGGTGAGACGGCAGATCCCCCCCCCCCCCCCCCAACGATCAGAACAATGACCCAAAGAACAGAAATAAATCAATAGCAGAAAAAAAAAGCCTTTTGGAGTGGCCCAGTTTGAGCCCTGAGCTTAGCCTGACTGAGATGCTGTGACCTCAAGAGAGTGATTCACACCAAACATCCCAAGAACACTGCTAAACGGAAACAGTTTTGTACATAGGAATGCTCCAAAATTCCTCCTGACCACTGTGAAGGTCCGATCTGCAACAGGAAATGTTTGGTTGTGGTTACTGCTTCTAAAGGAGGGTCAACCATTTATTAAAACCAAGCTTCATACACATGCTTATTCCACCCTCTACTGTGAACACTTCCTCACACAGTCTGCTTAGTTCAGCAGACTATGTTAGTGTTACTAGTCTTGTCAGCCACTGCCTTGAACTTTTTGCACTTAATATAAAAAGTGAGGACATGTGACAGATGTCTGGACAGTCGGGTTTTAGAGCCGTGGGTCCAGAAATAATGCGGACACATGTTCACCCTACTGATGTTGTGCAGTTAAATTTAACAGAAAACTCTTTGCTAACGTTAGCACTTGTTTTGTTGTGGTTAAAATGTTGATGCTTGTGTCTTGTCAGTGGACATTGTTACATTACAGTGAACTTTAATACACGTTAGTCATTATTGGACAGACGTGTGTCCATGGTTGTTTTTAGTTTTTTTTAGCCGTGTGTCTGTGTTGTCCCTCCACTAACAATGTGATGATATCATGCTGACCCATTGACTCGACTTCGACTTCATTGACAGATAAGTCGCCTTGAAAAAAACTGAAGTTGTTAATGCCCTAGTTTGTTTTGTCAGGCACCACTTATTACATGTTATGTGCAAACACAGTCGGCTTAAACTAAGCCGACTGTGTTTGTTCTTGTGATTTATGATCAATTTATGCAGAAGTGTGGGAAATTCCAAAAGAGTTCACATAGACCTACTTTAAGGGATAGTTCACTATTTTTCAAATGAATCAGTATGGGATCAGCATCTTTACTCTGGTGCACCCACATTGACTTACCCCCGACAGTGTCCTGTGAGTCGAGTTTTTGTCTGGTTTTGGTCAAAGCAAAAGTAGTCCCGGCTGGTTTCCTTGGATCCAGAAATTAATATATGTGCCTTCTCAAAACAATATGTGTTTGAATGAGTGATTTATTTGTATAACAAAACCGTCAAGTACTGCTACAGTAACAGCTGTGCGCCTTAGCAAACTACTTTGTTCAACAGTGTTTGCGGCTGCTATGTGCAGGCGCACAGCTGTTAGCAGTGACAATGCACATTGATCACTATTGGGAGAAAGTGGCTCCAAACAATTACGAGGTGTGAGTTTTTGACCACTATTTTCACTTTGACCAAAACTGGACCAGAACTGGGCTAACAGGATACTGTCAGGGGTAAGTCACTGTGGGTGCACCAGAGTAAAGTCAGTGATCCCATACAGATTCATGTCAAAAATAGTGAACTATGCCTTTAACACTCTAAACTGCATAAAAAAAAAAACCCTCCAGCCAGGTAACTGACCATGAGCCTGGCTCCACATGTGGAGATGGGTCCCCATCAATATTGCAAAAAAATGTGTAATGTATTCAAAAAGTATTAGCAGTTTCCAAATACTTTTACAGAGTATCCATATTTAATGTTGATTTTCCCATTACTGTCTGACTAATGTCTGAGAAACCTATTTTTCATGGAAAAGTCTCGTCTGGTGGCAAAATATGACATCATATGATAGGGATCCACTATGTTAGTTATCAGAGGATAAGGAATCCGACCAAATCTGTCCTAGTTATTGTGTTCACACAGAGGATATTTGGCAGTAGCATTTGGGGTACAAGCAATTTTCAGGGATATTATTTTAATTTTGATGCTGCAGGCTGCTCCAAGTCTCCCAGACTGAGAAAAACCTGATGGTATTCACAGTCCTTGAACTTGTCTTTGACACTGCCTGGAAAAAATACAGTTGTCGACTATTATTGGTAAATTTGCTTCCTGTCAAATTATAATGTTAAATATCAATGTCAGCCCATAATCAATGCATCAGTCATATGTTATCCATCAAGCAGTGTGTATTTTTGTAAATTCATATGTAACAGACTTGTCCCCAGTGTACAGCAAAGTAAACAGACACTTTCGTATGGGATATTTCTGCCTTGTGGCATCCAAACTGTTTTACAGTCATCCATTCATACACAACAACTTAAGGCTGATGTCTTGGTAAAGGTTGCTTGACATGTGGGCAGGACGTTAGGGTTTGTGGATAACCTATTCCACAGCCTGAGCCAAAACCACATTGAACTGTCTCAGTACTGGTCATGCTTATGCTTATGACATTAATTATGCTTTATGTCTTACTTATACGCAAGGGAGGCTCAAAAAACTAAAATTAAATAAATAAATAATAATAAAATATATATATATATATATATATATATATATATATATATATATATATATATATATATATATATATATATATATATATATATATATATATACAGTATATATATATATATATATATATATATATATATATATATATATATATATATATATATATATAGACACTATATATAGACACTGCTGACCAGAAGTGACATACCATTGTTGACTCTAAGTGATCGATTGTGAGTAAACAAGCAGCAGTCAGTCTATGGCTTTTAGGAAATGGATGTAAATGGTTATCTATTCAATTTGATAATGGGTCATCTTAGAGTGGTGTCAGTGACCACTCCACCACAGACAACACAATGTTACTGGGTATAGGCAACATGTCGCTGACCAGCCCTGACTGATGGAGCAGTGAGAGTATTTGGGTGTACTTGGCAGCGAGTGATAACCAAAGTTACCTGACAGAATTGTAAGTATTATTATTGAAATTACTAGCTATTGAAAAAATGATCAGAAAATTCCCTTCAAGTTAACATTTTGTTGGCTGTAGAAATTGTACTCACTTTTAATCTCTTTTGAATGTTGACCTGAACAACTTCAAAAGTGTTGAATTATATTATTCCCAATTCCTTCCACTCTGGAAGCCAAAATAACTAAAAACATAAAATAAAAAAAAACAAAACTCCTGAGGTCCCTGCTCTTTTTTTTTGATTAAAAGTATGAAAAGCTAGAGAATATATCAACATAGACAAACCTCAAACCCCAACACAAATTCACATTTATTTGAGCATGTGTGAAGCCCTGAGATAGTGTGAACAAGTCTGAACAAATATTTGTTAGGACGATTCTGTCTTTCCAAAATATTGGTATGGGCATGTCCGTCCAAATCTCTACCTTTGTTTTCGTCATTGAGCTGTGGCTTCAGAAAAACTCTACTGTATATACCCCTTGACTCCATCCTCTGCCCCTGCCAGTGCCTTTCTGTTGAATGAATGTGATGAGCTGATAAACTCTCTGAATAACTGGTGCAAGACAGGCTCTCATTACAGCCATTCAGTGAGAGGGATCTTTATTTACACACCCTCTGTGGGCAATATCAAAGAGGCAAATGTTAGGCCAGATAACAGAGGGCAGGATGAGGCAGACACAGAGATGCATAAACACACTGCACTGGCTGATGGGAAAGGAAATAAAAGGAACTAAAAGCTGTGTTAACAAGCTGTCATAGCCTCATCGGGTCAGCAACAGGAGAAGGACAAGGCATAGGAAGATACACATACACACCAAAAATTCAGGCAAAACTCTAAAAATATTATGTAATGCAGTGGCTCACAACCTTATAGGGCTCATGACCCCATATGACCCCAGACATAAAAAATAGGGCCTTTTTTTCTTTTGGTTAAAAATAAATTAGTGTTTGATCATGTAATAGTTTGCTGTACTATGTTTAAAAAAAAAAAATTCAGACAATATTTAGTTTGTATAATGTATATTATTAATGACAGAGACAGAAAAGCCAGGTGTAGATAACTGCACAAAATCAAAATTGTATTTTCATTGGTCAGGATATGTACAGTCAGTCCAGCTTGTATTTACAAAGCTGGCAATTAATACTGAACAAACAATAACTCAAACTATGAACAAGTGGTGCGAGGCACAACAAACACCGCCCCCCTTACATTTTACCTGATTTGCCCTTTCACTTATTATTGTCAAAACACATTGTTGGTGACTGTGACCTTAACCTTTGACCTATATTCACCAAAATGTAATGGGATTTATTCTAGACCACTTTTCCTGAAAAATTCATGGAAATTTCTTCAGTAGTTTTTGAGTAAAGCTGATTAAAATCAAACAAATAATCAGATAGACGAAGAGACCAACAAACACACAAACAGTCTCCAAACAATACTTCTCTCCCCTTTCAGGGGGCAGGGTAGTTATGAAAGAGCTGTAGCATCTGAAACCCACCACAATGAACATTTGACAGATAAACAGTTCCACAGTGCTTCAGTTTCAGCTTCAGTTTGGCATGTCTTTTATGGATTGCGATTTTGTCAGTCAACTCCACATTTATTCTTTATTAGCAGTTTTTGTTTTTTATTATATATACAGTATATATATATATATATATATATATATATATATATATATATATATATATATATATATATATATATATATATATATATATATATATATATATATATTAATTATATAAAATTACTAGAAATTCCAGGCGACCCCACGTGGAGTTCTGACCCCAGGGTTGAAAAAAACTGATCTAATATAAGGATGTTACCTAATCTCTTGATAAAACACACCCCATTCCTCATAATGACTCTGTGAATGCATCAGTTTAAGAAGTGCAGAAGTCCATTTCCCACACTCCCTTTGTCCTCTTCTTGACATGACTCACGTAGCAGACAGACAACATTCGTGTGTTTCATCTGCCATAAAGATACAGTCATGTCCAGAACTAAAGGAGGCTTTCAGTCATAAATGCTCTGATAGTGAAATGTTATGAAAATGGACCAGTGAATGGAAAATGTAAGCTCTCTTCATGCATTATGGATTTTCTAAAAGTTTTAAACGGCCACAGAGACGTTCTATTCCAAGTTCTGTGTCTGCTTAAATATTTTTTCTGTAACTTTGCAGAACCTTTCTTCGCTCACATACTCCCATCCTGCATTCCTCAGCTCTTTCTCTCACTGTTGCTTTAAACGTGACTATATCTTACTTCTATTCCCGAGCGAGAAGTTTTGGGGAGTTTTTTTACCTTAAAAGGCCATGTAGAGAGTAGCACTGGTTTCCTGTGGGAGGGCTTTCCTTTCTGACTCTGGAGCTGCAGGCATGGCCCATCCTTATCCTCTTTCGCCCTCATTGCTTCAGTCACTCCCACTTATTCCCAATCACACACACACACACACACACACACACACACACACACATACACACACACATACACAGACACACACAATTTCCTTTTTACACTCTGAGCTCAGCAGAGAAACCCACAGCCAGATGTATGCAGTGTGTGTGTGTGTGTGTGTGTGTGTGTGTGTGTGTGTGTGTGTGTGTACATGTGTGTGTGTGTGTGTGTGTACATGTGTATGTGCATGATCCACACTGACCTCCCTACGTAACAGGAGGTGAACACACGGTCACACAGGAAAACAAGGTAAAGAGGAGAGACAGTAGGGAAGGAAAAGAGAACAGGCAAGTGAAGGAATTGGGAAGGAAAGGAAAAAGGTGTCAGTTGTTAAAGTGTGGAAGGACACAGGAAGTAAATGAGAGGGAAGATGTGTGGAGCAGTGATAATGAAGGTTTGTGGATCTGGTGGTCACTGACCGCTGCTGCTCTCTACATCCTCTCCCTGAGCAGTCGACTTCATCCTGTCAGTCACATAGTAAATGAGCTGTTGCCCTTATAAGGTCTGTGCTGAACACCAGCCTGCACTGATGAACTGTAGGCTGGAGCTACAGCTGTGTCACCACCATGTCAGGATGAAGTCATGACTATGAGATAATCTACTTAGACTGACTCTCTCTATCGCGTTTTCTCTCTCCCTCTCTCATGTGTATTCATTTTCCCACTAACAGAGTGTTGTCAACATGCTCCTCAGCTATTATATACTTTTATTACATCTGTCAAATAATTAAAATGGTTCATCAAATTAATCACAGAGTTGCTCTGCATTCATTTTTATTAATAAAAAATAACATTTATTTTTAATCTATATTGGTTGCATTTTATTTTGCATGAATATTTCTGCACTAAATGTGTTTGTCTAAGCTGGGCAGCATGTTAGCCTTAGTGCTAGCAGAATCTCTGACTAAAGTATGGTTCATGTTAATGTGATCTATATCCCACCCCCTGAATATGAAAAGGGGTACATTTTTTCCATCTGTCTGTCAGCAACTTTATGCAAAAACTACTAGACAATTTCCATTAAATTTGCAGGAAAGGTGCGAAGTGGACCAGAATAGATCCCATTGAATTTTGGTGAATGTAGGTCAAAGGTCAAGGTCACAGTCACCAAAAATGAAAAGAGATAAGGCGAACCAGGTAAGATGTTTGCAGAGGGTGGGGTTTGTTGTACCTGGCACCACTTGTTTATTCTAAAGTGCTTCGGTGAATAGAAAGGTCCTTCCTGCAGAATGTGTTTCATACTTTCTGTGGGTCAACAGCTCTGCCTTGGTTTTGTTTGTCCTCATATTTCCATCCAGAGGCCAATGTGTTATTTAGTGTCTTCCATCTTTATGGGTGGTTCTGCTGCCTGTCACTACTGGATCAACTGACCTTTAGAACATGCTAACTCTATTTGGACAAACTGCCCGTAATGCATTGACAGACACTTTCACAGTCATTCTGTTGCATATGGGTTAATTGCATTAAAAATAATTAGATTGATAATAATGATGGATTAATCAGTGTTAACTCATTAATTTTGGCAGCTCCATTTTTTTTATAGACTATCATTTTACACAGTATACTCAATCTATATCCATTAAAGTGTTTTACAATGTTTTGTATTTTTTAATAACTTCATTGCTACTGGACATTTAATTTTTGAGTTTGCAAAATGCATAAATGCTCAGTCAGACACACAGGATGACGACTCATCTGACAGTTTCTGTCTCTGTTTTGCCAGTGAGGAGTCTTTTTCAATCTTGGGGTCAGGCCTCTACATAGGATCAACTGGAATTAAAATGGGGGTCATCTGAATTTTCTAATAATTGATTATTAAAAAAAAAAAAAAAGAGATTACAAATAAAAAAATAGATGGGGAGCTGAGAGAAACAATCACAATCCATAACACATGACAAAGTGTGAGTGTGAAACTGAAGCACTGTTTTACTGTTTATCTGTTAAATGTTCACTCTAGTCAGTTTCAGATGTTGCAGCTCTTTCATAATTATTAGTTTGAGTTATTATTTGTTCATTTTAATCGTCAACCATATCAACTGACCAAGGACAATAATCAACAACTGGCTTTTCTGCCTCCATCCATAATAATATACATTATATAGACTAAATGTTGTTTAAAATTAAACTTTGTTTGCAACAAACTAGTATAACAAACTATTACGTGATTCAAAACAAAACAAAATAAAAAGTCTTGCTTTTGAATTTCTTGGGTCACCATGAATTTGGGATGTTAAAATGGGGTCACAAGCCAAAAAAAGTTGGGAACTGCTGATTTAGAAAGATGAAGAGTCTTTAAAGTCATTAAAAAGATGTAACCGTCCCTAAATCACCATCAGTAGCAAATATGCATTTGTCAAAATGAAACATTAATATCTGGACGTCTTGTATTGAGAATGTAAAACATATTTTGTGCAACAATGCTATTATCAGAACCATATGTATGACTTGCAGTAACATTTCAGTAGTCTCTATGTCCTCAGTCTTTTCAACTTCTTTCTGTTTTTTTAATGTTTTTTCTTGTTTTACACACAGAGTTGCCGCATAGTTAGAGATTCATAGATAGTGTCAGTAAAAGAAGCTCATTCATTAATCACTTGTTACATCAAGATTCAAGATTCAAGATGTCTTTATTGTCACTGAGCATTTGCATGTCAGTGAAATTTTCAGTGCAACCCCCGTGTAAAGATAACAAAATGAAACAAGATAAACCAACTGGCATGCAATAAAAAGAGAATAAAATAAGATGAAATAAAAAGAAATAAATACAATGAGATAAATAGAATTATGTGCAAATACGAGAGTACCAGATTCTTATCATGTAGCCTTTTGTTTTCTTATTCGCACCCAAGAGGACTGACTTTGTGACTTTATTTAAGTTACAATTTTGACCTAAATAAGTTGGAATTTATGCCGCTTTGAGAATGTAAAGTTAGACATGTGGCTTCAGGCACACACGTCACACTGCGTGACCTCACCATTTCTTCACATGTGAACCATCTGAAACCTGTTTTTGCTCAATGATTTAAGTCCTCACATCTGAACTGGAGTTGCCGGTTTTGTCTCCAGGTGACCTGACCACAATTGTCAATCACCACACTGACTTATTGTATTCATAGGCTTACTTTTTTTTCACAGGCTTTGTTGTTATGTTTGTTTTTGAGACGTGCTGAAAATAATTGGCCTAATTTAAAACTAGACAGGCTTGTTCCTGTGAATGAGATTCACTCCATTTAAATTGTGCATTTAAATTGTGCAAAAACAGTATAATCATTATGTTATCTAGTTCTCTGCTCAGACATGTATTCGCAACTTCCGGCGTTTTAATAATGAGAAGAGCATGAAGTTGTGAAACAGTCAAACTTGAGCTCATCATCATCATCATCATCAAATTATGCAGCTATGTGTAACTTTACCCTGTTTTTGTAGATTCACCAAAGCAAAGAGAAGTCCTGACTTGTAAACTTTCATCTGATTGGTTAAGATTGACCTAACATCTGTAGCCTGTGTGTGTGTGTGTATGTATGTCTGCGTGTGTGTCTATCTGGGTGAGTATAGGTGAGGGTGTGACACATTCTGGGGGTTATGACGTCACTGCAATGCAGCACAGAAGCTCATCGTCATTCAGGAAACATGAACTTCTGCTTGTATAGACAAAGTTACAAAGACAGTGTTTGTCAGTGTCTATGTGTGTGTGTGTGTGTGTGCGTCTGAAAGAGTGTGTGTCATCACTGGGGTCCAGGTGGTGTTCTGTCTAAGTGAGTCATATGAGCCATGTTTTTACCTCCAGGCTGCAGGAGTTCACACAGTCACCAACGCACAAAGAGGTCCTCATGCTTTTCTGGAAGGACAGGAGTTGCCCTGTTCTGTAATTAATTAAAACACATATGGTACAACGCTGACCTTAGGATAGATTTACTAACATACTTACAAATTATGGAAACTAGAGGAGTGGCATTAAGACTTACAGGTGTGGGATCGTGACGTGACGTTTATATTAAAAGAAAAAGTATTATAATGTATTAAGTATTATATTATATATAGTATGTAGTGTAGATTATTATACCTGAAACACCCTCAAACAATTTGAGACACAGAAATATGAGTGTAAAGTTACAGAATATACATTTAATGCTGCTCTGTCTGATTCCACAATGATCAGATTTGTTTCTAACAGTTGACTGGATCATACCTAAAAGGATACAGGTGGTAATAATGACTCAGTGTTACGTATGAAACTTTGTCTTTAAAAAAAAAATCAAAAAGTTGAGAAAGAATTCACTGCAAATTGCAAAGAATTTGGACTTTCACAATCCACAGTTACTAACTGTGAGTGACCCCGGTGTGACCCCGGACCTCCTCCTTCGCCTGAATGATGGATGGACCTGCCCCCCCCCCCTCCTTCATTTATAAATGGACGTTCATCTGTAGCCTGTTCGTCTATGGGAGTGGATCTCTCCTTCAGTGTGGTTCTCCTCAAGATTTTTTCTTTTTCCCACTGGGTTTAGGAGTTTTTTCCTGTCGAGAAGGAGGGTCTAAGGACAGGGGATGCTTGGGACTTTTTTTTTTATCTATTTCTGTAGTTGATTGTGTTTCTGTAAAGCCCTGTGAGATGACTTTGTTGTGATTTGGTGCTTTATAAATAAAATCGAATTGAATTGAATGGAATTAAATTGAATAATATTGAGGAGAAACTCTAGAGGATCTCAGTTTGTAAAAGCAAAGGATGACTAATGGCATTACATGAAAAACTGTCACACCTAGAAAACCATTATCATTGAAACCAGTCCACATTCAGAAAAAAATATTACACGAAGTGGAATCCCTGTATTAGCTTTGTGTGCAAACACCTCAGTTCTCTGAACCCAACCTGATCACAGATGGATTAACAGATGTGCTGTAGTTAGATGAGTATATACTTAATCTTTTGTTTTGGAACGATGTATGGTGGGTTTTATGTGTGAAAATCCAGGTGCAAAAGTAGTAACTGTGATGGTCTGGGGTTGCATTAGTTCCAACATGACCTGCATATGTGTGAAGGAACCATCAATGTGAGGTCATAGACCAGGGTGTCCAATCCTGGTCCTTGAGCGACAGAATCCTGCATGTTTCAGATGTGTTCCTCTTCTAATACACCTGCTTCAAATGATCAGTCTATCACTAAGCTCTGCAGATGAAGCCTGATACTATCTGTCAGGTGTGTTAGAAGAGGAACCCCTGTCATAGACTGAATATAATGTCATAAAGTTGACATCTTTTCTCTGAAGTACGTACTTATTTCATCAGGACAATATCAGGTCTGATTCCAATAGTTTCCCTTCATCGTCATATTGATGCTGTACTGGACTGTCTGATCTACAGTCCACATCTGTAACCTTTTAAAATAAATAGACATCATCAGGAGGAGAATCAGTCAATGGCCACCACAGACTGTTGAGCAGCTTTATTCTGGCAAACTGTAAAAATGGACAAAAACACTTGCAAAGTTTTGCAAAAGATTTACATTTCCAGTTCATAAATGAATAAAAAAGTCTAATAGGTACAAATGGACATGCACAATGTCACAGGAGGTTGATTGTGTTGTACACATCAAAATCAGAATTTGCTTATTTATTTATTTATTTATTTATTTATTTACTTTACCAAATTCCATTAAGTTGGTCATGTTTTCTTCTGCTTCTTCCTCATTCACTTTTACATTCTCTTTTGTCCATCACAAATCAAAACCATATACTGTACTTTGATCAGCCACTCAATTTCCATTTGTAAAATGTTTAGTCTGGGCCCCTCCACAGCATTTCTGTGGCTGAGCAGCATTAAGAGGACGCATACTTGGAGCATCAACTGCAGCCTCACAAATCAGAGCAACAGACTGCTGCTAGTGTTGTTCACATGTGGTGAAAAAGTACCATAGGAAGCAGCAGATTCCTTTTGCAAAACAGAATAGCTTTAATAATATGGAACATCAACACATTAAAAACTATGAAAAGGGCAAGGCTGTATATTCTGTTGACTTGTTCACTTGTACTGTATGAAATATCTCTTTGGTTGATTTTCCTAATTACAGAGAATGTGGTAAATGTTACACATAAATGTTCAGTGTTTGATATTAAATTACATCTACAGGAAAAGGTTTTGATTATACAAATAAAATGTAATTGAATCCCCTGGGAACATAACACAATAGTATAGCATTTTAATTGTGAATACTGAAGATGTTAATCACTTTTCATATTTTTACACTAGGAAATAATATGGCCCAAACCTTCAATCTTTTTGTTCAATAATACAACAGAAAATGATAAGATAGTAAAACTGTATTAGCATAACATTACACCAACTAAATAACAGACACAGCTTAATACAACAGAGTCTTCATATGTACAGATCACACAGTAAGCTCCTTCACATTAAAGGTGAACTGAAGCTACATTTTTTGTGCAAAAGTGCAATAGCAGATTAATTCCTTATTACCTGTAGTATTTTTCAACACACAAAATACATTTTTAGGCCGTGCAATGGCCAAGCTATATGCTGATAAACTTTCACCTCTGGCTGGCGGTGCCAAACAAACAGGAAGTAGTTTCAGACAATGCTGCGTGACATCATGAGAGAGACCCTTCGCACAAAACAACAATGACAGATGATAGCAATTGTAGTTTCAGTGATCAAGAAAGCCAGAGTGAAGAGACTGAGGAGACATTCAGGGTCTGTGATGAGACAAAGGAGGCTCAGATGAACACAAAGAGAGTGAGGGAGAAATCAAACCTTATAGATTTGAGCCAGAATTGAGCCAGTATTTTGGGGGATTCTGACAGTGATGGGGAGGAGAGCCGCTTATTGAATATAGAACATGGGGTCTTTAGGTGTTATTTGTCATTTTCCACCATATTAGTCCTTTTTCCACCAGGTTTTTCAGTTCTTCATATTTACTGGGTTTTAAAAGAAAAATATGATGAGACTCGTCTGTCTGACATTTCGCATTAGCAAAGAAGATTCTAATTTCAGCTAAAGTCAAATAACAATGAAATTGAACTTAACAATTAATATTGACTCACCAGTCCTGTACGGTCCACTTTACTAACCTGTGTTTACAAGTACATTAAATGGGTCGAGTTATGGCAAGCAAAACCCAGGAGCTTTTAAGGTCTTCATTTTTGGCTAAAATGCACACCATCAATGCTGGTCAGTGACATCTGTGGCCATAAAACTCCTAAAAATAAAACAAACCAACTGTGGATCCACGGTTTCATCCATGAATCTGCTTTTATTTTGTCACCTCAGATCGCGAACTTGCTAGCTAGCTAACTTTATGACTTCATCACTGTACTTAAGTAGTTTTAAAGTAGTTTTACTCCCTACATTTTTGGCATAGATATCTGTACTTTATACTCCTTATATTCTCAGAACAGGCTTGTTACTTTTTCAAACTAAATGGATGTGATGGTATGTAAAATATGTACTTTTTTTTGCAGGTTACCAACTAGGTAATCAGACCTGGTGCAGGACTCTGGTCAGTAGAATTCACTGTAGATTTTTCCTGGTTAAATAACTGTTGTTTTATTCATAGCAAAAGTGTAGTTTTACTTTTTACATTTGTACTTTATTAAGTTATACTTTTTTACTTTTACTTCAGTAAAGGAGTTGAATCAGTACTTCTCCTCTTACAAGCTGTACTTCTACTTAAGTACAGAATGTGAGTACTTTTGCTATCTCTGTTTACTTCACAGTGACAAATTCCAATGTGGTTTCAGTGGATCATAGAGCAGTACACACACACACACACACACACACACACATACATACATATATTTGTTTCTGATCCAAAATAGCTGAAGGAACTCATCCAGAGCATCTTCACAGACAACTGTTGCTCACATCAGCCAATTGAACAAGGGAAAAAAAAAAGTGTTGAGTTGTACTTTCCATTTTCTTGCACTGTATGTTAACACTTTTACTCCCACACAGGATCCAGCATATTCACTTTATCCTTACACATTAAAACTATATGTTGAAAAAGCAAAGGGAGTTGGTGCTTAGAGTTTATGCCTGATGTTTTATGATGAACTGAAGAGGGATGATTGGCCAGGAGCTCTGTATTCCATTGCTCATAAAATATCCCTATAAATAATTCTGTGTTGTGTAATATCACATTAAATGTAGCAGAAGTGTCTGTAGATGGCAATAATATGGTTTTATAATAACTGTATGAAATATTACAGTGTTGTTTTGATAATAGTGTATAGTACATTTCGTATGTCGGCATAGGGCACAGTGGTTATGTAATAGGTTGCATACAGATAAAGAAAAAAAACATAAAAGACAACTTATTATATGGGATCTGTCAAAAATGAACTTCATGTTATGGTATATGGTCTCTGAAGCAGTAGAGTATGGAGTCATTTTGTTGCCAGATTCTAATTCCTTTTCCATTCCTTTTCCAGACTGTTGGTTTAGTAACTATCTGAGAAATGTCCTTTATGTCTTTGCTTGGTTAGAATGGTGAAAAAGCAGCTGCCAAGAAACTAAGAGCTTAAAAGTTGGCGTCTGCGGGGAAATGCAGACATGAATCTATGCATGTCTTTCCTTGTTTCCATGCTTTTAAAATTTCTAGCTTCCTAAATGTTCTACATTTTTCCTTCTATAACTGACACAGTGTTCTCCATTGTTAACATTAAACCAGATACTCAGTGTTTGTTTTGTCACTTGTCAATTGTAAATAAAGAATACAATTTTTTTTTAGAAATATAACACAGAAAAAAAACATAAAGATAAAGAAAGAAAAGAAGATAAGGAAAACTCATTGCATCAACTTCACTCATATAATAATTTAACAAAAACAAAACACATTATCAAGGCATTAGTTTGCAGAACGTAAAGACTGCACATCAGGTATTACGTCTAAACAGTACATGATATAACTAATCCCTGAAACAAATATTACACAGTTCATTTAATCCCCAAATGTCTGTGAATGTTTTCATGTTTTTCTTAGAAACCACTAGTTTTCAGTTGTAAACGTATACTTTAAGTTTTGCAGACACAATCGTAAAATATAGTTCAGGTTTTTGGCTTTAATACTCAGATGTCATCAGTAATGTAATCCAGGTTATATACTGTATATATGAAGTATACCATACAAAAATATAGAAATGGTTTTGTGAATTTATTTCCATACCTGCTTCCTTTATCACTTTTATTTATTTATTTATTTATTTTTATTTCCATTTGACATCTTAAGAATTTTATAATAATGAATTATGGATTTATGGACAAACATAAGAGTATAGTCCTAGCATAGATTCTCATTTATTTTAAAATATTTTCATGTCTCCGCTTTAATTGTATTTTAATGCCTCTTAATCATTTTTATTTTCTTATATGTTTCATGTAAAGCACCTTGAATTGCCCTGTACATGAAATGCACTATACAAATAAATTTGTCTTGCCTTGTTATACAGCTCTGGAAAAAAATAAGAGACCACAGCAAAATGATCACTTCCTAAAATTTTGCCACTTATAGGTATGCATTAGAATAAAATTAAAATTTTTTATTCTCTAAACTACATTCCTCTCAAATTTCAAATAAAAATAGTATTATTTAGAGCATGTATTTGCAGAACACAAATGGTCAAAATAACAATAAAAAAGTGTTTTCAGACCTCAAATAAAGCAAATAAAACCAGAGACAGGTGCAGAGTCAGGTGACAGGTAGTAATAATCAAGCAACAAATGGGATGGGATGGACAGCAGACAAAAACCAGAGAACAGAACCAAGTCATACACAGACAAGACAAGACCAGAATCTAGACCGCTTATTTGCTTCATAAAGGTAGACAAACTTGCACCAGACAAAGACACAGAAGGAGTTTATATAGGACCCAAAAGAGGTGAACCACATGAGGCTAAATTAAGGGGGCAGGACAACACCAGTGACAGGAAGTAAAAGAAGACAAGAGTGAACATGAACCAACATGACAAAATAAAAGTCCAGACACTAACAACGATAGAAAAAACAGGAATACAAACTGAAAACTTACAACACAAGACAATAAAAGTCTGGAGCATTACAAAGATATTCTTTAATGGTAAATGATCAAAGCTCATATAGTGCATTTTATGTACTCAAAACTGTTTTACAAATTCACCCATTCACCCATTCACACACACCAGTTGTTGCTGCCATAGAGGCTGCTACCATACTCTACTGGGAGAAAGTTCGAGTTCAGTATTTGCCAAAGGACACTTCAACATGTAGACAGACAGAGACAGGATTCAAACCACCAAATCTTTTGGTCATTGGATGACCCACTTTACCAACTAAGCCACAGTCACCCCTTTATTAGTCCCACTAGAGGAAATTCCAGGTTTACAGCAGCAAGATTATAGCACAGAAGAGTAATCACTTCTACAAACTAGAAAAGCACTCTGAGAGCACAGACCTCCACCAAGGCAGACCCCCCCCCAAAAAAAAATCGAATCATTTATTGATCACCCCATTATCACCATACTCTGAAAATGTCGTCAAAACCCATCCATAGGTTTTCAAGTTATGTTGTACACAGATAAACAAATAAATAAACAGCCAGTGTGTGTTATGGAGGGTGGGAGTTTCAGGCTATGATGGATGATAGCATGGCTGACAGCCTCTTCCTTTACCCACAGGTTCCAGATGCTTAGTAGTTTTCAATTTGTAGATTCCAACTACTGTACTTTTATGGTACTAATAACACTGTTTTTGCCTATTGTAAGAAGATAGTGATGGCCACAATACTGGTATTTATACTTGTCCTTCTTATATAAAATATGGATCAGATGTTTATTCAGTAGAATAAGTTGTGCTTGTGTTGTTATCCAACAAATACAGCAATTGTTGTAATACATGCAGATATGCTGAATTCAGAGAAAATTGCAGTGGTCTCTTAATTTTCTCCAGGCCTGTATAGTGTTTCTAAAATGGTGTCTTTCTAGGCTACTTAAAAGGGGGAAAAAAGACAAAAATTGAGACTAATACCCACTTCTCCAGGGACCACATACAGTACAACACTGAATGTACAGTACTGCCCAACACACTGGAACTCTATCTGTGCGTCCTTCTGCTTTGCATTTAGCTCTTGTCCCCTCCCTCCTGTTGTCTAATACACTCTCATCTACATCCTTGGAGTGTGATGAATATGGTGCACCAGCAGGACTGTTATCCACTGACAGCAGGTTAAATGTGGAAACAGGACCTGTTCTTCCCTCCCTCTCCAATGTGATCTCCTGCTCCCTGTGAAAACATGGCGACCCAAATAAGGAGATCAGCCATGGTTTGAAGAGAGGGTGAGTGTTGTTCTGTTCCTCAGAAAGTCCTTGAACGAGTGGTTTGATAGGGTGGAGTGTGTGCTGTGATAGTCAGGATAGAGTGGATGCTTAGTGGTGAGTGGAGGGAAAAGATGGAATAAATGGAGGGAGAGTGGGAATGGAGGGAAAAGGGGAGGGAAGAGGAGGGGAGGGAGGTCATCAGAAACTGGAGGCAGGTTCTGGTGCAGTTTAAATCTTTACCCATATAGGGATCAACTCTCCATCTCTGTCCACGGCTCCTTGTGCCTCCGTCCCTAGTCCTCCCCCCTGCCTCTCTCTCTCTCTCTCTCTTCTCTCTCTCTCACTTTCCTTCTCTGTTTCTCTGCAGCTTCTGTTGGACCTTGGTGCCTGTCTACTTTGCTGTAACGCTACTGAAACCCCTACATTCATCTCAACCCCAAGAGGAGACGAGGCTTTTGCTATTACTGCAGCAGCTACATTTTATCATCTCACAAAAGAACTGCAACCATGGAGGCCATCAAGAAGAAAATGCAGATGCTGAAACTGGACAAGGAGAACGCCATTGACCGAGCAGAGCAGGCGGAGACGGACAAGAAGGCAGCAGAGGACAAATGCAAGCAGGTGAGATTATGAGACTAAAACAGAGGGGACTGTAAAAGGATGGACAGTTCAGGAGTGATGGCTGGTTCGTCCTTTTGATGATTCCAGACGCCAAATAACTTCCCAATTTTACCAGTAAATATCACAATAAACTTTTATTTGGGTTAGATTTACTGCAACATGTTGCTTAACATTGGCAGAATTTAATCAAACTAGCTAGAAATATCAGTTTTTGATCAATATCCCTTCCTTCAAATGTCCTCTGACTATTACAGCAATTTAGGTGCAATAGTGTGTAATACTATGGCACTATGACTGACACTTTAATTACTGGGATTTTAGCAGTTCAACAGTCAAAAAAAGAATAAAATATACAATAAAATGAACAAAAACAGCCACAGTGATCAATACAAATGAACCAAAATGACTGAATAACAAACCAATAAAAGTAACATGAACAAAGTAAGACACAAATGGAACAAAAAGAAGAAAAATAATAAAATATTAAATATGGAGAAAAATAACCAAAAAAGAAACAAAATGAAGAAACACTAATAATTATTTACAAATTAATAAATAACGTGGAAAAAAAAACCAAACTAAAATGAAGTGTAAAAAAAGAAAAGAGAGAAAGAAACAAAAACAAAGAACTACTGTTGTAATTTAGTTCCAGTAGTTTTGGTATTGGCTTTTTATTTTTTCAAAATCAGTTGCTTTTTGACACCTGTTTATTCCCATATGTCAGTTCCATGAATAAAACTCAATAAAAACAGTGGGAAAAAAAGGTGGAATTTTTCTGAATATTTAAACTAAACCATTCATTCAGAATGTGTACCAAAATCCATGTATCATTCGTTCATTGGATTTTCAAAATAAAACCAAAAATAAGACAACGAAAAAACAAGTCGTTTCTTCTTCATTATCATTGATTCCAAAACCAAAATGAAAAAATGGATAACGATGCGTTTTTTTCTGTTTTCATTTTTGTGTTTAAATGAATAATAGGAAAAAAACAGATAATGGCCATTTTCCGTTTTATCCAATTTTGACCTGAAGCAAATTGAGTAAACCGGAAATGACCTTTGACCTGCAGTGACAAAGATGTCAACCTACGTCCTATTTGGGGAAACTAAGAGGGTCAGAAGATATGACCCCGTAGAAAATGAGTGTCATATCATACCATAATGATCTTTAACTCTGGTGGCCATGTTTCTTTGGGTTATTAAGGTTCATTTCCAGTTTACTCAATTTGCTTCAGGTCAAAATTGGATAAAACAGGAAACGGCCGTTATCCATTTTTTCTATTATTCATTTAAACACAAAAAGGAAAACTGAAAAACTGCATCACTATCCATTTTTTCATTTTGGTTTTGGAAACAAATAATGTTAAAACAAATAATTGTTTTTTCGTCGTCTTGTTTTTGGTTTTATTTTGAAAAAAAAAATGAACAAATTATTTACCAAAACTATTTAGACTCATCTAACCAGACATTTGGTTCAGTCATTTTTCTAGCGACACATTTTTCCACTTACTACACATACAATTGATGTTATTAAAGACAAGTTGTATAGAGCACTCTGACAGGAGAACTATGTATTCACAACCAATAAGTTCTTACTATAACCAAAGGATGATAAAATAGAGGCAGGAATATAGATATATAATGACATCTCATTTATACAATGGGCTTTCAAAAACTCATGAAATACATAACATTATGAGTCTATTCACAATAAATGTGACTGAAATGATTTATATTTATTATAATTTCAATGTATTGAGGTGAAGAAAATCAGTTTAATCCCAAACCAAAAGGTTCACAAACTGCATAAAAAAGAACAAACTACACGTAAAATTGTGCAAAGATCAATAAATCTATTTGGTACATCTTTCTCCAGTGATGACTTGTAGGTATGTTAAGATATAAACCTTTTTCATTATGAAGGAAATGTCCAGACGTTAAGTAGGACTTAACTTACGTTTCCCTCTAAAACCTTCTCTCTTCATCCAGTTCTTAAGACGTTTAAAACACTGACCCCATACCACACATACCTTCAAGGAAACACATTTGTTTACAGACCAGTCTTCACAACTTCTTCATAGTTTTACTTAAATCCATAAAGACCCAGTGATACTTTTGTGTCAATTCCCAAATGAATTTCTCTCTCTGTTTAACCTTTCTTTAGTGTTTTATTATTATTATATTTTTATCAACTGCGTTGTGTATTTTCCTATTTAATTCAATGATCATGCAAATATTCATTAAAAAAACAGAGAAAACTGGTGAAAAATCTACTTTTTTTCAGCAAAATTATCATTATATATAAAAATAAGTGTCTCCACCCACTGTCATTTATCAAACTCCATGGGTTTTACTTATTAATTAATGTTGTAGAAGATGACAGTGTTTCTATGGTAACTATGGAGCCTCTGAATGTCCAAATGGGTCATATTTGATGACCATGAAAATATGATCAAGTAAAATTTATATGAATTATTTGTATTATAATAGGATTAGTTGGTCCACAGATATTGGACAGTTTACCTCAGTTTAGGTCTTTATGGGTTAAACTGGGACGTAGGAAGCATTCAAACTTAATTAAGTTGCATTTTTTTGAGTTTGAATATAATTAAGCAAATGATATAACAATGCAACACTGTCTTTATATATTTCTGTAAAGCACATAACAAAACATATGTCACAAATCATGGGAGTAATCATTATGTTGACAGTGGTGGGGACATAATTCAACAACTTCAGCAACAATAAATAAATAAATACATACATGGCTAAAAACTAAGATACATTTTAGGAATGTTTTTATTTCTTAAGCCACATTTTGTCTGGTTTTTATTGGTCATCTATAACTGCATTATATATTTAATTATAGTTATCGTCACAAGACCAACATTTACGTCTAGTTTTGTTTCGTTTTTGTCATGTGATAAAGGTTCGTTGATGTCAATGAATGGTTTATTTTTTAGATTCTTCATATATAAGGTGCACTGGATTATAAACCTATTTATAGCGCATTAAGTGAAGTCAAAATTATGAGATAAAAAGTCTACATTTTCAGATAAAAAGTGAAAATCATTAGAAAAAAAGTCTAAATTATCAGACAAAAAGTCAAAATTCCCAGTCACTAAACACAACCAGAATTAATTCATATATAAGGTGTACTGTGGTTGTTGGAGGAAATTACAATCTTTTAATTGTCACCTTATAGTCCAGAAAATACAGTAACCTTTTGTTTCCCAAATGCATACAATTTCCTATTCAAATATTAGTATGGACATTTTAGAAACATCTAAATATTGGTATGGACATGTCCATAGTGTCCATACACAATTTTACACCCATGTCCCAAATGACAAAGTGATTATTCAATAGCAGCTGAAACTGGTATTAATATTAATAAAACAATAATAGTGCTGTATTTAGGGAGGCTAAATGCAAAAACAGTGACACTAAAATGAAATTGTCACACATGGCAGTTTATTAGTTGATGAGACAAACCTGCATCTGGTCTCTGGAGAAACAATTACATCCATCATTTCAGGACCAGATACTGTAATACTGTTACTGACTGGACAGTGTCATGATGTTCAGTATAGTGTATCCAACACACGTACGTAACAGGCCTGCAGATGGACACACAGATGCAAATGTGCTCACACAAATAGAAGATTAAACATCCATACACATATTAGGGCATTGGTTTGAAGTGTCTGTGTGCTGTTACTGATAACAGCTGTATTTTTAGACTCAAGGACATTAATGACACAGTGGAATTCAGTCAGATTATCAGAAACACATTCTGGGGTTCAGATTGGTCAACTGAGTAGGGGGAACACTTAAGCCTCTATGGAGATAAAAACACACATGTTTGAGGGGTGTTGGAAGATCAAATGTGACAAAGGTATTCACTTTCATTACTCAGATAGAAATATAGATACTAGAGTTGAAAAAGTTTCAAAACTACTTAAAAGTATAAAAGGAAATGTAAGCAGGAAAGAAATGCTATTAGGATAAAAAATAATAGGTGGACTATAATGATGATAATGACTATAATGTTATAGAAAAATGTTAATGTTGAAACATGTGGGATGCACTAGTCTACCTGTTTTAGCTCTATATATGCCCATGGAAAATTAACAAATTCCAGTCCAATGTAAATGTATTAAAGAACCATATACAGTTATGGAAAAATGTTTTCACATATTTACTCCAGTCATGATAATACATTGCTTAATATATGCATACACTTAATTACAGGTATTATATTGCCTTCTGTATGTCTTGATTATACATTATCTGAAAAGTTACATCATTGTGGAGTAGTTATCATCGGCCTTAGCCAATAACTGATACATGCTGCTTATATTTATAAGCCAATATTTGGAGCCAATCATTTTTTTCCCTCTCTGACAAAAGATAACAAATGTCAGAAAATCTTCTTTACTTGCAATTAGAAAATAAAAATTGACAACCATATAAATACAGTAGTGGGAAAAAAAAAAAAGTCTTCACACACTTAAAATTGTACACAGTTTCCAATATTGTCATGAAATATTTGGAGAATTATTTTTTTGGGGGGGGGGTTTCAAAAGATGTGGCTGCATCAGACAAATAGATACGAAATATAATTTTTTGTTTGTTTTTGTTTATTGTTTCATAAAATAAAAAATACCCAAACTAAATTATTGACAGTTTCAACATGTCATGTCCTGGATGTTTTTCTGCTGAAACATCCAGTTTTGACCTGAACAGAACAGAGCATGTGCAGAAGGAAGCATGTAGGTTTGGAGAAGGGAACAAACAATACTTGGTAGATTTCTGTGACTTAAGAATGTGTCTTAATGCTATATATCACAAACCCATGGGGTGTCCAAAACCTTATTTTCCACCACTGTATGTGCACTACTGAGCATTAGCATGTGTTTTATGTAGTGGACGATATAAAAATGAGTTGACTTTAAGTATTGTAATGAAGCAAAATGACACGTGATGGATCAGGTACAAACCAAGAGGGTGTTGGAATGGTATATATTTATATACTTCTCACCCAACCACAATCAAATTTACTCTATCCAGATGGTGTATATGCTATATTTGGATGGTTTCTTTTTTCTTTTATTAAATTATTTAAATGATGACAAGTTGAAATGAAATAGGAGTAATAAATAAAGTGTTAAATCAACACTTAGAGAGTTAATTTGGAGACAATGGGACCAAATACACTCTAGAAGAAGTTAAATAAACTCTCTAAGTGTTGATTTAACACTGCAAAATTTACTGTGTATTTTCAAAAAGGAAGGAAAAGAAAGAAAGTAAAGAGTAGAAAAATCAGCAGAAAAATTATTATTTCAGTAAAGTATAAATAACTAACATTTCTACTTCACTAAAATAAAGTATTTTACTGTATGTCGTTACCTGACACATCCGCTGAGGATTGTGATCTGCACACCACAGAAAATTCAAAATAAACCATTAACATTTATATGTCATCCAACACCATAAAAGTGGAAGGTCAAATAAAACACAGACACTTTATGAATTAATTAATCATATCCTGCCCCGATGAGGCACTGGAAAATACTAATAACTTCATGTCTTTGTGAAGAGATTCTTTTAAAACGTAAAATTAATGTAGATTTATTGTATTAGAGTGAAGTTTGTCTGTTTCAGAGTAGTGTTTCCTGTAGAAGAAAGCACGCTATACCATTAAAATGTAATATAAAGCTGTAAAAACATCAACACAACAGAAGAGAAAAAGCTTTAATCTAATGACTGCAGGTAGCAGGAACTAGGCCAGCAGTGCACAGGGAGTGTCCACGCTAAACTGGAGGGAAAAAGGGGACAAATGCAGGCATCTAAAATGAGGATGAAAGGACAACGTGTTCACAGGTTGCTAACAGTGTTTCCTTTTGTAGCTGGAGGAGGAGCTGGTTGACCTTCAGAAGAAGATGAAGCAGACTGAAGATGAGTTGGACAAATTCTCAGAGGGCCTCAAAGACGCACAAGAGAAACTGGAACTGTCTGAGAAGAAAGCTGCAGATGTGAGTGAACAGTCAAACACTCGTTTATAGATACATCGACAGGTTTGTGTAAGTTTTCTACCAAGGCAGTTCTTGGAGCTGGTGCCAAATCTCAAATCAGCTGTTCAAAGGTGGGGTATGAGATCTTAGAAAAACCATTCATGCGACCTTCATTTTGAAAATACACAATTCCTTTTTTTTTTTTTTTTTTTTAAACATAACCCTGAAGCCACGTCTCCAGGATACTGGCACATGTCATTTAAGTTCCTGTGGGTTCAGAAGTGCTGCACACCAACAACCAACTTGGGCTCTTCTCTTACAGAACAGCCCCAGTTTATTCTAGGTTTGGGAATCTTAGTTGTACGATGCACATCTCAATACAGCATCTACGATCCCACATAGATATGTGAGTGGTACCTCATGATGCGATATGGTTCACACCCAAATCACAATACAGAGTGGTTAAGCCCATTCTGATTCGACACATTCATTCTATTAAAATATGCAGTATAATTCAATGAGCTGGATTATTTATTTATTTTTTCATGGTCTTATTTATCAAATAAGACCATGAAAGTGTCTTTAGTTCAGTTTCAGAACATGTTCCTCACATACAGTAAGTGAAAAAAATTAGGACTTTGTCATTAGTCATTTCTCTATATGTTTCTAACTCAAAACCCTATCTTGGTCAGAATCAATTTATACTGGCAAATATCAGTTCATTTTGATAGACATGAATTAAATCATTTGAATGAGTGCTTAAAATGACTGGATGGATGGTGTTTCTTCAGTCCTGTGTGTTCCACAGGTGACTATATTTTTTTCATTTTTATAATAGCTTTTAATGAATGGGATGTGAACAGGATTTTAAGCAATAGATTAAAAAAGGGCTCCAGAAACACCCCCCCCCCCCACACACACACACACACACACACACACACACACACACACATACACACACAACACCTTTAAACCAGTTCATCTAAAGGAAAACTGGTTCAAACAACACACCAACAATCTGCTGCTCTAAATACCACAACCATTTACACCAGTGCCTGGGGGCAGGGGTATCATGACCAATTAAAACTGGGCTCCATCCAGTTAAAATGAAAGAAAACAAGTGAAGCATTCAATCTGTTGTGGTTTGTTAGATAATTAATTTGGCACAAAGGTTTATGCTAGGTTTGTTCTACTGTCAGCATCCTTTCCCACTGTTGGCTTAGATCTGGGGTTGGTCACCTTCAGTTGGACCCCACTGCACCTGCTGTAGAGGGGGGGGGGGGGGTCAAATGCAGAGGTCAACTCTCCCTCCTGGGACAATAAGGGCCTGTCCCAAACTCCCCACTTGGCCCTACAATTGGTCCTTATCCCTACGTTTGGAGTCATGTGTCAGAGGGTAAAGTGTCCCATTTCTCTTTAGCATCAAGGAGTGGACATTCTGCCTGTCATCTGTCCCTCCTGATGAAGTCAGCTTGGATGCAGACTCGCAACAGTTGCTTGAGATGGTCAATGGAAAATGGTCTGGACTGACAGTATATAGTGTTTTTCCACCTCCATGGTGCTCAAAGCACTTTACATTAGCTTCACATTCATCCATTCACACTCATACACCAGTAGGTTTCTAAGGTTCTGTCAGTCCTACTGGGGGCCTAAGTCAGGGTTCAGTGTCTTGCCCAAGGACACTTCAACATGTAGACGCGAACTGCCAACTTTGCGGTCATTGGGCGGTCATTGGGCGACCCACTCTACTAACTGAGCTACAGCTGCCCAAGATGGAGGGGAAGAATTTACCACCCACAATGCTTTGCGAATACTTTCTTTTATTTGGCTGTTTTAAAAATGGCAACCAGAGCTGTAAAATAATGTTAATTTTTGTTTCAAATAGCTGCAATCTTCTTGGCAAATCTGATGGTACGTCTTAGTTTAGTGCAAACGAAAACATTTCGAGTTAGAACGTTAGATTTGTTAACTTCTGTCTCGTCCTAGATGTGACCTTATCACTTATGGATGATGTTGGTGTCCCATTGTGTTAATCCCTACCACTTGTGAACTCCAAAACAAGTAAGCTCCAAAATGAGTGCTAGTTGCCAAAGGGGGGGCTTTGGGACAGGCCTTTATGACTAAATGAAATGTCACTTCATGTTCAAAGACATGATGTTGTCCATGGTTGTTTCTGTACTTTGAATGGAAAAGGAAAACTGAGCTTTACAGACATGATGGTAGTTCAATGTTAGCTCTATAACCTGTATGTAATTTAACTAATTCTTGGGGGAGAAATATTACAATGAATAGTGGGAGATGAGTATTTTTTTCTATTTGTTTTTCATTATTTGATATTTGCACAAAATGTTTGTCCATTTCTAAGATAGATTTTTCAAGTCAACAAAATCAAACTTCATTGTAAAACTGTTGAATTATCAGATAATGAAGACACATAAATAAGAAGGTTACACACCATCACACAGAGATGAGGATGTAACTTTTTTTCTCTGCAGTCTGGTCTGACTGTGATAGATAGATAGATAGATAGATAGATAGATAGATAGATAGATAGATAGATAGATAGATAGATAGATAGATAGATAGATAGATAGATAGATAGATAGATAGATAGATAGATAGATAGATAGATAGATAGATAGATAGATAGATAGATAGATAGATAGATAGATAGATAGATAGATAGATAGATAGATAGATAGATAGATAGATAGATATTTTGTTAATTAGTGTGGTACTGTCTGTTAGTGGTGTCTGGCTTTCAGGGGCATTCACGTGGACACATTGGGGGCCCATTGAAAGACATTACCAATTTTGATTGTGTGTCCACAATTGACTTCCTGTAGACGAAGTGTCAAACTCCAGTCCTCGAGGGCCACTGTCCTGCATGTTTTAGATATATCCCTCTTCTATCATACCTGGAAACCATTACATTTATCAGGCTTCTCCAGGGTATGATGATGAGCTAATAATTAATTAATTGAACCAGATACTGGCCCTCAAGGACCAGAGTTTGACCCTGTAGAGCAGGGCTGTCAAACCTTCAGTGTCTGCACATGTGTTGGAATCACTAAAAACTAAATCAATAAATAAATGAATTAGCTTACAAAAAATTCTGACTCTAATTTTGGATGATGAAGAGTAGTATTATCCATCATCAATAATCAAAAATGAATGTAATTATGGGTGGAAAAAATATGCTGAAACTTATTGTCACACTACATAAGCACTATGTGGCAAAAAAAGATACCAATGTCAATGTATTCTGTAATTAAAACCAAAGGTGATGCATTGGAATATTGCATGCACGACTTTTCTTTTTTTTTTTTTTTTTTTGGTCCGGCAGTGTAACTAAATATTTGTAAATATTCCCAAAGGAAAAAAATAATAATTTTTTCTTGGTTGATGGGCTGTTAATAGTAATGTGTAAACAGTCACATAGTGAGACATTATTGAACACTGCAGAACAAGAGGGTGGCTGCAGGTTTGTTTGTTTTTTTTTTCATGGTCTGCTCATATACTGTATGTACAGTAGGTACTGAAATATTGAGAATATAATAGGCCTCTGCTCTTGTTATTCTGATTCCTACTGTGACAACAACGCACACACACAAAGCTTATGTTACCATGGCACTATAGGAAACTAGGCCCCATTATACCACAGCTGGACTTTTTCTAAGCCAGTACCAGCTGTGAGTTTACTTTGATCCACTGTGAACAATTTGGAGCACTTCAGAAACAGTCACATTCCTGTGCAGCCACTCCTGAAAGATGAGCACATGGATAAACCATAACGCCACACACACTCACAAAATCAAGTCCGACCTGAAGCGTCTTTGGTTTCAGGTTAAGGGATAAACATCTGTGAATTCAAGACGATAAAGACAATGAAAAAGCTTTTCTTTTCTTCCAAGTTGGAGTTTCTTCTCACAGTTGGATATTCAGTATAAAGTTTATTCCTCAATCCAAAAGGTTTGAATGCACCCAGACAAAGTTATAGAGAAATGTAACTTGATTCAATTCAATTCTATTGTATTTTATTTAGTCGCTGCCAAATCTCAACGAAAAACATCTTGAAACACTTGTGTAAAACACATATGTGAAAAAATTGTTATTTGAATCGTATTTCATTTAATGCGGGACTTTTTTTTTTGTTTAGGACAAACTACTTCTAAAGCTTGTTAAAATACTTCTGCATTCACAAATAATTTCAGCAAATGCAGCATAAAATTAGAAAAGGCAGCTCTTTTGTGGCTAATCAGCTGCAATCTGGAAAAAGAGATCATATTTTAGATTGCTGGCAAAACCACAAACCCACAGTGCTGTATATCTGTCACTGGTGGGTTTCTCCAACGTTCTTGTTCTTGTATATGTGAACAGCTGTGTGTGATTTCTGGTATGAGAGACAAAGCGAGTATAAAAGAAAAAGGGAACTCAGATCAAAAACCCATGAAATTCCTCTTTAGAGAATCAATCGTATCCAAGATAATGATAAAATACTGTTCATACCAATTCACCAGTTACATACCGTTGTAATAAACATGGGCACTAATAAACAAAAGTATTTTTAATAGTATTACTAAGCAAATGGTACAAAGAAAAAGTGTCTTCCCATCTTGCATCAAGATGTGGCATTGTTTCGATCATGTGGAGGATATCCTAAGGAAATGCAGTGTTGTACTACAAACAAAAGAAAAAAGAAGGGAAGTGTCTGACCCACAGAAGCTGAGGCTGAGACGCACTGGATTACACTCACACAGTGATTAAATAAACTCTGAGGACAGTGTCACTTGTAAAGTGGGTCAAGTGGACAGTTGGAAAGAAGTACTTGTTAAATGTGTGGTATAGGCCTGTCTGGGTGAAGCTTTTTTTTCTGAAGTGATTTCCAGCACACACAAAAAAATGGACTTCATCTGGCTTAACTTCTGCAACGAAAAAGAGATTTGACCATATGCAGTGAGGTTCTACACACTGAGACTTCCTTTACTCCACCGCTGTGAATTCCCCTCCACATGTCACTTATTAGAGGCAGCAGTCAAGTCATTATACATCTGAATTCACACAGAGCACAGCCACATTGGAACCTGGAGGGGCTTGGGAACACACAGCAGCAAACCCAAAGACCCTAGCAAAGCAGCAGTTGTGAATCATAAAAAGGAATCTGTGCACGATTGACTGGTAGCACTGATATTTAGGTCATCACAGTTCACTGCAAACAAGGAATCAGACAAAAGCCTGTGTCCTTATAGTCTCACATCACATAGGAGCAAAGAAATTGACTGCAAAACAAGTAGAAGAGCCTGAAGTAGAGGAAAGTGGGAATGTGCCGATCCGCAAAATAAATGCATAAGCAACACTTATTGGTTTTGAGAAAGCCGGACTGTATTGGTCGGCTGAACAGCGAAAGGCGAGAGCATGGGGAGGAGCAGGGGGGGGGGGGGTGTTCTGGTATTTCAAGAATGCAGCTAAGGCAAACAGAAAACCCCACACTCCTGTCTCAAATGAAATCAATGCTCCCAGCTTTTCCGGTGCATGGGACAAATCAGAGAGAAAGACTCCATGAACAGATGAAAATGATTGTAAGGGATTTTTTTTTTTTCATCCTTTTACCGCCTGGGTTTGAGCTGAACCTGGACTGAGGCTGGGTGAATACAGGGACTGGCCTACATGCATGTCCAGTGTGTGTGTGTGTGTGTGTGTGTGTGTGTGTGTTTGCTGTTTGCTCACGGGCCAATCATGTGAATAAGAGTAAACAGAGGCAGGGCAGGAAATAGAACCTGAAAGATAGAGTTCAGGTCAGATTTACTGCCTCACAACAATGAACAACAATGAACAACAAACAGGTGTTGAATAATATTTGTTTGTTAACTTCCATAAGATAAATGTACAGACTTCATCAAAAGTAAAAACGCTAGTGGACGACACTTATAAAACCACTTTAACAAATGAAGGAATCTGTTAAGAACATAAATTGCCATAATAACCATCGCTCATTTCTGAACATTGAGTCAATTTGCTGTAGTTTGAGTCGTGAGTCCTGCTTCACTCATTCATTTAATCAATGACTGATTCATTAGAGGAAAAAATGTGTGAGGCATTAGGAATTTTCTCTATTTTTAAATAAGTATGACCTAAAATGTGATTTTTATGTAAGTACTAAAACTACTCAAAGGTGCATAAATGTAAAAAAATAAAATAAAAAAAATTGAATTACACTTCGTCAACTATGAATAACACTGCATCAATATATTTGTGTGTCAAAAGTAGATGAGCCGCTAGGATTACCATGTTAACTGAGGGGGATGTCAGAGGTATTTCAGAATGAGTCCACTTTATTTATAGAAAATAAATCTGGGTCTTGAAATTTAAGGTTTGATCTGAAGTGTTTATGAAAAGAGCTGTTTATCTACTTTTCAGGTTGAAAAGGGTTAAAGAAGGATTTGGAGTCCTTGTGTTGTCAAGAATCATATGAGTAAAAGTATTTTGAATAGTTTGTCCCGCCCTCATTCCCCATAATGTGATTCTGAAAAATCACTAGAAGAACCCAACGTTATCTTGTATAACAAGTTGAACTGTTTTTATACAAAAAAAAAAAAAAAAATCATCTGTTTGGCAACAATGTCCACGTCTTCAAGTCCTGTTTACACACGTCACCATGAAAACCATGTATCTCCAAATGTGTTTATTTTGTCTGTGAAAGAAAGATAACGGCCAAGAGTAGTGAAAATGATCCAACTTCTTCACATAAATAAACTTGTTTAAAACTCTGTTAATTAGCTGGAGAAGTGATCCTATTTATATTGTTATCTACAATAATGATTAATTTAATTTTCACATCATTGTCATATCATTTAGCTTTTGGCTGTTAGAAAAACTGTTGAACTATTGCAAAAATCAAGACCTATTTTATATTAGATTTTATTTCATTATCATTTTTTGTTTGCTTCCCAGCTTTATTTTTTTATTTTTTAATACATTTTTCCAAATGTTGAGCTCGTTAGTTAGTGTTAGATATTAGCTGCATTATCACTGCAACTAAATATTAGTAAAATATTCAGTTTAGCCTCAAATATGGACTAATAGTAGTCTCATATATCAATCACTTCTAATATAGCTTAATCTATTATTCACTTACATGATTGATCTGTGTCAAATAGCATAGGACCAAAGAGGAGGACCTCAGTGTAGTTTTCATTTACACATGGTGTCTGTGTAGCTCTGAAGAAACACACTGATGCACTGAACAGTCAGTTTCACTTCTCATCAACGTGCTCTAAGTAGTTTTACAGTCACAAAGAGTAGACAGAGATTAGTGGAAAAATATGAAACCATGGTGTTTTTTGAAAACCACTTTCAGTGGTTGGGAAAAGTAAGCCTAGAATCTTCCTGACATTAAGTTTTTGGTTAAACGATTCCTTATTTTTTTTAGCAGAGCAGATAGATAGTTTGACAGATATCAGTTGAATGGAAATTTTAATTATTTTGTTAAATTTACTCCATCCTAACCTCTGCACTTCATCCTCAAATTACAAAGTTTACTAAAATTAAATTATACTCATTGCAGTGTAAATTTTCCACAATATGTTTGTGTTTAGTATAAATATATATGAATAAGAACCTAAACGACTAACACTATGAAAGTATGTTCATGTTAAAATGCAGTTGATGGCTCCAAATACCCTGTCTCCTTTAGACTTACATCAGACAGTCAACTTTTCTCCAGGACATAACTGGTCTCATCTGGTTTATTTGGACTGTAATAAGTGATCTGCTCCATTTTTAAATATGTCCACTGTTACTCAGATTTCAGGTTAAATCTAAGTTTTAAAGTGTGCTGTGTCGAACTTTGATTGACAGGTCTATATGACAACTGCTGACTCAGATTTTCAAGAGTTTACTGTCATTTAATAAAACATATGTTTGACAGACAGCTCTTTTGTACTGTAGTTGTAGTTAATATATTCCACTGTGTGTAAAAAAGTTTGCCAGTGCTTGATGAAGTTTACAGTTTTTATTCTGTTAGTAAACTGGCACTCAACATCTTCCCATCTGTGACCCCTGGAGCTGACCTACAGGTGTAGCCATTGATCTTTATTCACATTTTTCTGGTAATACAAACATGACCTACTTATGTTCACTGAGTAAACAAGATATTAAAAGCAAAGCTTAGATTGGAGTGTTTTCCAGTAGTACAGTAGTATTTTATTTCAGTAGGCCTACAGCATTGGAATACTTCTTAGTTATTAAACTGTCATAGGAGTCCAAAACACTCGTCTTTATACTCAGGACTAAAAGAACCCTGTGTCTTTGTTACTACCTATCAGGTAACAGGGCACCTTTTTAGTCCAATGGTCCCAAATGTCTATGGACTATTAGTATCAGTTATCATCTGTCCATATGTAAACAATTTTTCAAGAGTCTTCTTCTCTAAAAAAAAAAGTCAGTCAGAATGATTTGATATTTGTGGTGGAACATTTTTGGGTCAAGATGTTTGCTCAAAGAATTGGGACATATTGTTTTAAAAACCCTGACTGATGTATAATGAAACCCATTTCAAAGTGCTATAACCTGAAACTAATTGAATATATTGATATAATTACTACTGGCAATAGGAAGTCAAATATGGGCTTTCAGATTTCTAGAAACTTCTTCTCCAAAACCAAAATTCAAAGCAGTGGTTCCTTGGGGCAAGGTCTACCATGTTTGTTCAAAGAATTGAGAAATATTGACTTTGAATCTTTTTCTTTTCCAATGATTTTTTATTTTTCTATTTAAAATCCTCTTTGGTTTATAATAGAAAACATGTCAAAGTATTATAACTTGAAAACATTTGAAGATATTGCTATAATTCTTGTTGGTAATAGAATGTAAGGCACATATGGGGTTTCACTTAGTGCCATGATCTTGAGTGTAAATGTCAATTAATCTATTTAATTCATGCCTCGGTCCTTTTTTTAATTTAATCATAGCCCAGTTTCACAGCTTTACAAGATGGTGCCTCATGTAGAAAGATAGATGGTAAATAGATTCCACTAAAGTAGCACATTTTAAGCCACACACACACACACACACACACACACACACACACACACACAGGTTCCTGCCAGCCTTCAGTGAGCCCTTTCACGGACACTTGGACATGTAGACAGTAGAACCACTGACCCTTTGGTCATTGGATGACCTGCTCTGAGCCACAGTCACAGTATATACATATGTACAGATGTCAGAGTTATTGTGTATAAGTAGAAGAGACAACTAATCTGAATGATTACGACTAGAACAGGAAGTATTGAGGTTAGAGATTAACTTGTATGGTGTAGAGAGGGACAGTTTAGGCATCTCAGAGCATGTATAAGCACTTAGAGAAATTCAACTTATTTCCTTAGTCTGGCTAAATATTGAAATTTAAATGTCGTATATACACCTTGGTTGGAACATAGTAGAACTGAACTGGAGTTTTAGAAATGAGATTATTCATGCCAGATAATGATTCTAAATCGAGCATGGATATACCAGTCACACTTTACTATTGACTTCCCTGGCCACTCCCCTTTCCAAAAGTGACCAGAGACACAGCATGACAACATGCACATACATGTAACACAAACAGAGTTTACAGTACGTACAAAACATACTGAACTGCTGCATCATTGTTGTCGATATTCTCTCTGTGTTTATCATCCTACTTCTACTACAACAGCTTCAAAATCTGCAGTGTTGGTCTCCTTTTTTTTAATTTTTTTTTTGTATTATTAATTAATTAATTTTTCATCTATGGTGCCAACCGGAAGAATGTCAACACAAAAGGACATGTAGTGCCACCTACTGTTGAGGACTTGAATGTACCTCACCCAATAATGCGGTTCTCTTGCTACTTATGTAAACTCAGATTTCGGGGAAACTCCAGTTAAATCCTTCGCTCGGTTATTGCCAATAGCTTGGCTTCGATCTGCATGACTGACTATAAGAGACAATACTAACTTAAATAGAAGCATTGCCATCTATATTTTTTTATAGTTCCATTTCAGGTCAGTAATTCAAATGTACTTTATACATTTTCTTGCTTTGACTGATGTGATTAGTTAATTTCACAGATACATAATGGACTTTCACTTTTTTTGTTTAGCTTCATAATGGCTAATGAGGCTATTAAACTGTCACAGGAGCCAGAAACTCTAGTCTTTACACTCAGGACTGTATACTGTAACTCTGAATGTACATTAAAGTGACTGAAGTTTGTATATGACATCTACACTATGGGGGGAACTGTAGCTCATTTACAACAACCAACCGAAAATAACTCATCTTGACTTCTCTTTTCTTTTCAATGTCTTGGTGATCACATCAGTCACTGGGATCAAACACACACACACACACACACACACACATACACTGACACGCGCACACACACAAACCCACACAGGCTCCGCCCCTTGTGACGTCACCGCCCCAATCATCGCTCTCCTTGTCCAGCACAGACTGGCGCTCTCAGCTCTGCTCTCCTCTCTGCTCAGCCTTCTTTAATCCTCCTCCTCTCAAACTCACTGTCCGGACCAAAACTGCAACATTCCCGAGGACGACTTTTCTTTTACTCCACATGAACTTTCTACATTACATTCCTGACGAACAGAAGATATATTCGGACCACATTTGGACACTTTGTTACTTCCTGGTTATATAACTTTTCTTGCACTTGAACGCCTCCTTTACATTCAATAGACTTTGGCCACGGGCGGACATTGATTTCAGTATTTTTTTTTTCTTACAAATCCACTCTTGTCTTGTTTTGTTCATATCATTACTATTTTTTGGATAGACAAAACAAGCAGGAAACGTTAGCCGACGTCTTATTTTGATTCCTTTTTTTTTTTGCACATTCCAGACCTAGTCTTAACTCTTTCCTTTATCGTGTAGTCTTAAATAAAAGTATACAATGGCAGGTATGAACTCTCTGGATGCTGTGAAGAGGAAGATTCAGTGTTTGCAGCAGCAGGCCGACGACGCAGAGGACCGGGCTCAGGTCCTACAAAGAGAGTTGGACAGTGAACGGGAACTCCGAGAGAAAGTGAGACAATCAAATGCTCTTTCTTTGGCTTTTTTCTGTCCTTTGTCATCCCAATCTTTGACCCTTTGATCTTCAAACTGATTCAAAAGCAGTAACTTGATTTATTTTTTATCCTTCAGACTCGAAAAGTTTAGGTCATTGATTCATTCGCGGGCGTGATTGTGCCACAATGCAAGGCGTTGGTCTAATGAAAAAAAAAAAAGTTTGGATTCCTACAGGTCTCTGCGCATGCTCAGTCCTGTCCGGCTTACAGGCCGCAATAAAGCTACTGTGAATAATGTGGACCACGTAGACAGAAGGAGGCAGTCTGTTGTATTCAATGGACTAGACTGATCTGTTACTTTCAGTGGGTTACAAAATAACTTAATTCTCAGTATGTTGCCAGATATTGATCACATTTGAGTGTTGCCAACTCTTCAGTTCCATACGTTCATGCTTCATAGTTTTGTGGCTTGCTCAGAGGTACTTCAGCAGGGTGGATGTTGGCCAACAGCAGCTGTCTGGTTGAAGGCCAAAGGCTTCTGACCACAAAACCTCGCTTCCTCTGCAGATGATAGGAAAATTAGTTACAAGTACGCCTGCTCTATTATTAGGAATTGAAAGATATACACCACTGAGAAATTAAATTTTCAACATTTTCCTCATGTGTAAATATACACACATATCTATCTCCTACAGTTGCACAATCTGTAGGCTGTAATTAGCACAAGTCATGTTCAAGTTCCTCAAATATGTGGCGTTCAAGAGATGTAGGAATGTGTCTTCAAATGACTCACACTTTTTTTTTTTTTTTAAGTATTCAACCAACTTGGTCACCTGCTCATCTCTTGACTCTGAGGTTTTATAGACTCATGCAGAAGACTTTTCAGAAAATGCTTAGCCGTGCAGTTTAGGTAACTGTTTCAACTTGTGTTTCACATGCTTCTTTATGGCGATTGGTGCCATATCCACAGCATAAGTGCTAGTTAATGACAGGACGAGTAAGAAACATTCAAGGAGAGTGGGAGGGGAAGGTGTGGCTGTAAAGATATGGGAGCTGTGATGATGAAAGGAGCCTTGTGCCTTTGTTACACACTGCCTATTAGGTAACAGGGCACCTTGTTAATTTAACCACTGGGCGGTTGCTTGGCTTTAGAGGGTAGAATATGTTGTAGAAACATATACATTAGTGATGTCAGAGTTATAGTGTCTCGGGTCCCAGTTTTCTGTCACTACATTAAGGAGGCAACCAATCTAAAGTACTACAGCTTGAACAGGAAGTATTTAGGTTAGAGATTAAACTCATTCATCAGTGTGGTTTAGAGAGGGGCTGACATTATGCATCTTTACCAGAAACCCTGACTTTGAGAGAAAATACCCACTTACAGACAAATAGTGCCATCTAGATTTTATTGTTAGACTTCAGTTCAGTGATTCAAATTTGAGATTTTACATATTTATTGCTTTGACTGAACAGACTTTTATATTAGTTTTTTTGTCTTTCAGCCTTGGAATGGCTTTAAAAATCCACATATTGGTCGACCTCTGGGTTAGGTCATTCTATCAATAATGGCCCATAGATGTTTGTTCTTTCCTGATAGCGTCAAGCATAGAAACATGTAGGAATTGAATGAAATTGTGTACATCTGATTCTCCATATGACCTTTACACATATTGAATGACAAACCTAAGGTGTGTTAATTTCCGTTTTGGTACAAAGCCCTTCATCCCTGTCAGGTCTCATATGTGTAAGAAGTTGTCACACATCTGTATCCATGTGTATTTTGTGCTGTGATACACTGTGCATTTGTGTGGTGGTGGCTGGTGTGGTCTCATATGTGAATAATTAGGGCAACCTGGAGAGATTCCTTGGCACAAAAACCCTTTTCATCAGCACACAGAGAGATCAAAACAGGAACCTTGCAGAGCAAGTTAAGGCAATAAATCATTGTTTGAAAATGTGGATGCAACAGGGAAAAAAAACAATCACGCAATGAAAATTAAAAGTAATTAACTTATGTTATTTCTGGTGTGGTTTTGATGCCTCTGGAGACATGACTTAACCACTGAATAATGCTTTAAGGCTCTGTCAGGTTACATATATGCAATGGAGTATTGAAAGTGTAATTCGATTTGAGTTTAGATTTGTTTTATTTATGGCCATCATTGTCAATGAGTCGTTCTGTCTTCACAGCTTTCACAGTAGTCATCCTCTCTTTTGTGGTTGAGTGTCTGGAAACAAGAAGATTATCTTTTGTGCTTCATCCATGACTGATGGAGTAAAGTGAACAGACTGGTTATAATATAGATGAAATAGTCTTTTAAAGTTGTTTTCTGACTAAATAATTAGCTCATGAGCAACAAGAACCACTAGAAAAAATACAGAAGTCATAAAAGTAAAGCACTTTTCCAAAGTTCATGTTATATGTTCTCCATTGTGTTTTCATAACATCATATAACAGTTGTCATGGTGATCACGGGTGTTTTAGATATTACAAGTCTAAATACAGTTTGCGGTATATCAAGTCATATCTAAAGACAGACTAAACCTCCAATGAGGTATGAGTACTAGGAAGCGCAGTCCCCCCCCCACCCCCCTGGCTGCCCCTCCCAGGATGTTGTCTTCAGACTTGGGTCCAGTACTTCCTGTGCTTCTACTCCCAACACTTCCTGTCCCTGTGTTCCAGCCCTGATCAACAGGAAGATTAGTTTGTGCAGTGGACTGAGTATTTCCATACCATTATATTTCGGTTAGTGCTGTGTAGAGGTAATGAAACAACTCCTCCACCATATTATAATCATTTATATTGAATTTAATGGGGGACAGAGGAGTTGCTGTTTTCCAAAGTGACGGCTCTGCACTTTTTTCACACTACATACTATTGTATATGCTGTAGCCCTTCTAAACATTAGCAGGTAGTACAGAAATAATACAGCTTCCTTTAGCTCATCATTGTATATAGATGGACTCTCTGGGTTGTTGAGTTTTGTGAAAGGCCTCCACCAGTCTCCAGAATAGTCGGTGGAAAAACTGACTTCCTGGTTTCATGGTTGTCTTTGGACTTTCTCCTTGGGAATAGCTCAACTTTCCAAATATAACTGCCACATGTTACACTGTGTCCGTTGCTGGCATCCTGGGGAACACTCCCATGGCAGTGGCTTGTGGTTTTGCTGATTATGCAGTTCAAGGTTGCAGGTTTCTGTTCAAGAAACGTCGAGAATATATTTGTACAGCAGAGCTAAATATGCTATTTGGTATAAAAGTAGCATTTGAAGAGTGGTAATGGTAGAGGTTGGTAATGCATTTATAGCATACTGTCAAGTGGTGTTTGAAACATCTCACTCTGCTTGTTGAACTGGAGCTGAGGGATGTTTTTTCTTTTGTTTAATGTCCAAACAGGCTTTCTGTGCTTTATAGTAAGACATTTCAGGAGCTGATAGACACAGAAATTTTTATCACTAGGATGTTTACTTCATCTGTGAGTAGTTAAAACACCTACCCTTTATTTTTTTGAGAATTCCAAGAAGAACTGTTCTGTAAAATTCGCTTTCTTGTGTGTTTTATTGGTTCCAGAAAATACGATTTACAAGAAAGAAAGAAAGTACTTTATTAGTCATTATCCACTGTACAACGAAATGTGTCCTCTGCGTTTAACCCATCCTTTTGATGCCGTTGGGGCAACCTTGTAAGGAACAGAGGGCAGCCACACACAGTGCCCGAGTACGCATCTCTAAATATAGAGCCAAGCTAATGGTCAGAGTCACTTGGCTGGAGGACTTTACCCTAACGAACATGTTTTTTTTAAATATATATATATATATATATATATATATATATATATATATATATATATATATATATATATATATATATATATATATATATATATATATATATATATATATATATATATATATATAAATTGATAATAATCAACTAGTGGTTTTCAGTGTAATTTGTCACCAGTCCGGTCTTCAAACCATATTGCTTAACTTAACACTATATTTGTATATGTCATACCCTGGAAAAATGGCAGCAAATAACATTTGACACAGAAAAGGCTCATTGTGGTAGTTTTCAGGAAATGTAATGACCTTCATTTACATGTCACACTACTTGACAGGCTAACTTATAAAGTATGCATCCATCTTTGCATGTGACATGTTCACGTTAACAGATTATTCTAAGAGAGACACAGCTACAGTGTGCATGAGCAGCAGAGTCAGGAATAACTTCCCCTGAACCCCAACAGCATTGTGCTGCTCATTAGCCCACTTCCCTGGAACCAGCCAGTAATTAGATCCCTCTTTTCACTTGTCCTTGATCCTGTCTCTAATACATGTAATACACTTGGGTATTTCTTAAAGTAATCCCCAAAGAAGTGTACTGTATCTTCAAGTCTTATAGGCTGTAGATTGTTTACTTAGTTAATAGAATGGACACTAAAGATGTTGAAATGGTAAAAAAAAAAAAAAAAAACAACAACGCATGTATGACATTGAAGTTAAATGTGTCACTAAAGATGCACAAACATTTGAGTGGAGATAAATGTTAAAAATAGTTTAATAGTCCAAAACTTGTCGGACTATTACCTAGTATGTTAATGGCTAATGTAATAGGCAATATATCTATACTATCAGTTGGGCTATGTAGCATTTCTAAAATTATATAGACCAACAATACTTTAATAAACCTTTTAGAAGCAACATTTAGCATAAATATTTCTATAACAACCTACTTCATAGTCATTGTTTTTGAGAAAATGGAAACTCAGCTAGCTAGTAGCTAATGGTAGCTCATTAATTTGATGACAGAGATTTTTCTGAAACATTTTTGGACTAGCATACTTACTGATGTTACAGTAGCTATACCAACACTGGAGGTAAATGTGTTTATCTGTCAGTTATGATGGGCTAAATTACTGTAGGCTATATAAGCTTAAATGCAGTCTTAATTATATCTATGGTATGAGTCAGTGTTTTTAAACTGAAACCCATGCGCTAGCAGCTTGTAGCTAATAGTAGTTCAGTAATTTAGTGATTTTGTTTTCTACAGAATGAGCTACGCAACAAAGCTCCAGCATTTTCACATTTAATTCAAACCAGATAGATAGTTTACACAAAGTTAAAGGGTAGTATTCCAAATTTGAATAGCAACTTAATTCAGATACTTTTTGATGTTTACTTCTATATCTGTCTGAGAGCCTAAATTATCATCAAAAGACTATTGCACATGTAAGTTTCAGAGGAAGCAGGTATTTAACACTGAAAGTTAAATGCCGGTAACACATTAAGCTGTGCTGATAACAGAACAGCTATTTGTCAGATGTCAGCTAGGCCATACTTGTGTGTGTGCACCCGCGTTACAATCACCCTGGCACTCCACTACAAACACTCTCCATAGGTCATTTTACCATATAAGGCAGTGTGTGTCCCTGGCAGCCTGTGAGTGCTAAGCATGATCACACACACAGACCGACAGAACACTTCGTCTAAAAGAAAGAATGCACAATCAAAGGGTGGAAACGAAGGGATGCCCAGCAACTGATTTCCTGTCGCCTTTTTATTTTTTCAACATCTTCATTTGTAAAGTCGGCTTGACATTTCTACATGTTTTAATGACTGTTTAGATGTACCATTAACATTGTGGTTGTGTAATAAGATTTATTTTTAATTTATTATGACAGGAGGAAAAACTCAGCTATTTTGATCAGAGATTGGTTTGAATTTTTTTGACAGTTAGTTCAATGTTCAGCTCAGTATTGATTAGTTTATTTAGGTATTAATGATGTTATGATTAATGATTTTATGATCAGTTTAACATGCTGCCAGTTTTAAGAGTCAGTTATAGAATAGGTTTTTGCATTATTGAACTTGTTTTAATGATTGATATTGGGAGATGTATCAGCGACCAGGCTATTTCTGATCCAAACTATTAAAATTAGAAGGATGCTATTGGTCAACCTCAGTTTCCGCTGATAAGAAAATTAGTCTTGATAAACTAGTCATTAGTTCCAGTCCTTTTTCACAGAGCCTGTGCTGTTTGCTGGTAGCTGAACTAACCTCAGTTAAGTGATTTTCTGCAGCTATGAAAGAGCAAATCTATCTTCAGTATTTACAGGAACGTCTCTGGTCTTGTCTTGACATGGTTCAGTGAATTGGAGGCATGAGAGTATGTCTCGCTTGCATTTCTTTCTTTTTTTTAATTTGACACAAGGTTCTCTGTCTATAAGGGATTTCCCCACTTGGTTTTGAGTAAATGTGATCAAGTAGTAGATGGCAGGTTGCACATATTTGATCGTGCGTGAGGACACATTACCAGTATGGTGGTATTCATGTAAATGTAGGTTTTTGTGTTTGCATGTTGCTTTACAACAAACATTTGCATTGCGAGAAAGCTAACGCCAGTTGTTAGCCAGTAGTTATATGCATGTTTGATAGGCTGAGATTGACAGAATGACCGTGTCTGTTTGCATGTTTACACAGCATGCATTACAACGTCTGATGTGCCTGTAAAACTGATCTAAAGCTCATGAATGGCATGTTTGTTTGTGTGTGCAGATGCTGTTCCTCTGAACACATAGCTCCACTAAGGAGTCAGAAAGTCACAATATATCTGTTATTTCAGGCTTTGGTTTAATTATGTTCAGCAGTTTCATCAGCCAGGTGTAGTGTCAACAGATGTGAGCTCACTGTTAAAACACATCGCTGATGAGATTTGAAGACATTTGATTGATTTATGACTTTTCATTCACTTCATGTCTGGGTTAAACTCCTCTGTATCAGCGCTGACTGGTACTCTTTCACAGACGTTTCCGGTCTAGTTTTGCAGCCTCCCTCTTGGGCAGCTCGTGGATGCAGTAGGGCAGGACCTAAGGGAGGACAAGGGTGGGAGAGAGAGTCAGAGGGAGAGCTGGAAAGACTGAGTCGCTCTGAGCAAGTCAGCAGTATGAGCTGACACAGAGAGAAAATTTGAAAAATTAAAAACGAGGCCAGTCGACAGGCAGGAAACCATGCTTTCATTTCCTGAAATGTAGTCTATGACAGAATGGAAGAGGGGACTGGAATAGGAGCCTATTTATTCCCAAACACTTTTTTTTTTTTTTTCTGTCAGCTCTCATTCCTTCCCTCTACACTATCAGCTTTCCTCCTCTCTGCCACGCCTTTTGTCTTTGTCTCCTTTGACTTTATCTCTTCAAATGTGTAGCTGTATGACTCACCTGTATGTGTAAAGTAAATGATAGACACTTTGACTGTTGCTCCAGCTGGCAAGACTGACTTCTGGACTGAATGTCTGGCTAATGAGTCACTGACCTACTAACTACTGGCCTGGATCTGAACACAGAAAAATGGCTGTTTGTCTAAGAAATCCACAGCTGCTTCAGTTTTGTAGCAGGAAGTGAAAACGTACGAGTTAAAAACAAATAGTCAGGCATTGTAACAAGTGCCGAAGTGGGGTTTTGTTTGTGACTTTTGAGTCGTGCGGTTATAAAATCACATTTTAGTTAAAAATAAATTTTAAAAAAACTGTCTTTTTGTACAAGTTGAATCGCTGGGGGCCTGGGCTTTGATGTTTCTGTCCAGGAGTCGGCTGTTGGATAAACTCTCCAGCTAGCCAAGAGGAAATGCCTGTATAGTTGTCTGTTTGCTTTCTTTTTCCTTTCTTTGCCTTTGTTTACCAAGGGCAGAGGAGTAGGAGCCCATTTGTCCTCCTTCCTTGGTCCAGATCTGCATCCACACTCACCGGAAATTGTGTCTCTAAACATTTCATTCAAATCTGAAATCCCACGATCTTCAGATATTAAAACGGAGAATTATATTTTTCAGCCAGACTCAGCACTTAGTAGTTGTTTGTCATCAGGGGCTATTTATTACAGACAGGCCCTGCTTTCATAGCGGAGCCCCTGAGGTCCTGCGCCGACTCCATTTCACTTATTATTCATCAGCTAGACTCAGTTATTGATTTGTGTAATGTGAGCAGCTCCAGAGGGCACAGAGAATATATAACAATATCCTGTTTCCAATTGAAATTAAATATATTTCATCTCTGTGTCAGTCAGGTTATTTTATATAGATTCTTGATTTGACTGTACTTCAAATAGATACCATTACACTGCTGATAAATATGTGTTTAATGGCAGCATGGTTAGACTTAGGTGGTTTATTATATGAATACACTGGATTTTTACGAACAGAATCGTTACATATTTGATTTTATTTATCGTTTATTTAGCCAGGATTGTCCCATTGAGACTTAAGTGTCTCTTCTGCCAGGGAGTCCTGGTCAAAATGGCAGAAAACAATAAGTTTCAGACAGACAACATAATAACGCATATCGGGGAGAAATAAACAAACACATAAAGGAGACAGGCTTACATAAAACTCAGTGGCTGCTAAAAAAGAATATATAAAAAATATATAATGAGTACTACACACAAAAGGGGTGATTAAACTACTATAATGGTATAAATTAAATTATATGAATGTGATGAAATAAAACAAATCTTTGATTCAGTTAGTTGTTTGATTTATGAAATATAGGTTGATGTTTTCCACAGTCTTATTTGTTCCATAATAGAGATGCACTAATTTAAAAATTATTGGCACATATGCTACTGTACGCTCTTATACTACTGTTAATATGTAAAATGACATGTGGCCAATAGGTGATGTTAGTTTTCATTTTGCTTTTGTATTTTATTGTTTACTACGTATTGTTTAGTCAAAATTAACTCTCAAACAACTAGTTGAATTAACCTATTAACCATTGTAGCGCTATACTGCCCTACAAAGCAAAAAGGCATTAACACATTTTTTGGGCCAAAATGAGTTACTGTGTTTTTTGCAACATTCAAATCATTCTTTGTCATGTAATAAAATATTTCCTCTCAAATGTCTGTCATTTTGGAGAAAATTGGTGGGTGTTTGTACAGTAAATGCAAAAAGACAGTAAAGACCATTACTGTGTTTTTACCAATGGTCATTTAGGACCCTGCCCCAATAGTTTACAGTCAATCCTTGTATTAGACTGAAACACATTATGGAATTACTGTATTTTCCACACTATAAGTTGCATTGGACTATAAGGCGCACTGTCAATGAATGGTTTTTAAGAAGGTTTTTCATATGTAAGGCGCATTATGTGCGGTCAAAATCAGGAGATAAAAAGTCTAAATTATCAGATAAAAAAGCCAAAATGATGAGACGAAAAGCTAAAGTGAGATTTAAAAAAAAAAAAAAGGCAAAATCAGGAGATAAAAAGTCAAAATTCCCAGTCACTAAGCACTACCAGAATTAATCCATATATAAGGCACACTGTGGTTTTTGTTGAACTAGTTAATATGCAGTAACAATAACTGCCTCATGTCCAATAATCTACCTACAACTACTGGGGCTGAACAACAAGAGAACTTTAAGGTCATTTTTCTCAGTTTGGTGTCTGTGCAGTTACTACCTTTTTACTTTGTAGCACAGAATAGCTTATTAGCAACATGCAACTGGTGTCAGTACACAAATGATGTGTCGAGTCTACTTGACCCATAAAAAAGAGAAGGATGACATGGTGACTGTCTTGTTCCTCATAGGAAATGTTTTGAAGTCTGTTTTTTTTTTCATGTTCTGACAATAAAAGAATATACAGGTAGCTATTGAGTTTAGACTGCACCAGCTAATTGTAGTTTTTGTATTGAATATCTAAAACAATGAATAACATGTAATTGTAAACTTTAAACATGGTCCCCTCTCCTATGAGAAGCTGTTTAGTAAACCATGAGCCCCTTAATTTAAGCAATAAATGACACCTACCAACTTTAACTTTGACTGCCGTCCCTTTAGTTGTGTGTCTCTGGTCTGGTTTCAAGTTTTGGAGTCTGTCTGTACCCTCACTGCCTATTTTTCATCTTCCTGTTTCATGCAAGGAGAGACCAGCTTGTGTGATTTAAAGTCTGAATGCATAAATGACTGACGCTCTCTGTTCCTTTATTTCCCTTCCTCTACAGGCGGAGGGTGATGTAGCTGCTCTGAACCGTAGGATCCAGCTGGTGGAGGAGGAGTTGGACCGGGCTCAGGAGAGACTGGCCACAGCTCTGCAGAAACTGGAGGAGGCTGAGAAGGCTGCAGATGAGAGCGAGAGGTTGGTTTGGGTACATTATCATCAGTCATTTTAGTTCAGGGGCCACATGTAGTCCACCAGGAGAATCTATGTCATAATACTGAAAGGTGTGTGTGTATGTTTGTGTCAGGGCAGACAAATCCAGATGTTTTTAACTGGACCATTTGGTACCTACAGTTGAGGAGTAGTCCCATCGCCACGTTAAATATCTCTGCAAGTTGATTGGATTAATATTTTCTTCACACATACTCTAATATGGACCCCAAAATCTGCTTAATGTCATCCATGTAAATGCAAACATCCCGTGCTTGAGTATTATACCAGAACCATCTGGCATGGATTGAACCACTTGGTGATATATCTGGGACAATGAAGGTCGCTCTTCTTCTCTTTGCCCCAAATAGACAAACAGATAGGTGAGGGTTTGTCTTCTTCTGACTTCTGTTCTTGTTGGATGGTGACAAAATTCTTCCTACAGCACCACCTGCTGTTTCAGTTCTGTAACACTGATGTGTACTCAGGCACGGGCTGTGGTCATTTTATGTGACATTTTTTTCAATCTGTTTTTAGTTTGCAACCCTCTACCTCTTTCCCCTCAAGTGATTCTGGTCTCTTGGCAGGCCATCATTGTAAATAAGAATCTGTTTTTAATGACTTGCCTGGTTAAATAAAGATTAAATAAAATTTAAAAAAAAGTAGGATGTGCTTGTGAATGCAACATCTGCAGGAAAGGTGTGAACATATCCAAGTGCGCTGTGGATTATTTTGGAATACATTAGTTTTACAATCACCTTGTTCGGTTGACCAGAAGCACAATCCCATGCTACATGACAGGAACCAGAAACAACACATTTACTAACTTCAGTCCCAAGACATCTGTATTAATATGGCCTATGAGTCCCCACAGAGCAACATGCTAGTAATATTATAATAAGCCATAAATGTCAACTCCAAACTTTTGTCTACATACAATTACATCAAGGAAAATGTTTGTGTGGGTTTTTTTTTTTTAGAAACATGACCATCCTCAAACAACCTAAAATTTCTTATGAAAAATAAGTGGAATTGGATCATTATTATACCTCAGGCCTCAGCTTTTTATTTACATATGTGTTAAAACTTACAGATCTCTACAAATTCACTAAATATTTCGTAACAAGCAGAATATTGTTAAATTAAACTTCTCTTACAATTCACGTTGTTCACATTTTTCACATTTAGGATAGTTTGTAAATGTGAACATTTTCATGTAGTTTTCCCTTTTTTTTTTTTGCATTAAAACGCACAAAAAACAGCTTTTGTTATGATAGTATTTCACTGTTATGACCCACTTGAGATAAATCTAACAGAACTAAACTGATTTCCAAACCTTTTGATTGTTAATATCTTCATTGTAGTTTTTCCATTTCACAAATTGCTCCCACAGACCAGGTTTGACGCAGTAGTGGGCAGGTTATGGCCCATGTTTGACACCCCTGATCTAGACTGAACCTGTCGTGCATATTTAATCAGTTGGAGGTTTTGCCACATTAATTTACTGTCATTTTGCTGAGCTTCAGTAAGTGACCTCTGACCTTATCATGTGCTGTGTGTGTCTGACCAGAGGCATGAAGGTGATTGAAAACCGAGCAATGAAGGATGAGGAGAAGATGGAGATTCAAGAGATGCAGCTGAAGGAGGCCAAACACATCGCTGAGGAGGCTGATCGCAAATACGAGGAGGTGAGCCTAATGAGCCAATGGGAGCCCTTTGTCCGTGGACACTTCCTTTCCTTGTCTGATCTGACTGTACTCTCCTGTGTTCCTCTTCCAGGTGGCTCGTAAGCTGGTGATCCTGGAGGGAGAACTGGAGAGAGCTGAGGAGAGGGCTGAGCTCTCAGAATGGTAAAGCCACAGCATTTGCATCAATCAATCAATCAATCAATCAATCAATCAAACTTTATTTATATAGCACTTTTCATACAAAAAATGCAACACAAAGTGCTTTACAGCATTAAAAATATTAAAAACAAGTACCCATCCCTCCCTCCATATATTCACAGAGCACACATACGTACATCAACACACCTACCCATACATGCGCGCACACACACACACACACACACACACACACACTCTCAGCTTCAACTATAGGAGACATGGACTGTCCTGCTGCTGGAAGATTAAAAGTAAGCATTAATGTCTCTGTGTTCGTCTCCACAGTAAAGCCAGTGACCTGGAGGAGGAGCTGAAAAATGTGACTAACAACCTGAAGTCCTTAGAAGCTCAGTCTGAGAAGGTGAGTTTATTCCTACATGTTCATTATATTTCTGAATTTAAACCAGGGCTGTCAAAGTTATTTTAGTTCAAGATGGTAAATGGACTGCACTTATATAGCGCTTTTCCACCTTCATGGTGCTCAAAGCGCTTTACATTAGCCTCTCATTCACACACACACACTCATACACCAGTAGGTTTCTAAGGTCAAAGGTCAGTCCTACTGGGGGCCTAAGTCAAGGTTCAGTGTCTTGCCCAAGGACACTTCGACATGTGGACAGCCAGAGCTGGGACGCGAACCGCCAACCTCTCGGTCATTGGGCGACCCACTCTACCAACTGAACCACAGCCGCCCAAGAGCCATGTGTGATTTCAACTGAGCAGCAATAGGCTTAATAACCTGTAAAAGATCAAATTTTTTTCTCTGTTTTAGTGTGAATGTTCAGTTATATTATTCAGTTGTGAATAACCTTAACAACCATGTACACCCTGAATTTTTTTTTAAATAAGTGCGGTTTCAACAATATTAGGTTTCAGTTTTTTTGTTAACACAGTTTTCACAATGGATCAAATGCAGAAAACGTTTAATAACAGACATAATATTGTTAAAATCCCTTTACTTTTCTTGAGAAATTTAAAGTGTTATTGGTATTATTTTCTTAATATCACATTGAGCTGTATGTAGCTGCTGAACTCCTTTGACTGTTATTATTTTCAGTGTAATTTTTGTGCTTTGCAAATTCAACCTGCAAATTGAAATGGTCGAAGGTTTAATTTTGGCCCACGGACCTTATATTTGACACTCCCACTTTAAACTGACTGCTTGGACAAAAGATATTCCTATATCTTGCTTTGACACAAATTTTAAAGTTGGAAATGTCATATATAGTTTTGAAAAATTAGAGAAAAGGTATAGTTTTTCCATATCCCAGTGATGTTAGATCACTCACACATTAACACAATTTGTGGTTGTTTCTATTTTACTTGATGTATAAAATGTTGGTACAGTAAACTGAATAAACTAGTGTGTTTGAGCAGATATAGTGTCACAACATTTAGTCGTATTTTTGAGTTGATTATACAACAATTTTATGTCTTACAGTTTCCACGGGTCCTTAAATAGTCTACAAAGGGGAGGCTGTTTCTGGTTTAATTTGTTTGTTTGTTAACACTCTTAGTATTGTTTTAATTCCTATCAAATTTGGTTTATAGATTTTGTATGAATTTTTGAAATCTTTTTTTTCCCCCTATTACTTATAATGGGTGAAATTTGATGTGTGTGTAACAGCAAAGCTTTTGGTTGAATTCATCCCAAATGTACTTTATAGATTTCCAGTGACCCAGAATAAATCTTATTACATTTAGGGAACAGTAGGTTAGATTTTTTTAGGACTGTTTCAACTACTCGTTTATTTAAAATGGACCAAATATGTCTGAGGGGCGGGGCTTGTTGTGCCTGACACCACTTGTTCCTACTTATTCTATTTTTATTTATTTTCTTAATGTATAGCTTTTAATACGGTGAGAGAGAAATTGTATTTAAGTTCTCTGTGTGCTGCACATCTAGTGGTTGACAATAAAAATAATTTTATTTTAAATCTAACCCAAATGAATAGAACTCTATATGGAGGTTATTTTGTTTTCTTTCACACACACACACAAACATCCTGCGTAACTCTCAGAGACAGCATTGAGGTCCTGGTGTGGCACCCACTACATAGTTATTTTTACCTGGCTGTACCTATTATTTTGGCTTTTCTCGTGGCTCAGGGGACAGTCATTTAAGTAGGATATCCTTACGGTGGATCCCACATCACCAAAGTATTGTTTCATCCTACCACTGTTAAAATGGTGTATATCATTAGGTGGTGCTCCCAGTCTAACCATCTATTTTCCCCTCTGGTTGTTAACATAAACTTTAATAAATCAAGTTCAAGACCTGCATTCTGTTAAATCTTTTGCTGTTTGACAATAAAGTTGAACCAAACCACTGCATTACAAACGAGCGACACTGAGGTTTTTTTTTTTTTTTTTATATCATTAAATGTGGCGTCGCTTGAGGTTTTTCTTTAATATGTGAAAAGCAACAGCCGGTAGAGCCGTGCAGCACATTGTCCCTGTTTGCTACATTCCTCTCGAGGACATGACTGCATGCCAGGCTTTACCACATGACCACACTCCTTTAGCAATACATGCTTTTTGTTTTGTTCAGTCAGGCCTGACTCAGTTGGCATCAGCGCAGAGTTTGTTCCCAGGCCACACCATCATCACACCCCTTGTTCGTGTCACTACAGAGCCTGGAGTCATTGAAACACAAATGAATGATCACTATTTTCTTGTCATTATTGGCATTTGGAGACGGAAACATGCTGGACTGTGAAAAATGTGTTTGGGGGGGGGGGGGTTTCTACTGCAGATTTGTTGATATTTCCTTCTGTGTGTTTCTGTCGACAGTACTCAGAAAAAGAAGACAAGTATGAGGAGGAAATCAAAGTGCTGACTGACAAGCTGAAGGAGGTGAGAGCATGTTTTAGGTGGTGGGGGGTGGGGGGGGGGGGGGGTTGTTGCTTAACTTGGTGTGATCAAGCAGTTTGTATTGACAAAACTTGGTTCTTTTAATTATTGGGTGTTTGAAGTGTGAAAAAAAAAACTTTGATGAACAATAATATTCATTACTAAATAATCCAGATTTATTTATGTAGGTATTTAATCATCTGATTTCTGAAAGATAGTTAATTTTAGATATTTGGAATGTGTTTTCTGTGCTAAACAAATTGTGGGAAGAGTGTGAGATGATCTCAACCGATTAAATAACCTGTCTGCCTTTATCAACTCCAAACTATCTATAATATACTGTATCTGCTTTTAAAATTCCAGTATTGAGTTCAGTTATTTTTATTTGAGCAGATCATCTTAAAAAAAAAAATAAAAAAACAATACAGAACAAAAGAAACAAAGGACAAAATAAGGAGTCACCACTCAAATTGATGTTGAAAAGTATTGTCAACATATAATTAATAACTCTAATTGAACAGTATGTTCCCTTGATTTAAACAATTAAAGTGAATAAATCTGGGATTATCTCTTAATATAAACGCTGATGAAAATATTACACAATTCATTCAGGTTCTTGCCGAGGGCGTCATGTTCACATATAAATCTAACTTCAACTTTTACTGCAGCCTTTTCACTAGATCAGAAATGCACGACAACTGACAAAACCTGTTGTTTTCATTAAGGATCACTGCCCTGTTCCCACCACATATTTGATACAAGTATGTTAACATGCATAAACATCCAGACAAACTTGATTTTCTCAAGCCAAGAAGCAAGAGTCTTTTTCCGTCACCGTCAGTTAAAAATGTGTTTGAAGCTGAAACACGGTCTTAATTTACATGACAAAGATATTAAGTTGTTAAACAGTCGGTTGCTACAAGTAAATACAGTCAAATGTCGTGTGACGTGATTTGCTAATGCATCATATTAGGGTGACCATGTGTTGTCGGACAGTCCAGTTTTACAGCCACCTGTCCGGGCAAAATCCAGACCTATGATAACCCTAACATATATATATACAAGTATGTTGATATGCTAGCGTCATTTATTAGCATAACATTTCAGTTTAGTATCAGTGTGAAGCTAAATGATTTACTGTAATATCAGTGAAATGCAACTGAATAGAAAGGAACTGTAAGACATTTGAGGTTGAGTATTAAATTATCCCAAACCTAAAGCCATGTGTCTTTTTGAGTTCCTCTTACACAGAATGCAGCGTCTCAAATATTTTCAAATAATAGTCCATTTAAACCAGTTACTGTGCTTTCCATCTATCAACTGGAGATTTCAGAATGTATCATCATTAACTTGGATAAATCACTGATAATGTGTTTAAATGAATTAAATTAGGAGACCAAATAGAAAGTACAAAGTATATATTTAATAACTGAATGTAAAATGTTATCATGAAAAGTAAAAAAAAAAAATATATATATATATAATTTTTTTAATTTTTTTTTTTTTCAATACGTATGTGAAATTTGAACTTTGACAATTTGTCCAATTGATTTATTTCTCTGACATTATTCACCCAATTCTTTTAAAAATGTATAACACGTGTTCTTTCCATTTGCTTTTTTCTCAATTTCTAAATTGTATTTTTATTCCCCCCAAATTTGTAAAAGTTTTTAAAAAGATTAAAAGTTAAGACTTAAATTGCACCCCTGTGTCAGCAGGAGGGGTAAAGTGTTGGGCTACTGGGTGGGGGTATTGGTAAACTCTGCCTCCTTTTACACTTAAAACAAAAAAAAAAGAAGTCATTTCTTACTGTGTGTTTTCCTGTCCTGTGTTCAGGCTGAGACCCGTGCAGAGTTTGCAGAGAGGACAGTGGCAAAACTGGAAAAATCCATTGATGACTTGGAAGGTATGAGCTCAATGCATGTTAATATGAAAGACCTGCACTGTACTATTCGTATCAAAATCACCATTTTTTTTTCCTCCCTCAGTATGTAGAGAAAAGTTTAGTCAGTTCAACAGCAGGTCCAGTTTTCTTTGTTTTTTTTAAAAAAACAACAACATATGTACACTCCACACACACACACACGTTGAATGAAAAACTAAGAATATGGACACAAATATGCATTTACGTTCAGTCAAATGTTCACCAAACAGAGTGAGTCACTGTAGTTTCCTGTAGGTCAGAGGCTGCTTCTAATCATATAGATCTTAATGCGTACACGAACAGTTACATAGTTGACTTGATACAGATCCCTGAAGGGGTGTCCTATTTCAGTAACTTTGGAAATATTTCTGCGTGGAAAAGGAAAAGGTTCTCTGCCAAATGTGTGGAAACTCTTTTACCTAAGACATGCTAATAAAAGCCTCTTGTTTCTGAAGGACGCCTAGTCTGATGTCAGCCGCACTGTGAAGAGGACACAATGTGCTCACATATGTTTTGGACCAACATAATTCACCACATGCAGTTAGTTTACAGCCACTGGGTCGGTTTTATCAGACATTTAGAACCAACACAAATGCTTTTAAGCTCTCCCAGAACCAGAGGTTGAAAATAAAGGGACTGTGCATCGTTCTTTCCTGCTTCTTTAAATGGCCTGACCTATTTTTTTTTTGTCTTCTCTTTCTCCTTCCTCCTGCTCTTTGTCTCCATCTGTCCCTCATTTTTTGCGTCCTACTTTCTTGGCTTGTGTCGCTGCTGCCTTTGACACCTGCCCTGTCCTTGTGCCTGTCGACCTCTGACCTCCCCCAGATGAACTATACGCTCAGAAGCTGAAGTACAAGGCTATTAGTGAGGAGCTGGACCATGCCCTCAATGACATGACGTCTCTGTAGTTTCGTTACCCCATCCCTCGACCCCTGACAGAATGTTCAACTCTTCAGCTATACTTTCTGTGCATCCTATGTGCCTTCTGACCATGTGACTGTGCAAAAAAAATCATTAAAAACCAAGTTACTCTCTTTCCTACTGTGCTGCTTTCGACTTGATTCTTCATGTGTTTGTATATTTCATGTTCGGGTGACATTTATTGTGACATTTTTTCCTTTGTCTTTAGGTTTTTGTGTCCGTTCTGAGTTGAAGCTACTTCTTTTAATGCTCACCTTTTTTTTGTTTTACTTTACTTTCAATACTTTTGTTTTGGTTCCATTTTTTAGAAGTTGAGAGGAACATTTTATTTTTTCAGATTTAAGAAATGTTAGACTTGTTAAGTATTGGAGCAGATAACCTACGTGGTTGTTGTTTTCATGTTGTCTGCTTATCAGTCTTGAAAGCGTGGAGACAAAACACTGTTTTCCAGACAGTTTTTAAAAGTATTGAATTTGATTTGAAAGATTTAATGAAGTACAGGGAGAAAATTTTCTTACATTAGAATGTTAGCTGGATGCTGAAATCATTGTGGAATAGAAAAAGTATTGTGAATTATGTGTTTGTTAATTCAATGCTATAAAAATGTACTTTTCTACTAAATACAACTGGTACAATATTAACCAATGAAGTAGGCAGGAGACACACAAGTATAAAAGTACATCAAGTCAATGTCGGTTTGAAAAAGTCAGGAATTTTATTTTGGAAAAATATGTCATTTTAAGTTGGTTTGTTTCTCACTCTGTCTTTAACATAATTTCTGTCATTATACATCTTTTGTTTTGTTGTCATCTTTTGTTTTTGTCTTACTCATGTCTTTGCTTCTTTTACATTCTTGTCTCATTTTGTCATCCTGTGGAATATATACACTTTTTTTTTGTTTTTTTACATATACATTTTCATTTGTTGAATCTTCTATGAATAACTTAAAACCAGAACCAAAATATTTTGACTTTCACTAAGGTCTTAAAATCACTGTTTAAACTACATACAAATTAATTTAAAGGTAGGATAGGAGACCTGGGGAAAAATGGTTCATACTACATTTTGAAAATATACAAAAGCCCAAACTTCTTTCTTCAGACGTCCCCCTGAGTTGAGTTTTGATAGACCTATCACTATTCAATCATCTCAATGGACCAGTTAAAAGAATTCAATGTCTTTTTTTTTTCAGGCCTGTCCATTCTGTATGTGATTAAAGTTTATTATTTTTTGTGTTAGAGCATTTAATAATTTTTTTGCAATCTGGGTTTGAAGGACATTTTAAGCACTATAGTTTAAAAAAAAAAAAAAGCTCCAGGAAAACATCTCCTAACCTACCTTTTTAATAACCAATCAATACATTTAAAAATAATAATTTGACATTTCTCGATTATAATAATTGAGGTTAAAATTGACCTTTTATTCTGTATCGTTCAGCCCTAACTTGAATGACTGCAGTATATTCCTTTAATATCCTCATCTATGTGTACATTATCATTTGTATAAGTAGGTAACTGGGTCTGTGTTTTATGCATTTGGTTGATACTAAATATCAGCAAGTTACACCAGGTGAGATTTTGTTTACATTAGTGTTTGTGTGAATTAATAGTTTTCACGTCCTTTAAAAAAAAAAACAAAAAAAAAACGCACACACTGGATTAAAATCTAACTCTTTGTTCTGTGGTTTGTTATTAACATATGAGCTAATGAGTGAAAAACACCATATAGTCAACAGTTTGTGTATGGTGTATTTTTAAAAAATTTTTTTGCATGTGGCACACATTAACTAAAGTAGGATTGCAAAACATCTGTCCAATAAAACAGTTTTATATGGAATGCTGTTTGACAAACCTGTGACGGTGAATAAATATCCACCACGGCTGTTGAGCACAAAGAAGAATATGCTGATGTTCCAGGGTTGTTCACCTTGTTGTCGCTTTGCTTTTTCTCTCTGCAGAGAAATTATCAAGTGCCAAAGAGGAAAACCTGGGCATGCATAAAGTCCTGGATCAGACCCTGCAGGAACTGAACAGCTTATAAACGACACACACACACACCAAGAAGAAGCTGGAGAGAAAGAAAGAAAGAAAAGATCATCACGTATCGTTCATTCCATCAATGTTCGACTCCATTCCACAGTTTTGGCTGTAAAATCTTATTCCCTGTGTAAAAGGGGGATTAACTTAATACTTGTACCCTTAATGTTTTTTTGTTTTGTTTTGTAAGGCACAACTTTATTTCTTTTTTTTTTTTTTAAAGTTGAGAAAGTTTTTTTTTTTTTTTTTTTAAGTTGATAAAAGTCATTTTGAACCTATTGCTTCTTTTTGTATCTCCACTTGTGATTACAAAAAGTCTTTCCTGGAATGACTTTTGACCACTTTTATAAATAGAAAGAACTGGCACCTAAACTCAAACCTCAGATTATAGTATCTCAACCACTTTAAAACTGGCTCCATTTTACATTCTATGTGCCTCCGTCTAATTCTTCCGGTCATGCTCACAATATACCACAGATGGCTACGGGGTGGGTGGGGGGGGTGGTAGCTCGGCCTCCATTATAATGGTGTACATTGAAGGCTCTGAAGTGCCATCCAGTGGTGACATTAAATCAGTCCATAGTTTTTCTTCTCGTGCTGTGCCACCTGAAGAGGCAGGTGATCCACTAGGTGGTGCTCTCTCTGTATCCTTGATCTTTGTGTTTGCTTAAAAACTGTAGCGGTCAACTCTTATGGAAAGGTTTCATTAATAAACAAGATAATGTGCTGCTCTACATGTTTGAGATAAACAGAATATCTATAACATGTAGTGTATTATATTTCCTTTAAGTGTGTCAGTGCTGGACTAGTCTTTCCTTAAGCTTGACTTTACAATCAGCACATTAACACCAACATTAAGACAGAATGTAGCCAATTATTTAGATTTACAACGTGCTATTGGACGAGCAAGCTGAACCCCACACCACTGGAAGCTCAGTCAAGTTTTCTCAACCGTGGATACTTATTGTATATAGTAGAATAAGGTTAGGTATTTGAGAAGTTGTATTGCATTGATTTTTTTTATTTTTTTCCCCCTCTTGTTTTTGTTTAATTTCTACCACTTCTTTTTTTTTTTTGCCTATAGGGAACTCTCAAGACCAAAGAACACATTTGACAGTCAGAAAATCCTTCAAATGTTTTATTTTTGTTTATAATGGTCATTGTGGTTTCATCTTATGCCAGTGCCACAGAAAAGCATCTCATATTTGACTGAGAGCATTTTTAAAGATTTCACTCACCACCACCACCACCCCCTTCTTGACAACCTAATAAATGTTTTACAAAAGTCATGGTTTAAATGGTCTGTTTGTGCATTTGGATGATTACAGAACATGTTCTTCATTAGTGTAAGAAGTTAGCAATCAATCTCTTAAATGTAATATATTTCATTTGTGTTAGGGTCGGCACTGATCCATTTTAAGTTTTAAATACATTAATGAGCAACACACACACAAACACACCTGTTCTATTTTATTCCATAACAGGAAAGCATGGTTTCACATATTTCAGTGGCACACTATATATTTTTTTCTTATTGTGTTATTTTACACTGGTAGGGACCACTTACAATTTTATCACACAACTGTTTTAATGACAAAGCCTATTCTATTCCATAACAGGAAAGCATGGTTTAGTAAACTATGAGTGATATCATGAATCTTCTTCCAACCACTTTCAGATTCTTTTACTTAAATAAGGCTCTTCATGTAATAACAGTAAAACCACCTGTAAAAAAACATACAAAAATGAAAGCAAAACTCAATATTGATATAGATTTGCCAAAGCAAAACAAAACCAACTGATTTGTAAGACATTTAACAATAAGATAGTTAACATTTGGACTTGTGTACTACTTTTTTAAATGATCATTTTATGCCAGTGTCACAGAAAACCATCTCATATTTGACACAGCATTTTTAAAGATTTCACTCACCACCACCATTCCCTTCTTGACAACCTAATAAATGTTTTACAAAAGTCATGGCTTAAATGGTCTGGATGATTACAGAACATGTTCTTCATTAGTGTAAGAAGTTAGAAATCAATCTCTTAAATGTAATCCACACACAGTTGAGTCAGAAGGTGAGGCCTGATCATGTAGCTGCTCTTCACCTCCATCCATCTGAACCCCAGCAGGGTGTGATACATAACATACAGAAGATGTAAAATCATTAAAAAAAAAACACAATGAGGTTCAAACTCATTTGTCGATGGTTCACTCTCTCAGGTATATTTCTTCCTGAATGCACAGCCTAAATTAACAGAAAAAAAAACATTGTTAATATTTTATTTTGACAGGTAAAGCAATGAGCTGATGCAATTTGAATTTTCAGCTTTTTTTTTTTTTTTTTTGCAGTTTCTGCTGCCAGACCTACCAGTTACTGTGTAATATAGTTTTATTAGTGAAATAAAAACAATTCCATTAGAATCATAGATAAAATCTTAATTTTCACTTTCTGCTGGTTTCAACAAAACTACCTGAAAAACATTCTACGCATGGTTCATGGTGCACAGAACTGAAATGACTAAGTGAATATTAACATTGGGCTTAGATTCTGCTAAAGATTCTGTTTTTATTATTTCATTAAAATATGCAATTGTATCTTGTTATATCTATTAATATCACAACATTGAAAAAGTAGGTCTGTTAAAACATTTCACTTGAATTCAACACATTTATCCGATGTAGAACCGATAAATAAAAATTAAGACAAATAGGTTACATTTGCACATTTATACTGTAATATTTTAAGTAAACAGTATATCTAATTTTCACATATTTCAGTTGCACAATATATATACATTTTTTTTTAATCTCATTGTGTCATTTGGCACTGGTAGGGGCCTCTTACAATTGTGTCACACAACTGTTTTAATGACAAAGCCTATTATTTTCTATTTTATTCTATTCTTTAACAGGAAAGCATGGTTTAGTAAACTATCTGAGTGACATCATGAATCTTATTTCAACCATTTTCAGATTCTTGTACTTAATTAAGGCTCTTCATGTAATACCAGTAAAAACCACCTGTAAAAACATACAAAAATGAAAGCAAAACTAAACATTGAAATAGATTTACCAAAGCAAAACTGAACCAACAGATTTGTAAGACATTTAATAATAATGAGAGCTAACATTTGGACTTGTGTACCTGCAGTCAGTCTACATTTGCCTCCTGCAGGTTGGCAGAGGATCAGTGAACAGCCACGACATGGAACCACAGTCTGGGAATGACTGAAGACAGTAGAAATCTTATAGCAGCCTGAGTGGGATTAAAGTAAAAGAGAAGGAAACATGTGAGGACACAGAGGTACATCTATAATCCTGTAAAAGCCCCTCCAGTTCTGTGCCAACCTGTGCACTTGACATCCATGAAGTAGGAGTTGGGACTCTGCACCAGCCTCTTCTTCTTATGTCTTCTTCTCTCCTCCACAAAATGGGGATGCATCAGATCCCTCGCCAACTGAAATTCAAAACATCAGACCATATATGAAGAGTTTATTTGCAAAAACAGATAACTCCATTTTTGTTTTTTTTTCAGAAAATTGAATTTTTTACTCTACATTCCAGGTAATAGTCATTGATTTGATGGTGGATCTTACCAAATGAAATAAATATCAAATAAATCAGTATTATCTGTGGAATGTAGAGTAAAAAAATTACATTTTGTGGAAAAAAAAAAGAAAAATGGAGTTATCTGTTTTTGCAAATGAACTCTTCATATGTTTTTCTGAAGCATTTAACCTTCCGCTTGTGTTAGGGTCAGAACTGATCCATTTTAAGTTTTAAATGCAGCAACATATACATACATTTATATATATATATATATATATATATATATATATATATATATATATATATATATATATATATATATGCCTATTATTTTCTATAACAGGAAAGCATGGTTTAGTAAAGTAAACTGTATCGGAGTGACATCATGAATCTTCTTCCAACCATTTTCAGATTCTTGTACTTAATTAAGGCTTTCCATGTAATACCAGTAAAACCACCTGTAAAAACATAAAAATGAAAGCAAAACTGTACCAACAGATTTGTAAGACATTTAATAAGATAGCTAACATTTGGACTTCTGTACCTGCAGTCTACTTTATTATTGCTTCAAAGCTTTTTGACTTTGTCAGGAACCTATACTTTTATTAAAATAATAAAAATTCAGTGTTTTTTTCCCAATAACTTATGGATTGTTCCGGTTGATACTTATGACTTTTGTGTTGTTAGACAGTTTGGACCCAGTCCTACAGAATAACATAAGAGCCAAACTGAAATCCTAAATACTCTGTCAGTCAAAACATACAGTTAAAAATGACAGATCCTCTAACAATCATGTCAGCTTTTCATTTTGCCTTGTTCTCCACTTCACCTGCACAAAACAAAACACACAGACAAGCTGACCACACAGGTGGGGTCAGTTCAGTATAGAAGTGGTGACTACAGAGGGCACACAGTGGAGTATAATGACAAAAAAAAAGGCCTGGAAGCTCACATCAAAAATCTTAAAACCAGTGTTTTCATGGATAAGGAAGTCTAAGAAGGAAACCAATAAATGAGAAGCAGGTTGGATTATAGAGGATTATGTTATAGTGTATTTTAAAGCTTATTTAAGATCCATACACAAAAGGGAACACAAGAGGAAGGTTAACACTGGTTTAATGTGACTCCAGTCTGCCCCCTAGTGTCAGCACTGACCTGCTGTTAAGAACAAGTGCACAAACATGTCCAGACAAGTCCAGACTCATGTACATTCATATAGTGTCTGTCTTCACTAAACACTATAACTATACATTCATGAACATTCATACATTTAATTTATCAGCTGATGAAGAAACTCATAGTTCTGCTTGTTTTTGTTTAGTTTTTATTACTTTTTACAGGTACATTTCTCAGTTGGTAGCTGACAATTATCAGACTGTTCCTCTAGGATATTACACCAACTACCTACAACGTGTTTACATTGTTTCAGCAGAAATAAACAAATTTAAAACGAGAACTTACCGGCATTTTTATTGTCTTCACTTCTGGATGATAATACGAAATGTGTCGAGTGTGGTGTGTTTGTGAATTACAGAAGTTTTAGGTTTATACTAGGACACACCCAGCGGGCGGAGTCTGACAGAAGAAGGGTAATACCTGTAAGGGTGGTTCATGTTGAGTAAGCGGAGTAAAATAAAATATAAATGAAAAAAAAAAAGAATAAAAAATAAAATACAAATGAAATAAAATTAAAATACAAAAGAAAAAAAAAAGAAAAATTAAAAAGAAAAATACAAAAGAAAAAAAACATTCTAAAAACAATTACAAGAAAATAAAATAAAAGTTAATGAAAAAAATAGGATTAAACTCATAAATAAAAAATTAAAATATATAAAATACAAAAAAAATTGCAAACTAAATAAATCAATAAAAAAGGAATCAAATAAATCAAATAAAAATAGAATAAATAAAGTAAATAAACAAAAAAATACAAAAGTACAAAAATTTTAATTACTTAAAATAATGGAAATTTTATAAAACTAAATACAAAATATACAAAAAAAGTAAAATATAAAACTTAATATAAAATAAAATATGAAAAATAATAAATCTAACAAAAATTTAATATATAAATAAAAGTAAAAGACTAAATTAAAATAAAAGTAAATTTTAAAAAAATTTACATTTTTAAAAAACAAATATAAAAATAAAAGATAAAATAAATGATTTTGGAAATACATAAATATATATTAAATGTTTAAAATTAAGAATATAAAAGAAAACACAAAAATTAAAAAGTTTAAATTTTAAAAATTTAAAGTAAACGAAAAAAATTATAATACAAGATATTAAACATCTACAGTAAATACATTTTGTCAGTTACTTTCAGACCACAAATGCATTTATGCTAAATTTTAGTTTTTTCCCCTTAAAAACCAAAAACATGTTGTTCATGTTCAAATTTAGAGTATGTCAAGTGTTTTACATGTAGTAAAAGACATCTTTGACATGTCCAAGACTGATAAACGCCACAAATTCCAAACCGTTTATTTTGCAAGTCTTACAAAAAAAATTAAAAATGTAATAAAAAAAAAAGTTTAAGTTTGTGGAATTGTTGATAATTTAGACCAGATGACTTTACCATTTACACCCCCGAAACCACAAGAGGCGTATTGCTAGTCTAAGCAGCTTTACATTAACTACTGAACAACTTTCCATAAGGTGCAAGGTGGTCCAGATTAGATCCCATTATGTTTTGGTGAATGTAGGTCAAAGGTCACCAAAATGTGTTTAACATAAAGGGCAAATTGGGTAAAGTGTGTGGAGGTGGAGTTTATTCTACCAGGCAACACTTTATTTTCTCAGAAATCTGAGAAACATCTTTTACAGACTGCCATTGAATGTAGAGTGATTCATTCAAAAACTTATTAAGACCTTTCACAAGGAGAACACCGCGTCAAAGGTTGATTAACAGGATTAGACATTTTATTTTCCACATTGGAAACTGAACATGTATGAAATGTCACTCATAGTTCATGTGTACACATTAGGAGTCACTTGGTCAGGGGTCTCATTTCTAAACAGACCAGGGACAAATTGGGTGGAGGGCACGGTCATGTTCTTGAGCTTCATCACAGTGAGGAAGATGAGAACCATGAGTGTGTGGAGGGGGTCCACCTGGATGTTGACTGGGACACAGTTCCTGCTCCAGAACAATCGTCTTCTATTGAAAACACAAGCAGCACAGTTTCCTAAAGTCAATGTCAACACAATACAACTGTACAAACTAGAAAACTGTCACTAGGTACAGAACTGACAGGAGGGTGAGAACATTCTAAAAACTAAGAGCTGCTACAGGACAACAGGTCTCTCTGGCTCTGATAAAAGTCTTCATTTCAGCTAGTTTTCCCTCATTGATGGTGAATGAACCAAGTTGTTTAATTGAACGCGTCACTGGTAAATTCTGTTTAACTCCAAACATGCCTTAGCTCATTCTAGTGTTCCACTGTAGTTCTGAATGATTAGTAAAAAGAAAACTTAAAACATCCAAAAGTTTTGGATGTTTGATGATTTCTTCTAAATTTGTTTAGAAGAAACTATTTTCAGGAGTACAGTGTAGCATTAAACATTAGCTCCAGTCTGCATGTGTTCACTCTCACCTCTGGTGGATAGAATTCACAGTCAACAGTTTCCAGCCCATGGCCAGTGGTGTAGAAGGATTTACAGAAAGCATAATGCTGTTGGACAGAGAAAAGAGTTGGTTAAGCAAGGCAGGTTTATTTATATAGCAAATGTCATGCACAAGACAATTTAAAGTGTTTAATGGAAAACATAAAAACCCACTTTAAGCTTAAGGGCAGATCTAAACTGGTGGCAAAATTATTCAAATGCAGCCGAGAACAGGTGGGTCTTTAAATCAATTTAGTATTAAACTAATCTGAGGCTTTCTGGGAGTGTTTGAGATACTATAGAAGACCAGGTCCAGATGACCTGGGGGTCTAGTAGGTTCATACTGGTTCAGGTCACAGGTACTTTGGTCCTACACCATTCTGAACGTTTGAGTCCGACACATGCCTGCATCTGAAGAAACTCAAACTAGAGATGATCAGAGTTAGGATGGTGTCCTGTAACTCAGAGGATTAAGCAGTTTGGAGAATTATTAATTATAGAACACCAGAATTTGCAATTGAGGTCTTAGTTATGATGCAATTTTAATTCTACTCACAAATGTTATTTTTGATTTTTCTGGAAGAAATGGCCACCAAAAGACATGCAATGAGTTGGCGGGGCAGCAACTTGCAGACACTAGATCAGTTAATATGTACACTTCAACTCCAGACCTGGGCAAGAGCGCTGATGTTTTTTTTGCCAACAACTGTTGAGCGCCAAGTAGCTACGAGTACACGATCTGTACCACCTGCACATTCTGTGCATAACATGGGGGAATGAGCAGGTGTAAACCCCTTTTTAAATTGTTAAAACCCCCAGCAAGTATTTGAGGGTAGAAATTTGGTCAGTAAGACAAGTAGCTCTCTGAACAATCCTTACACCTCCCTGAAGTAATAGAATTTAAACCACATCAGATACTTACAAGCTGAGCTAAAGCCTCTGGTCTGCGTGCAGAGATGGTAACACTTGTGTGTCTCAGGTTACATTTATTTTAGCTCAACCTGCCAGTCCAGGTCTTCCAAAGTTGAAATTAGACTGCAATAGAATTATTACTACTGTATCACAATGGACATAACTGATTTAGCATCTGGATGTTACTGCCCTGCCGACTCTTTGTTGTATTCCATTTTGTGGCCATTTCTTCCAGAGGAATCAATACTGACAAAGATGGCCGAGTGGAACAATTCAAATCTAAAGCCCCAATTTGGAGAAAAAAAAAAAAAAAAAAAAAAAAAAAAGTTGTACTTTCACATTCCTATATTTAAAAATACCCACATTTTCCACCTTACAAGCATCAGTAGAACAAGTTAATTTAGTTTTAGCCAATTAAAGGTTCATGAGTGTTGTACTTACAGCTTGGCCTGGGCCGAGGGGTTCACATGCATCACGTACAATTCTGGATAGTCTTGGACATTGAGTTTCCACAAGGACAAACTCTGCAAAGTAGCCCATACCTGCACTAAACATGTACTGAGACAAACAGGCAGAGGATGGTGTGAATGAGACAGTACAGATGACTGTAAACTTATACTGCAGAATACATGCGTCACAACAGTTGAGCAAAACAAGTAAACACTTGTTATTGAATAAACACTGATCCAACAAAAGGAAAAAAGCCCCCAGTTGTTGCCTACTGGTCCATTTACTGGGGCTGAAAGTCATTTCTATAGCTTCTTTTTAGCCTGTTGCTCCATTAATTTCACAGACGGGTTCCTCAACAGAAATATAGAGGAAATTTGTCTTGTTACATAGTTTAAAATAAACACATTTCAGAAATCTAGAACATTTTAATTAGTGAAAATGTGTGGTTTTTTTATACAGAATTAACTTAATGACTATCATTCTTTACACCTGTATTCAATACATTACAATGTTTCCGTGCGTATTGTAATTACCTTTTTCAGTTTAACCCATAAACAAAAAAAAACATCCAAATTATTTAGTTCCTGGTGATCTACTAAACTCAAATACATTAATGGTAACACAATACATACTGAAAGAATGGAACATACAGAAGATCACCATGAATGGTAATGAGTCACTTAAGGTTAAATATAGAGAAAAGGTCATTTAACAACTACTATAACAGAAGCACTGGATTTTATGACTTAATTAAGCTGTCAACTACAGTCTTTAGAATGTAACACTAGTTGAAAGGTTTCCCTGAGCCCTGAAACAGAACATAAATAGGCCATTTTTCAGTTTCTAGATCATGATTGTGTGCAAGACATTTTCTGTACCCCCAAAGTGATCCGTCCAGTTTCTTGCAATGCATAGTAGTGGGGGTTGCTGGTATTCTTGTTCATCTCAGTCACAGCTTTGGCAATAGACAACTGGCCCGTGTGATCACAGAGGTCAATCAGTACAGGACAGTCTGGGCAGTGAGCACTTCCTGTTGCTGAAAAAAAAAAAAATAAATAAATCGTTACCCAACCCATTCCATTAAGTTTTTATGAAAAGTGTGAGGTGGTCCAGATCAGATCCAGTCAACTTTGGTGAATCTAGGTCAAAGGTCAGTCTGTTACCAAAGATGCGTTTTCACAATGATGAGATGAGGCAAATCAGGTGAAGTGTGTTCAAGGGGGCAGGGTTTGTTGTGCTGGACACCACTTTTCACCTGTTCACCATTGTCATTTTCCCCTTTATGCTTTAAAGTAGAGTTTAGTGCATCCGAGTTTCAATTAGTTAAATATGCAAAGTCCTGATGCTGGCGTCTCTTTAGGAACAGTGGGATGCTTATGATAATTGTTAGGGTTTAGCAATGCTCTTTACATTATAGGTGATTCCTGGCATTATTGTGGTTGTATTTATCCAAACACTATGCAAAGTAGAAGACCCTGCATACAAAGATTTAAAGAGAAACAGATCAGTTAGTTTAAATCTTAAATGATGTTACCTTAATTATATTAACAAATTATCTTTAAATTAATATAAAACACGAAGGCTTTCTTTCCCCCTGATGTGTGCCAATTTAATATCTGAGCAGTGTGTCAGATGAGAAGGATAGATTAAGAACAAAGCCTCTGCTTCTAAACCCTTTAGTTTGTGTTGTACTGTATGCAGTGATGGTTGTAGAAGCAAAGAAAAATTCAGTGTTTAAGTTGTCCAGTCAGGGCCAGAAGAAACATTTAAGAATTAGTTACGAAAGAGAAAAACTCACCTCTGTTCATCACACAATCATATTTGTTGACACTACTTTGGCTTCCTTTGATGAACATTTCTACATTACAGTTTGCAACGACAGCCTAAAGAAAAAAAAAAAAAAAAAAAGTTTTAGTTAAATACAAATGTCACAAAAATGACATTGTAATGTTAGAAACCAGTGCTTGTGATGGTCAATCAGTATTTACCCCTTGACTGCTGTCACGTCTCTCACAGTACTCATAAGGTGTGGGGTTGATAACATGGCACGTTGTCTCTTTAAGGTTCAACTTCAGCTTCATGACTGAGGATTTTCCAGTCTGTAAATTTAAAAAGTTATTTTAATTCCCTAGACTAGACCAAGTTACAGTTTACTACCTAAAAGTATTTCCAACTGGCTGTTTTACTTAAAATCCTCATATTGCAAAAGGATAGATATACACACACTTAACTATTGTATTATGTCATTTTCTATCAAGACAATAGTTAAATAAAAAAAAAAAAAAAACACTACACTTATCAACTTCTCTAGGTCTCAGGAGGATATAGTGGGGATACACATTTGCATGTATACATTTGTGGTGAATACATCATTTGTGGGCTAGAGCAGGGGTCTGCAACCCTGGTTCTAGAGAGCCGCTATCCTGCATGTTTTAGACGTTTCCTTCTTCCAACACACCTGATTCAGATGATTAGCCTATCATCAAGCTGTGTAGAAGACTGATAATGTCTGTCAGGTGTGGTGGAAGAGGGAAACATCTAAAACATGCAGGATAGCGGCTCTCTGGGAACCAGGGTTGCAGACCCCTGGGCTAGAGTCATGTTGTGTTGACAGATTGTGAAAGAATGGAGAAATCAGAGCCAATAAGAAGACAGGTGTGAACTTCATCAAGAAGTGGCAATAAACTCAAGACAACAAGGTAAAGGATTAAGTTAAACACCTTAAATAGCTATGAAGTCCTACAAGTTAAAACACATTTGACTCTTAAACTCTGTACCATCTGTCTGAAACAGATCAGTGGATGATCACTAGTAAATTAAGTTTCCATACCAGGTCAGGCAGGCACTCAACCCCAGCTAGGTTAAACTTGTATCCATGGTTGTGATGTTTGTTGATGTGATCCACTGCTACTCCTGCTGCAGTAATAACACGTCCCTTGTCACATGTCACTGCTCTCAGAGCTGAAGCTACGCTGCAAAGCAGCACCAGGATAGATAAGACCTTCATACTGCAGAATGATCTAGAACCTCTGAACAACAGCCTGTTTTTATAGCTGGGGCATGTAGGTGCACACCTGGTAAGTGATTAGTAGGTGTCACCAACAGAGCCTATAAAGCAGAGTGGGTCGTCCACACAGGACACTCAATATCAGGTGGCTTTATTATAATGACATGCTGCTACACACAACTGCATCATTATGTCTGTCCCTAATGGTGACAGAAGTTAAACTTTGACATGGCTACCAACATATTTACATAATTTAACCTGTTGAGCCTAAGTAAGGTAGAAATTTGAACTTTTTAAAATATTAAATATTTGTCTTTCTTGGGAACACTACAATGCCACAGTTTTTTCAGATGCGTTTTTTAACGTTTTTATGGAATGTCCTTTGCAGTGGACTTTTTTTTTTCTTCTTCAATAAAGCTGTGAAAGTCTTGTCCCTGAAAGAGGACAGAGGGTCTGAGGAGGTTAAGAAAATGGTAAACTTGAAAACCTAAACATTAAAAACAAAATACTAAAATATTGGTAGTGAATGTTCTAAGTGCATGTTGAACGGTGCAATGTCCCATTTGAGGGTGTTTAGGATGGTTATAGCAGATGGAAAGGGTTTTTGTAAGATTTAGTGTATATATATATATATATATATTTTTTTTTTTTTTTTTTTTTTTTTTTTTTTTACAAAAATAGAACAGGTGACAGTTGAGTTTCCTTTGCAGTCTTTTCAGGTGAGTTTTTAACATTTTCATAGAATGTCCTTTGCAGTGGATTTTTTTTTCTTCAATAAAGCTGTGAAAGTCTCGTCCCTGAAAGAGGACAGAGGGTCTCAGGAGGTTAAGAAAATGATAAACCTGAACAAATAACCTACGTTAAAAACTAAATACTAAAATGTGAGCAGTGCATGTTGAAGGGGGCAGTGTCCCATGTCAGGGTGCTCGGGATGATTATAGCAGATGGAATGAGGGTTTTTGTAAGATTTAGTATATATATATATATATATATATATATATATATATATATATATATATATATATATATATATATATATTTATTTATTTATTTATTTTTTACACAAAAATAGAACAGGTGACTGTTGAGTTTCCTTCACAGTCTTTTCAGGTGAGTTTTTAACATTTTCATAGAATGTCCTTTGCAGTGGATTTTTTTTTTCTTCAATAAAGCTGTGAAAGTCTCGTCCCTGAAAGAGGACAGAGGGTCTCAGGAGGTTAAGAAAATGGTAAACCTGAACAAATAGCCTACGTTAAGAACAAATAGCCTACGTTAAAAACAAAATACTAAAATGTGAGCAGTGCATGTTGAAGGGGGCAGTGTCCCATGTCAGGGTGCTCGGGGTGATTATAGCAGATGGAATGAGAGTTTTTGTAACATTAGAAAATATATATATATTTTTTACAAAAATAGAACTGGCGGCCATTGGGGTTCCCTCGCAGTCTTGCTAAGCCTCTGGTAGTAGGCTTATGTTTTTTTGGGGAAATCCTGTTTGATCATCTACAAGTCAGTCTATCACTGGTATCTCATTACTCCTGGCTACTTGTTATACTGTTATTCCCTGTTTGTAAATTCTGTGTGAATACTATTAAAGGTCTATGTAATGCAACAGTAATTATATGATAAAATGCTTGTGACCAGAAGACTAGGATCAGCTTTAGGACATAGAAACAGACTGAATGGGATTTCAAATTGGGACCATATTGAAAGTAAGACCAACAATACCATGTAATAAACAGTGCATCAGTGAATGACCGTTCAAAATAATAGTTTAGAAATGTAACTGAACACAAATATACCAGATTAACATGAAATTAGATCACATTTGAAATGTGCAATATTTTTCACACAATTCAATCATTGATACTGAATAGTGTAGATACAATAAAAATGCCAGTGCCATGACTCAAAGCTAAAGGCATATGGACATTAATCTGTGATTAACTTAATTTTTACAAGTCAAATTTTTTATAGAAACGGCATCAATATTGTCCAAAGGAGCAGCTAATCACAAAGCTAATGTAGCTAACCATGTCCATATTTGGCTGTGGCTAAGCTAACAGCAAGTGGATGCATTTCACTAATGCATTTTATCAAGTGTTAAACCTTTTCCAGGATAACTCACAATGTTGATTTTTTTCAGGCTTTTAATGTAAACATTGATATACTCCAATTCCCATGAAGTCATTTTCTTGAACTTTTATCCATTCACTAAATGTTGGCAGCGTACATAAGGTACATCTGGTTTACAGTGCTACTTCATTGCCCAGTCTTTGGGAAAAAGTATCTGGATGTTCCCATCCTCTGTGCTGGTAAAACACCCACATTTCTCCATCTCACCATGGACATAGAAATCCAATTGTCATCTCATCTTAGAAAAGTTTATTCATCCAAGTTACTTCAGACAATTACATTTATAACAGTTTTGCTTGTTTTGAGTTTTTCCAAAAAAAATACCATGTTCCCAAGCCAGCATGTGTTCATGTTTGTCAGTTTTACATGCAGTCCCTTTGACATCTGCAAGACAAACAGTACATCAATGCCGAACAGTTGCACACTGTATTGTTCAACTCTTGAATTTCAATTTGTTGAACTAGTTTAAAGATGAGGATGACTTTGCCACTTACACCCCCACCCCAAAAGGCAGGAGGGGTATATTTTGACCAAACAGCTTTACACAAACTACTGAACCACTTTCTATGAGAGGTGCAAGGTGGTCCAGAAAAGATCCCATTAAATTTTGGTGAGTGTAGGTCAAAGGTCACCAAAGGTGTAATGAACCAAATGGTAGTATGAAGGTGGGGTTTGTTCTACCAGACACCACTTCTTTATTTTCTCAGAAATCTGACAGTACTGTAGCTTTATCAGACTTCTGTCTAAAGTAGAGGGATGTGTTCAGAGTAAAAAAAACACAAAAACAAACTCATAAATGTCTTTTACAAAAAGGAAAACACTGCTTCAAAGGTTGATTAACAGGGTTAAATATTTTATTTTCCATGTTTGCCGTGACAGAAACTAAACATGTAAGAAATGTCACTCATTTCTAAACAGACCAGGGACAAATTGGGTGGAGGGCACGGTCATGTTCTTGAGCTTCATCACAGTGAGGAAGATGAGAACCATGAGTATGTGGAGGGGGTCCACCTGGATGTTGACTGGGACACAGTTCCTGCTCCAGAACAATCGTCTTCTATTGAAAACACAATCAGCACAGTTTCCTAAAGTCAATGTCAACACAATACAACTGTACAGACTAGAAAACTGTCACTAGGTACAGAACTGACAAGGTTAGAGAACAATCCAGAGGTCCTCAGGACCCACTGTCCTACATGCTCCAACACACCTGATTGGAAGCAGTGGGTCATTATCAGGCTTCAGATCTGAACAAGCAGATTATTTAAACAGGCATGTTGGAGCAGGGGTGCATCTAAAACATGCAGGACAGTATGTCCTGAGGACCATGATTGAAGACCTCTGGTCGAGAGAAGAATAGAAAACAAAGCTACTGCAGGAAGACATGACCCACCAGCTCTGATAAAGTGAACTGTGGTGCTTGTTAATTATTTTGGCTAGTTTCCTCTCATTGATGGTGAATGAACCAAGTTGTTTAATTGAACACATCACTGATAAATTCTGTCATGTCAGGTGAAAAATAGAGTAGTTTTACACTTTTGTTTATCTCCCAACATGCCTTAGTTCATTCTAGTGTTCCACTGTACTCCTCTGGATGATTATTAAAAAAGGAACCAAACTAAAACTTTATAAAGTTTTTCAAGTTTGATGTGATAAACCAGACTAGTTAAACTATTTTCAGGAGTACAGTGTAGCATTAAACATTAGCTCCAGTCTGCATGTGTTCACTCACCTCTGGTGGATAGAATTCACAGTCAACAGTTTCCAGCCCATGGCCAGTGGTGTAGAAGGATTTACAGAAAGCATAATGCTGTTGGACAGAGGAAAGAGTTGATTAGGCAAGGCAGGTTTATTTATATAGCAAATGTCATGCACAAGATAATTCAATACGTTTCATGGAAAATATAAAATCCCACTTTAAGCTTCAGTGCAGATCTAAACTGAAGAAAAAACTATTCAAATGCAGCTCAGAACAGGTGGGTCTTTAACCCGATTTACATAAATTGATATTCCGCTGATTTGAGGCTTTCTGGGCATCTAGTATGTTCATACTGGGCCAAGACGTCACTGAGGTACTTTGGTCCTACACCATTCTGAACTTTGAGTTTCTTCAAAGCTGCAGGCATAGGAGTTATGATGGCGTCCTGTACCCCACACACCCCCAGTGGATTAAGCAGTTTGGAAAATTATTCATTAAAGAAAACCAGTTTTTGAAATTGAGGCCTTATTCTACTCACCCATGTTATTTTGATAACAAAAAGATTTACAAAAGCCATACAATGAATTGGCGGGGCAGACACTAAATCAGTTAATATGTCCATTGTGCTGCAGTACCGTCCCATTTCAACTTTAAAACCTGGGTGAGAGCTCTGCTGTGTTTTTACCATCAGCTGCTGAGGGCCAAGTAGCTCCGAGTACATGATCTGTACTGCCTGCATAATTTGTTCTGTCCATAACATAGGGGAATGAACATGCATAAGAAAGTTTTGAAATAGTCAATAGCCTCAACAAGTATTTGAGGATATAATGTTTTGTCATTAAGACAAGTAGCTCTCTGATAATCCTTACACCACCCTGAAGTAATAGAATTTAAACAAACTATGTCAGGTACTTACAAACTAAGCTAAAGCAAAGAGCTAAAGCCTTTTACTGTGTGCAGATGACATTGCATCATTTATTTTAGCTCAACCTGCCAGTCTAGGTCTTTCAAAGTTGAAATTAAACTGCAATGAATTAACACCACTGCATCACAATGGACAGATTTGAACAAAATAACCGATTTAGCCTCTGGATGTCACTGCCCCGCCTACTCTTGGTTGCATGCTGTTTTGTGGGCATATCTTCCAGAGGAATCAAAACTTTAAAAAAAAGTGTAAAATTAAAATCTAATGTCCCAATTGCAAAAGAGGGGTGTTTTTCAACATTTCTATATTTAAAAAAAAAAAATCTGCATTTTCCACTAGATGCCACCTTACAAGGTGTTCTACTTTCACATTCCTATTAAAAAAAAAAAAGACACCAACTCATCCACATTTTCCACCTTACAAGCATCAGTAGAACAGGTTAGCCAATTACAGGTTCATGAGTGTTGTACTTACAGCTTGGTCTGGGCTGAGGGGTTCACACGCATCACGCACAATTGTGGATAGTCTTGGACATTGAGTTTCCACAAGGACAAACTCTGCAAAGTAGCCCATACCTGCACTAAACATGTACTGAGACAAACAGGCAGAGGATGGTGTGAATGAGACAGTACAGATGAGACTTTAAACTTCTACTGCAGAATACATGTCAGTTGACGAAAACAAGTAAACACCTGAAAGTTCTGATAGTCTGAACATGTATTATAATGTAACCAAGTCAACACTGGTCCAACATAATGAGAAAACACCCCAGTTGCTGCCTACTGGTCCATTTCCTGGGGCTGAAAGTCATTTCTATAGCTTCTTTTTAGCCTACTGCTCCATCAATTTGACAAACAACTTTCTCAATGGAACAATCAGAGCTTTCCTGCAGAGTCATCCTAAACATTCCACTTTGTTGACAGGAGGAAAAAAAAAAAAAAAAAAAAAAAAAAAAGAACTTGTGCAACAGCTCTCCTTAAAATACTTAACCACCAAGTGTCCCCACCTTTGATTTGCTGCATTAAATTAAGCCCCACTGGGGCAACCTAGACTATGGCATCCACAATAAAATAGAGCATGATTTAGAGTACATAGGTTTAGGTCTGAGGCTGGTCTTATTCTGCAGCAATGACTGCAACTGCATGTACAAAAAAGCTCCAATTTTCCTACAGATCCAGCACTTCCATTATAGTTCAGTAACTATTACTCAGCTTTTCAATGCCTCGCAGGACAATAAGAAAACAGTTGGAGGCATCTCAGTTCATCTGTCCTTGTGATGTACAATCCACAGTTTTAATTTGTGAATGAGTAGAGCACAGCCTTCAGTACGCTTTAACTTATCCAGGTGTCTCATTTAAATCAATGATCTCTTCGAGGGAGACCTGCCCTATTAGTGTATCCTCAGTTAATTTAACATACCCAGTTTACACTGAAAGAATGCAACATACAGATGATCACCACAAATGGTAATGAGTCACTTAAGGTTAAATAACAGTAGCACTGGGTTTTATGAGTTAATTAAGCTGTAAACTAAAGTCTTCAGAATGTAACACTGGTTGAAAGATTTCCTGAGCCCCCAAACAAAAAAAATATCTAGAACATGAGTGTGTACAAGACATTTTCTGTACCCCAGATGTGATCCGTCCAGTTTCTTGCAATGCATAGTAGTGGGGGTTGCTGGTATTCTTGTTAATCTCAGTCACAGCTTTGGCAATAGACAACTGGCCCGTGTGATCACAGAGGTCAATCAGTACAGGACAGTCTGGGCAGTGAGCGGCTCCTGTTGCTAAAAAAAGAGAAAGAAATTTATAGTTACCCCACCCTTTCTATAAAGTTTTCATGAAAAGTATGAGGCGGTCCAGAACAGATCCTGTCAATTTTGGTGAATGTAGGTCAAAGGTCAGTCTTTGAAAGATGCATTTTCACAATGATGAGATGAGGCAAATCAGGTGAAGTGTGTTCAAGGGGGCAGGGTTTGTTGTGCTGGACACCACTTTCTAGGATTGAAACCATTTTCACCTGTTCACCATTGTCATTTTCCCCTTCATGCTTGAAAGTATATTTTAATGCATCTGATTTTTCAATGAGTTAAATATTCAAAGACTAACGCTGGCCTCACTCTAGGAACAGTGGGATGCTTGTGAAAATTGTTAGTGTTTAGCAATGCTCTTTACTGCATCTTGTCATTATAGGCGATTCCTGGCATTATTGTGGTTGTATTTAACCAAACACTTTACAAAGTGAGCTATAATGTAAAGTAGAAGACCCTGCATACAAAGATTTAAAGACTGAAGAGATACTTGCTGAATGGGATTTAGATGCATGTCAATTAACAAGCCATCTTTAATATAAAAAAAATAAGGATTTCACCCCCTGATGTGTGCCAAGTTAATATCAGAGGAGAAGGATAGACAAAGAACAAAGCCTCTGCTTCTGGACCCTTTAGTTTGTGTTGTACTGTGTGCAGTGATAAATTTAGAAGCAAAGAAAAAAAAAAAATTCACCATTTATTCATTCAGTGTTTAAGTTGTCCAGTAAGACCAGAAGCAACATTTAAGAATTAGTTATGAAAGAGAAAAACTCACCTCTGCTTGTCACACAGTCATATTTGACCACACTACTTTGGCTTCCTTTGACACACATTTCTACATTACAATTTGCAACAACAGCCTGAAGAAAGAAAAAGGTTTAAAGAGTTAAATATGAACATTACAAAAAACAAAAAGACATTGTAATGTTATAAACCAGTGCTTGTGATGGTCAATCAGTATTTACCCCTTCACTGCTGTCACGTCTCTCACAGTACTCATAAGGTGTGGTGTTGATAACATGACACGTTGTCTCTTTAAGAGTCAAGTTCAGCTTCATGACTGAGGATTTTCCAGTCTGTAAATTTAAAAAGTTATTGTAATTCTCTATACTAGACCAAGTTACAGTTTACTACCTAAAAGTATTTCCAACTGGCGTCTGTACATGACAAGTGACTGTTTTACTTAAAATCATCTTGCAAGACACACATATACACATTACATTCCCCTAAAATACTACAAGATAAAAAGCATTGTCTCCTAAACTCTGTACCATCTGTGTAAAACAGCATAAAATGGATGATCACGAGTAAATTAAGTTTCCATACCAGGCATTCAACCCCAGCTAGGTTAAACTTGTATCCATGGTTATGATGTTGGTTGATGTGATCCACTGCTGCTCTTACACATCTCTTGTCACATGTCACTGCTCTCAGAGCTGAAGCTACGCTGCAAAGCAGCACCAGGATAAATAAGACCTTCATACTGCAGAATGACCTAGAACCTCTGAACAACAGCCTGTTTTTATAGCTGGGGCATGTAGGTGCACACCTGGTAAGTGATTAGTGGGCGGCACTGACAGAGCCTATAAAGCAGAGTGGGTAGTCCACACAGGACACTCAATGTCAGGTGGCTTTATGGCAGCCATGTCCAAACTATTCCATAGAGAACTGGTGTGGCTGCAGGTAGTGATGAGATGATGAGATGATGAGGTACTCACAACCTTTTTGAGTTGCTGCACACCTGATTTCTCATGGCTTCACGCTGGTTGGAAAACACAGACCTAGTTTATACAATACAACTTAAGTTATTGTATTTTATATTGTACTTTACATTTTAATATTTAATTGACATTAAAAATATCTGATGTTAAATAAATGTGGTGAATATATATATATATATATATATATATATATATATATATATATATATATATATATATATATATACACCCCACAACTGCCATCAGACCTTTAAACCTAAAAGAAACCCTTCAACACACTTCACTGCTGAACATAGTTTGTATTCTTGCACAAGGCACTTTAATTAATATGATATATATTTGTAAGTGATCCTTGCTGTCAGGTTTGTATTGGTGTTAATATTTTTAGTACATTTTATTTAGTAGTTTTTTACGATTCTTTTTAATATCCTAACTTAGTGCTTTATGCAAACTGTTTCGACCAAGACAAATAATACAATGAAATTTCATTTCAAAAGTGCTGCATCTGTGATACATCTTTAAAATGACAAAAGAATCTAAAAAAAAAGTGTTTCCTAAAAACTCAACACCCATCGCTGCTGCACAAAGCTCCAGGATTCTGTTCCTGAAATGTTGGCAGTTATGAATAATGTGAACAGTTTAAACCAAGTCACTTTGAATTGGATCAAGTATTAACTGTTCCTTTTTTTTCGTACTATTCCTCTCTGATATAATATCAAAATGTTCCCACACGGTGGAAACCTCTTTGGCTGCTTCATAATTCTTGATGAGTATTCATGATAACGAACCACAAAAGATTAGACATTCTTTTAGCACATTAATCCCGTTGCGCTTCCTTATAAACACAGTTTAACATTGGAGTCCGTTCGAAACGGTTATATCGGTCACGTGAGCGATATGCTGCGCATGCGCCAACGCATCGGTGTCGCTGGACCCATCACGACCAAATGGAGACAAATTAGACTTTTTAAAATATTAAATAATTGTCTTTTTTGGAAACACTACAATGCAACAGTTTTTTCAGATGCATTTTTATGGAATGTCCTTTTCAGTTAACTTTTTTTTCTTCAATAAAGCTGTGAAAGTCTTGTCCCCGAAAGAGGGCTGAGGATATTAAGAAAATGGTAAACCTGAATAAATACAGTATATTAGTTACAGTTATTACAGTATTTAGTTATTTCACTTTGGTAAATTCTGAGGAAATTTGGAATTTGTGTTTGTGCAATTTATTTGATCTGTTACTGGCCTTCAGTTGTATGATGCACATCTATACAGTGGTGTATTTGGAAAAATTAAAAATTTCCAAGTGTATGTTTCCCAAACAATAACTTTTCAGTGAGAAAATAGATCTTGAAAGTCAGTTAAGAAATCTGACAAATAATTTTCACTTGTTCCATTTTTTTTTTTCTTAATTCAAGCAAACATGTCTTGTTTTAATTTTTAAAAACTTGTTTTTGAGGGGCAATTTTGTCCACTGTACTAATTTATCTAGTGTTTTGGAGTGGAAGAAAGTGTTGAAAACTTGGTGGTTTGAGCTTACCTGGCATCTTTCAATACTTCTGATTTAGCCTTTATAGTACACATTACAAATGCTAACCATACCTGTGTTTGGTCGTATTTTTTTAGCAGAATTTCACATAGGCCTATCAGGGGTTTTCAAAGTGTGATGTCGGCATCCCCTGGAGGGCACCAGAGAAGCCATGACTTATGAAGCTCCACCTGATGCAGAATTTTCAACCAGACAGATGTATCTGTGCACATTTGATATGCAGGGCTGGTTCTGGTCAATATGGTGCCCTAGATGAGCATTCCTCTTTCCTTTTTATGGAATATATATATATATATATATATATATATATATATGTATATATATATGTATATAATGGTCACTGTTTGTTTATTTAAACTGGTCTTATTTCTGGGGAAAATATCTACTGTGTAATGCATATGTTGCAGGAGTGTTTATATTAATTATGTGTAAAATGTCAAATTGTGTCAATGGTAATTGACCCGCTCCGAAGGAGGGGCGTATAGTAATTAAGAAGGCTGCAGAAGCCAAGGAGAGGCGGAGCAGAGATGGAATTTCAGGTTACAAAGCTGGTAACTCATTTCAATGTTTATGTATAGATTTTTTTTCTCCTGTTTTCTGCTAGAGTGAAAGAGGAACTCTGAATTTTGTTTGCTTGTTTACTTTGTTTTTTTGTAAATAGTTTATATATATATATATATATATATATATATATATATATATATATACACATACACACACATAGATACACACACAGTTGTAAAATAAAACACTGCACTTGGAAGGCCGACGGCAAATAAACACCACAATAATTTGCAAACTCTGGACTTGTCTGGGCTACTCCCCTTTTTGGGAGCGGTGGGAGCAAAGAAACCTGCGACAGTGTGTGAGAAAGTGTGTGTGTGTGTATACACACATCGGTACGCACCAGTTTGGTTAGAACAAGTGCATCATTTGGAAATGTGAATCAACAAATCAGACACTTTTTGCAAAGTTGCTTTGGAGATCCATTCATTCAAGATGTTTGTATTTCCATTTTATGACATTTAATATTTTAGCAGTGGAGCAATATTTAACAGGAATGATAAACAAAGGCCATCCCTGAAAATTATTTAGTATTTAAAACAAATGTTCTATCTAAAAGTTGACTAAAACACCTTTAGTTTTTGTTTGACTAAAATGTTGTGACTTTTACTTGACTAAAACATGACCAGGAAATGATATGTGAATGACTTAAGACTAATGAGGAACTTTGGTATGACTAAGACTAAACTGAAAAAATGACAAAATTACCACTGCCTTCAACACAACATGGTGGTAGTATACATTTGTGCAGCAATGTACATATTAGACATTCATTTATTAACAAAATTCTGTCAGTATTGTACATCTACATTTTTAAAAAGCTGCTAGGGGGAAAACATAAAAAAATAAAACACGGTAATAAATGACATACAAGATGAAAAAAGGACATAGAAGTGACAGGGGTCTGTGTTCAAAGTGCATTTACTGTGTATTCCTTTTTGTGCAGTACTTTTTACTCTTTGGGGCAGTAGAGTTTCAGAGTCCTGCTAGTACCCAACTGCTCTTCTTCTGCCGCCTGCTGGATGTGGATCGTGTGATGGGAGATCAATGACGACAACTCCAGCAGCTCTGAAAACGTCCTAAAGCCGTGATTAAATATAACAATAAGTAAAGAGAAACTTCTGCGAGGACCACAGAAAACCAAAATGAATTGAAAGGTTGGTACAGAGTTGTACACAGTACAATTAAATGATCAATTAAGTTTGCAGGAACTAAAGGTTTATAAAAGACAATATTGGCAGCATTTCATTTAATACAGTATCTGCAATATAGGTGGCACATATTAAAAGTATATACGCTCCTACCCTGACAGCTGCTGACTGATGTCCTTTGAAGCCATTTTCATGTTCCTAAGGCACTCAAGAGATGTACGGTTACTCTGATGATCACCATCTGTGCACTCCCACAGTAACTTCTCACTCTCCTTGAGGCAAGACTCTGCTTTATCTGCAATTGGTTCATGTGGAGTCATACGATTAAAAATCTGAATAATCTATGTGCACATAGTTTTTAATGTGGGCTCAGATTCACTTTTGACAAAACTTAATCAAAGAACAACCTAGAAATTCCCTTCTGTCTCCTTCAATGTAGAAATTCTTCACAGGTAATGCATGTCGAGTGGTGTCGATGGCTGAGGCAAAAGACTTGTAATCCTCTGTGAACTGTTTGGCAGCTTCTGCCACAGGAGTCAGTGCAGTGACCTGTCAGATAAGGACCAGATTATATTACAAGGATGAAACATCCTCCTTTTATAACAAACATTCAGTTTTTAAGTGTAAATTTCCCTTATGACAATAGTAGTACCATGTCACATGGATCAGGTTTAAGTATGTCACTATAAATACCAGAGGTGTTCAGAGTACTCACACATTCTGTATTTGAGTAGAAGTACAGCTACAGCTACTTGTGTGAAAAAATACTCTGGTAAAAGTACAAATACTGATTCAACTCTTCTACTTAAGTAAAAGTAAAAAAGTATAACTTTTCAATTGTAATAAAGTACAAAAGTAACACTGTCATGAAGGCAATAATACTCCAGAAAAGTTTCAAAAGTATCTAAAATAAAGCCTTTAAAAGTGAGTTACTGTGTAGATAATGTGTTTGATCGAGTCACAGGAAATTTAGGAAAAATGGGCAAAGAAAAGTCATGAGATTTTTTTTAAAAAGAAAAGTTATAAATATGAGATAAAATGTATAATTTTAAGAAAAAGTCAAAATTATGAGATCATAGTCATATAACTATAATATATAAAGTTACAGTTTCTTTCCTCCACTGATTTTTTACACTGTTACACATGTTTAGTTTGTAAAAGTAACAAGTCTATTCTGAGAATGTACAGAGTATAAAGTACAGATATCTATAGAAAAATGTAGGGAGTATAAGTAAAAAGTTGCCAGAAAAATAAATACTCAAGTAAAGTACAGATACCTAAAAAAATTACTTAAGTACAGTAATGAAGTACTTTTACTTAGTTACTTTACACCTCTGATAAATACTGTGGAATTGCACAAATAAACATGTTTGGAAGTGCCAAGGACAAATATGCATTCCAGACGTTTGATTACTACAGCACCTTATTACTTAACCCATTTACTGGAAATAAATCTACTATCATCCATTATCTATATGAACTGAGCAAAAACATTCCTGATATGACCACAGTAAATCCTGTGACAGTGCATTTCCTAAATTGTGTCATGAATAAGCTGTGTTAGAGAAACATTTGCACATGAGGAATTAAACAATGGCATTAAAATAATTAAATTCAATTTCTTACCAAAGAAAATATAAACAATGTAGAACTTAAAGTAGCAAAACAAACAAACAACCCCCCCTAATAAGCAGGTAAAACTCTGGACCCAAGAGTCAGAGCATCCTGCAGCTACTTCAGAGGACTCTCCTGTCAGCATTCAGGACTATAGTATGTAACTGGGTACATCAGCACACAAACATTGTGCCCACCATACAAATCAGTAAGTTCCCCAATCAGAAGCCCTGGAGTCAGGTACGCCAAATTTTGCGCGCTCGTTCTCTAGCATTTAGATCAGGCAATGAGACCGAGTGCAAAGCTGGGAAGTACGGACTGAGAAAAGCCATCACAGCGACTGAGAGGCAGTGCAGGGAGAAGCTGGATGGATTATTTTACGCTGCTGATGCCGGCCGAATGTGGCAAGGCCTGCAGCACATCATGGACTACAGGACCACCACCAACTCCACAGACAACCTGATGGATGACCTCACTCACTTCTACACCCGCTTTGAGACCCCAGTGACCACACAGAGAGGAGGCACCCGCACACAGACTCTACTCAACCCCCACATCAACCGTCTGATCAGGCCAGGTATACAGAGGTCTGAGGAAGATCAACCCCTACAATGCAGTAAGACCAGACTGCATCCCTGGGGGGGATTTCAGAGCATGTGTCGACGAGCTGGCTGATGTTCTCGCCTCCATTTTCAACCTTCAATGTGAGAACATTGTTCATCTTGCTTCAGACCACAACCATTGCCCCACTCCCAGAGAAGAGCCCTGTCTGAATGACTACAGGCCAGTAGCACTCACTCCAATCATCATTGTTTTGAGAGAGTGGTGTTGGCTCACATTCAGAACAGCTTACCGGACCCCCTGCAGTCTGCCTACCGACCCTCTCCCTCCACTACTCCCTCTCACCTGGAAAACAAAGACTCCTATGTCAGGATACTCATTGTTGACTACAGTTCGGTCTTCAGTACAGCCGTCCCCCATAAGTTCACCCCCAAACTGTCCTCACTTGGTCTGTACCCCGCCCTCTGTGACTGGCTCCAAAACTTTCTGACTGGCAGGTACCAGTCTGTCAGAATTGGTAACAGCGCTTCAGTCACCATCATAAACACTGGTACCCACAAGGGTGTGTCCTCAGCCCCATCCTCTACACCCTGTTCACAATGACTGTGTCACCTCCCACAAGGACGACATTATCCTGAAATTTGCAGACAACACCATGGTGATAGGACACATCACATTCACTAGATGTTGGGCCTTCTGTCGACAGCAAAGTAAGAATTTCACTGTACGGGGAAACACGTTTCCATAATGTGCACGCGACAAACACTTTGAGTCTTGAATTATGACTCAGTCACTGAATGACTGAACTCTAAGTACAGTACTCAGAGTAAAACAAACCTGTAAATCCAGCAGCTCATTTGTGAGCCTGTCGTTCTCCAAGAGGAGGTACTGGTGCTTCTTCTCCCGGACCTCATTATAAAGCGCTTCCTCCTCTTCCATCTCTTGCAGTATCCTTGCCTCTGCCTCAGCCCTCATCTTTGCCGTATTGCTCTCCATCTTTAGTAAGACCACAGGTTATGTTAACGCAGAATAATGTTGCACCGATCGATCAGCTGTTGATCATAATCTGCCGATAACGCCTAAAAATAGCCTCATCGGTGATCGGAAAAATATGCCGACCAAAAACCGATCACAATTACTAGCAACCATTTTCAAACTTATAAACACGTTATAGAACAGGTGCATCTTGTCTTGACTGTTTCTTTACTTTTTAAAATATAGTTAGTTATTTAATAGTAGAAGTTTGGGCCCATTTTACGCTGCGTAAGGCAGACAAGCCAGAGATGCATCTCGGGCTGTAACATCCCAAGATGAAAGGTATGGAAATTTAAGATTCCCTCTGTGATTGACAATCGGCAGATCAAGTTTTTTTTCGTTATTGGGCCAGCAAATGGTGTTCGGTGCATCACTAGTACAGAGTCCAAATTCTATCTAAACAGATTCCAGAGCCACTACAGTAAAACTACTCTCATTTCAAATATGGGTATGTCAGAATATTTAACTCACCTTGCCTGTGAGGTATGCCAGCAAGAAAGTTTGCATCTCAATGACTTCTTTGTCACCCTCTGGGTTTTTCTCTGGTTCTACTGCATTTTCCAGAACAGTTGTTTCTAAAACAGATAATTGTTGAAGTGTTACATGGCAGTCCCATTAAAAAACAAAACAAAAAAATAAACAAACAAAGGCTTAAATGAGGTTACCTTTAATGACTGAAATGTCTAACTCTGGACGAAAGCAGTGTCCATGAGACAAAGTGGATTGTAAAATACTTCTCCCAAGAACTGATGGATCATTTTCTTGTGTCATTATTGCTGAAAGGAAGAGGTTATTTTGTACCAGTTATTATATGCAGAACAATGGGGAAATAACTTTTTAAACATTTGAATGCATACAGTGTTTCAATTACATGCCACTGCAATGGTATAAAGTACAATTATACACAATACTGAACATAACATTGGCACAAAAACCTGAACGCCTCATACCCCAGTGTATCAAAGTTAATTTCATTCTCAACAGTCCACCCGCCTAGTGCCACATAATCTACACCTTTAAATGAAGATGTAAAGACATATTTGTTACATGAAGCACTTACATGTCACAAGAGCCTGTGGGGCCATTGATCTTCTTGGGGAGGTTCCCACCTTTGGTCTGACACCAGTAGGTTTAGGTGAGGAGGGTTTCAGTGGAGCAGTAATAGACTCATTGGTTAATGAGTTACTCTGTGAATTTTTACAGATTTGCAATTAAATCAAATGTACCCAGATAAAAAAATAAACGTGTAATTATTTAGCTGATCAAAGGACAACTGTTTTTAAGTTATTAGATGTGAGAACAAGATATACAAGTCAATTGATCTTTAGGTTTTTGAGTGTTGCTTAAAAAACAGAATACATTTGGACATGCCATACTCCCATATATTTTTTATTGCACATTAAAATCTTCCACATCCATCAATAAATCAAAAATAACTGCGAGTTGCAGTAAATATAGTCTTGTAAAGGTTCATACGGTCTTCCAAAGATAACTGCAAAGTTAGATTCTCTTTAAACAGACAGGTGCAGTGTTTGTTTACATGCTTGACTAGTTTCAGATACTTCTTATAGCTTTCATCAGAAGTGTTACATGATGTTGTTGTGAGCTGTCTTATAGGCTGTTTCAGGAGGATTGGCCAAACAGTAGGGGGCCGTTATGCCCCCTGCTGTCTGACCTCTTCTCCAGTACCGCATCCCAGCAGTGCGATTAGGTGTATGCACCGTTGTCCCTGCTCATTGTGTTTGGTTCACATTTTCGTATCTCGATGGCCTCTTTGTTCCAGCAGTGGTACCATATACTTTCAGCATGGATGACCCTGGCCTTTCTTCAGTCTATGGTGTGGTTCTCTCTCTTGCAGTGGTCTGAAAAGGCTGATTTGAGGTTTTCCTGATGTGTGTGCTGTTATGTTGCTGTTTATCTGTGTGATGTTTCCTTTTCACATTCTGTCGAGTTCTTTTTTACAGATTCCAAATGGTCTCCCCGTCTCTCCCACATGTTTTATTGCAAAATAAACATGGTATTTCATACATGATGTTGCATTTTTGTTTTTGCTGTATTTTGTCTTTGGGTCTTTCTGTGTGTGTTGTGCCTAACTTTTTATACTGGCGTTTGGTGAGTGCATATTGTGCCTCCTCTTCTTCCCTGTTCTGCATCTGTAACCAGATTAACTCTATTGTACTGTGTTCTTGCAACTGATAGTTTGTGTGCTGTGGGATGTTCTGATGTCCAAAGCAGGTATTGGTCTGTGTGTGTTGGTTTGCAATGTATTTTGAGGTGTATGCTGCCATCTTCTTTACAGGTGAATTTTAAATCCAAAAAGGCTATAGTGCTCTCTATCTCTTCCTCATGTGTGAATTGGGTGGTTCGTGTGTTGTCCATGCGAGTTTTTTGGTGCATCTTTATTTAATTTTTTCCAGAATGGATCAAAGAGGCCGTTCACGAAAATGTGAACCAAACACAATAGCACTTACACCTGGGCTGCACTGCTGGAGAAGAGGTCAGACAGGAGGAGACGTAACAACCCCCCGCTGTATGGCCAATCCTCACAAAACAGCATTAAGACCCGTCACAACAACTACTTATATAGCGCATTTTATACACCAGTGGGTGCCCAAAGCGCTTTACAATTCCTCACATTCACCCATTCACACACACTCATCCACCAACATGGTGGCTAATGCATGACCCTACTGGGAGAAACTTAGGGTTCAGTGTCAGGACACTTCAACATATGGCAAGCCACAGCTGCCCAGTAGATGAAACTAGTCAAGCAGGTAAACAAACACTGCACCTGTTAAACAGAATCTAACTTTACAGTGCAGCAAATATTGAATCAGAAAGGGCATATACAAATGAGTACTACCTTTGAAAGAGATGCCTTCTCAGCTGACTGCATGTACCGGGACTTGACAATAGTCCCACTTGCTACAGAGAAGGAAATTCATCAAACGAGTTTTAGAAAAATATATGAATAAAATTTACTTTCCAACATTGATTTACAGGACAAACAAGAATTCCAAAATGGTATAACAACAATACAGACAACAGTTCAAGAACTCAAATGTGCTATCCATTACCATCTCCCAAAGTCAGAGACCTGAAGATCATCATTAAAACAGTAATAGATTGGGTAATAGAGGGTGGTCAACACTATTTAATGTCTTTAACAGTAGCACTTTCTATTTCTAAAGCAAGTGGGTAAAGCCAGTGGACTTCTTTATGAAATCTATTAGACAAACAGATATGAATACTAAGAATTGGGATCATTTATGAGCATCTCAGAAACATTACTTTTACATCTCTTCTGTTAGAAAAAGCATCCAATCGTCTTTAATTGTTGTAATTATATATGAAAAGAACGACATTTGTCGATATACAACTAATGCTATGTTTTGTTTCGTTAGTTGCTAGCTATGTTAATTGTTATAACGTGTATTAGGACTTTATATCATACTCTAAGATCACTTCAAATCCCAAATTACACATCATCTTGCTGTATATTGACATATGGACTCTTGTGTCTGAAATCACACAAAATAGTGGCGCTCGCGGCAGCTTATAAAAACAAGCATATTATGAAGAATATTTGACGTGAACGTAACATTAACTTTTCCGTGACACGTTAATATAACTCTTAAATAAATGGAATAAAACACTACCTTAGAAAAACTCACGAATGATCACGACTTAAGTATGCTGTTTAACTGGAAGATTTTACTTACATTTAACTGGTTTCTTCATCCCATTGTTGTTAGCTTTATTAGCGTTATTACCACCCCTAGAGCTGAAAATAAAAAAGAACAAATATGACTTTGAGCTCTACATACTGATAGCACATATTGCTTTATTAAATCATGACTACATAGGTTTACACCGACATTTATCTAGACTAATATTTATAAACGTAACATGACGACATAGCTTTATGCTAGGCTGCAAAGTTAGCGTTGGCTCATTATTACCAGAACAAACCATACTGAGATTATTTTAAATATATATGTAATATAAAACACTCGAATAGGAACCAACATAGGAAAAACTGTACCTTTTCGTGTCAGTGGTGGGATTTTTAAAACTACTTGACATAGTTGTTGTTCTTCTCGACGCCATAGTTGTTTGAAGAAAACCGCCTGTACGTGGATTTTATAAACCGACAGAAACAAGCAACCATCTTATGTTTGGTTCCGGTTTTGTCCTCGTGCATTAGCGACAGTTTGACAAACAGAATCATGTGGTATGATTGTACAGTCATTGCTTCAGTAAATAAACAAATAAATACAGAAATAAATACAATATATTAGTACATTTGTTTCAAAGCATAGCACACACCATTTCTTAAGTGAAATTCTTAGAACCTATTAATAAAACAAGTATTCTATTTTCAGTCAAAACTGAAATACCATGCTGTAACAGGGAAAACATTGAAGTTCATATGCTTAAAACAGGCAAAAGATGTACATTTGAACACGTTTTCATTAGCTGAACACTACAGATAGATTTGGAAAAATTAGGTATTTATAAGAACTCTGGAAAAACAGAGAAAGCCAGAGGATTAGAGGACGAAAAGAGAACAAAGAAGAGTAGATGAAGTAGATAAAGTTATTTTTATGGTTGACTTTTGAACCATCTACCATAATCTTACAAGCTTTTACAATCCTATTTTTGTGAACGACTGTTTCTTTTCCTATGAATATTTTTAAAGTGAAATTATATCCCTGCAGTGTATTGATTTTATTTATTTATTTATTTTTTACAATTGTCATACTTATGCAATTTGTATAAGGAATCAGCAACAAGGGGAACAAAAAAAATAACTGCAGTTCTTCTTGTAACCACTAGAGGGTAGTGAAGACCTGCTTTCACTGTCCACAGTCTCTTTATCTGCTCCCGTTTCCAAAACTTTTTATTATTATTAGCCCTGACATAAAATAACATTAATTTCTCTGTGTTGCTCACTTTCTATGTTTTTATTGAATAATGAAATGTATTTTTTTGTGATCATGGGGGGAAGGATCCAATCCTAGCCAACAGTGCTTTGTGGGAGGGCTGTGTAAACACTGAGCTGACAACCAGACCATCACAAGGTGAACAGAGATGATCTTTCAGACCATAACTTATCCATGCAGACAGTTTAGTCTATCTCTATCCAGAAATACATTCACCTGGAGCACAGATATGGAAGATGGTGTTTAAGATTTTATTTGGGGCTGTAAACCAGCAGAGACAACCTTCTTGAATGGCCATGTACTTAAACATCTTCATCCTATGTGTGTGTGTGTGTGTGTGAGTTTCTACTTACAGAGTTATTTTAGTCTCTGTTTGCCGGTCATTGTTAGCTTGTGTCTTAAAGAATATAATGGGTGCTGATCCCACCTGTCTTAGCCTGTCTTGGACAACAGGAAAGACAATAGCAAGAGTGGGCGTGGAACTGGGTGTTAAACACTGGCCAGTGGCTCCTGTCCTGTCCAACTTCTGCAAGTACAGATGAATAAACAATGAGGATACAGACTGTAAGTCATTTGTGGGTATGCATTCAAGTGTAGACTAAAGACACATCAACTATCTCTCATGAACTGTATTTGAAGATGGTACTAAAATATTGTTGTTTTAATCAAGGTTTTTAATCAGTTTTCAAATACACAAGGAACATAAAACCTAAACATGAAAAAAAATTACCCAGTTCCTATCTTCCTGCCCCTACCCCTTCCTTTTCCACCCCAAGTACTGAACCTTTATTAAATTTATATAAAGCCAGATACAAGTACAAAATATATAATTCCCTTTCAAACAAAGTACATGTGTGTGCATATATATATATATATATATATATATATATATATAGTATATATATATATATATATATATATATATATATATATATATATATATATATATATATAGAGAGAGAGAGAGAGAGAGAGAGAGATGTATACATTTGCATATCTGTACCTTCACATACACTTAAACAAATTATTATTACTATTGTTAATAGTCATAGTAGTAATTATTATTAGTATTATTATTAATACTACTACTACTACTACTACTACTACTAATAATAATAATAATAAAAAAGTACAAATGTCCACAGATATTGGAGTTACACAGATATGTTGATAGCTGCCATACCATCAACAAAGTTGATAAATGGCTGTTAACTAGCATTAATCTCGAATCAAAATTTTCTAGTTGAATATAATGCATAACCTGTCTCATCCATTGTCCATAAGGGGGCTGTGTGGGGGGATCCTTCTATTTAAACAAAATTAGGCCCCTAGCCAACAAATAGCAAAAGGCCATCATATTAATATAACCCTCTAATGAAAGGAGCATCCATGTATACCACACTAAACAATAAGATCATGGGGGTGGGTGTACTTATTACCTGCATATTGCATTTTTGAGCCAATTATTGTTTCAATTGTTGCATTTTCAGAAGGATCCATGAAAGGCATAATGGGATTGATTGCAAGTTTATTGACTTTATATCCTAATCACAATTATATTTCCATGGTTCTGTGTATTTAAAATCATTCTTAAACCTACATTTTAATTTGATTTTTCTGACTTGGATGACATCCAGACCCTGAAATATGATTTTTTTTTCTGACCTTTCTGTTTTAATGAATTTTCTTGATAAAGGTTGGACATTTGGCCTTGGCACTTAAACAAATCCTCTCATACAAATACGCGCCTGTGTTTGTGTGTGAAAGCATGTGCCCAACTTTATCAGTCAGCGTAAAGGCCGGCTCTTATCATTGCCCTCCTCTCTCTTTCTCTCAGTGTAATAAAGGCTGGAGGCTGGCTGCTCTGTGTCTGCATGCTAGCTGTCCATCTCTCACCACCAAGCAATGCTCGTCCAATAGGTCCTTTGAACACAACCAATAAAGTGTAGTGTGATGTGAACACTATGGATTGTTTTGCACTCAGTCAGCAGTAGTTATATATGTAAATAATATAAAACATACTGACTGATATTGTGGTCATCTCTTTCTTTTTTATACAGAAAAGAACATGATCCGGGCTGATGCAGAGGAGTCAAAAGACTGAGAAGTGCATGTTGAAAGACTGGACTATAAGGAGACACAGAATTGTTGAATGAAAGGCCTTGTCTATGTTTTTGCGCACACCTTGCATGTCTCTGCTCTCCGAAACTCTGACGTCTATGGCAGGATGTCACTGTGACCTCACTGATACTCTACTTCAAGAAGTTTACGTCCTAAAACTTCCATTCATGTTCTGCGTGAAGTGAAAAGAAAATTGTTTTTAGCTCTCCTAATATGTGTGCACACATAGCTACACATTACACACACACACAGACACACACACACACACACACACACACACACACAGAACCCAGCCATGCAGCCCACGCATCCATTCCCCTTCCCTTTGCGGTAAGCAGTTACTCATCCCTGCCCAGTCTGCCAGTCTGGTCCACATAGCCTTCCAGGAATGCTGCTTCTATACAGAGCCTTATAAACACACCAGAAAAGATCTGTTTGGTCAAATATCAGTTTTAAATTATAACTTAAATTGTTCACAATGTAGTTTTATTACCTTTACATTTATATAATAAGTGTGTAATAAGAATGACTGAAATTATTAATCTGCACTTCTGAGAAACAAGTTATTTTAAAGGAATGCATAGTATATATATATATATATATATATATATATATATATATATATATATATATATATATATATATATATATATATATATATATATATATATATACATATAATCGATGGATAATGAATTTTATAATGTATGTATAATCAGTTTATCTTGTTCTTTTGTAATTTTCTAATTTTGTGCAATCAAATCTTAATGTATTCCTTATTTCACCCTTGTATTTTAAGTTCTAATCAATGTGAAGCATATTATTATTATTATTATTTATTTATTTTATTTTTTGGTTTGTGGTTAAGGGATAGGAGTGAATGTTTAGAACTTGAGTCTTTTTTAAGATGAGAACAGGGGTTGGATTAAATAAGTGTTTCTTCTTCCAACTCCTTTTCGGGTGTAAATATTATATCTTTTCTTATGTATGTGTATATTGTGTGAATTGCTCAAAATAAACGCATCAAATCAAATCAAATCAAATCAAATCAAATCAAATCAAATCAAATCAAATCAAATCAAATCAAATCAAATCAATTCAAATCAAAATGTTTTACTTTGTCTTTGTCCAAATCTTTTAGAACATATTGCAAATGCATTCACATATACAAAACATAGTTAGGTTAGTCTTTGGTGAAGGGTGAAGGAAAGTAACATTTTGTCATTATTTGACTTCTATAAAACAGAGCACGCTCAGAAGGAGCCTGTGGGTTTGGACAATGGAACAATACTGTGCAGAGTTCAATGACCTATAGGTTCTGGTTCTTCATGAAATGTTTTATAAATGCATGTGTTCCAAAACTTTTTTTTCTCTGTGTATTTCTACTGTTTGTGTTTGTCTTTAGGGCTTGGTTGACAGAATCACCTCCAGTATAGGACTTGGATCTCCCAGTATTAAGTGAATAAGCTCCTCTCTGTCGGCTCACAGTGGGAAAACAAGCAGGTTTTTAGGACAATGTTTTCCTCCCGTCTTCACAGTATCTGAGCAGCTACTGTATTTTTTAAAATAACAGAACACTAACATTTGAGTCTAATAATAACAATAATACAACCATTTTTCTCTGATGTCAGCTTGTCTGCATGTATGACAGCCATTCCATTCTTGTATTTGTTGAATTCCAGCACAAACCTTATTCTGCTGACACTTCCTCTTGCTTTAGGGACCACACTGACCCATTTTTAGGTTTTAATGTATTAATGAATCACATACAATTTGTGTTTATCATAAACCTGTATTTCAACCAAAAAAAAAAAGTTTTTTTCACCAACTTATGAAATGCTCTGGTTGAAAGTATGACAAATGTGTTTGATAAATAAATAAATAAAGACCAGAAAAGCAGTTGGAGAGCACAGACTCCGCCAAGGCAGAACAATCCCCCCCCCCCTTTTCACTTTTGTGAGCAGCAGTCTTCCCTGACCAACCAAATGAAGCCCCCCTTCACCCCAGACACAAGTAGCTGTTGGGTAGTGAGTGTAAGCACTTTTTAAAAAATAAAATACAATAAAATAAAAATAATAATTATAAATTTTTTTATGTAATTAAATAAAAAATAGGCAAATAAATAAAAAGTAAAAATGAATGAATGAATAAATGAAATAACAATAATTTTAAAAATAAATACATAAATCAAAATATATAAAATAATTATTAAAAAAATTTAATTATTTACATTTAAAAATAACTAAAAATAATTAATAAATACAAAACAATAATAAAGAAAGAAAGAAAGAAAGAAAGAAAGAAAGAAAGAAAGAAAGAAAGAAAGAAAGAAAGAAAGAAAGAAAGAAAGAAAGAAAGAAAGAAAGAAAGAAAGAAAGAAAGAATAAATACTATTTAATAATGATAAATAAATAAAAGTAAAAAAAATATATAAAAATAAATACCTTTTTCTCTGTTGTTCAAACATTTGAAAACTACATGTTTCATTTTATACCTGTTCCCCTTATGCTTTATGGGGACTTCCAGGGAAAAAAAAATATTTATAGGGCCACATCATTTCTATTTTACCAGTGGGGACTTGTAATTATATTTAACCCTTGTGGGGACCTGAATTTTGGTCCCCATAGTGTGACTGTGTGAACATATCAATGTCCCCATAAAGATAGGAATACAAGCACACACACACACACCAATCACCACCAAAATGTAGTCATGTGATCCCTATGTAAGTATCAACATCTTCTGAAATTTTCAGCCAAATCCATCCATAGTTTTCTGAGTTAAGACAGACAGACAGACACAGACACGGACACAGACACAGACACAGACACAGACACAGACACAGAGACAGACACAGAGACAGACACAGAGACAGACACAGACACAGACACAGACACAGACACAGACACAGACACAGACACAGACACAGACACAGAGACAGACAGACACAGACACAGACACAGACACAGACACAGACACAGACACAGACACAGACACAGACACAGACACAGACACAGACACAGACACAGACACAGACACAGAGACAGACACAGAGACAGACACAGACACAGACACAGACACAGACACAGACACAGACACAGACACAGACACAGACACAGAGACAGACAGACACAGACACAGACACAGACACAGACACAGACACAGACACAGACACAGACACAGACACAGACACAGACACAGACACAGACACAGACACAGACACAGACACAGACACAGACACAGACAGACACAGACAGACACTGGCAGACACAGACAGACAGACACAGACTCCTAATGGGTTAATTATATTCTAAAAGGCTTCCTCTAAATGGCCTCAGGTATCTTCATCACTTCATCCATGTGTCTCTCATTTGTTAATTGTTTAATTACTGTGCTTATCTTCACAGGATGTGAAGTCAGTGTGATGTTCACTCTGGTGGGTGATTCTTGGTTCATCCCTGGGGTGTTTTAGGGACAGATTATCCTTACAGAGATTCACTCGCATTAAAGCAGTGTTTTTTAACCATAGGGTCAGGACCCCACATAGGGTCACCACATAGGGTCACCTGGAATTCAAATGATGTCATCTGAAGTAACTGAGTAGTAACTGATGAAAACAACAATAAAAACTATATATTATATTATATTATATTATATTATATTATATTATATTATATTATATTATATTATATTATATTATATTATATTATATTATATTATATTATATTATATTATATTATATTATATTATATTATATTATATTATATTATATTATATTATATTATATTATATTATATTATATTATATCCTTTTAATACAATAACTTGAAATATATTCAGTTTAGAAATCCAATGTTTTCTATATCTGTGAATATAATGGAGAGGAAGATGGATGATTTGGGTGATTTATCATTTCTAGATTGCCCACAAGGGGGAATTCAAAAGTTTAAAAACACAAAACACTTTTGTTTGTACCCAATCCAAATTCATCCTTTAACCCTGCCACTTGAAAAAATATATAACTGTAAATATAACACAATCATAATACAGAAACTCTGAAAATGAAACTGTTTATCTGTCAAATGGTCATTGTGGTCAGTTTCAGATGATGCATCGCTTTTACAATTCAAAGTTTGACTTATTATTTGTTTAGTATTAATTATCAGTGTTGTAAATACAAGCTGGATGGACTGTACATATCCTGACCAAAGAAATAAAATTCTCTCTTTGTTCAGTGATAATCTACACCTGGCTTCCATCTGTAATAATAAACATTATATAGACTAAATGTCATCTAAAATGAGCATTTATTTCCAACATGTCACGGTAAACTATTACATGAGCAAAAAAAAATTAATTTTAGCAATGAAAATGTCTCCATTTTGAATGTCTAAGATTGCCAAAATGTTGTGACATTAAAAAGAGGTAATCAATCAATTTTGTGTCTTAGTGTATTTTGGGGTATTTTGTGGAAAGTGTGAGGACAAAAAAACAAGACAGATCAGTTAACTGGCATAAAGTGTTTTGCACACTCTGCAAGGTGGACTTATCTTTCCATCAAAGTTCTTCTGGTTTAAAATACCACATTAACACAGAACATATATTATGCTAGCATGAGGCTAACGTGGAATACACACATTGAGTATATATTTATTCCCTCCTTTTGAGTCTGTGCTCACGAAAACTTAAACACAATTAATATAAACTAAAAATGAATATTTAATAATAATTAACCCTTTCATCTATACTGGTCACTACAGTGGACAGTATTTCTACAGGCTGCTATTCTCTTGCATATTCATTTTGCTGTCAACCAACACAGTGAACACTTGTACCCCATCACATCCACTAATTTCACACCAATACTCAAAGTTTATTGTTCTTGATTAACCTGATCTGTAGTAACATGTTTGAGTGTTTTTTTTTGTTTTTTTTTTTGCATATTATCTTTATAAAGTGAGTACTAACTCATATGAGAATATGTTAAAATATGAGAAAACATCATATTAGTAGCATTAAAACAAATACTTAATGGTTTTTACACAGTATATCAGCAGATACGTACATATTCTTCAAACATAAAACACATTTGTATCCATTTGAATGAACAGTTTTGCAACTGCATGAAAAGTGGGTTCATCAAAAATTGAAATCATATTTTTTTGTTACATGCCTAAAGGTAAGGCAAGGCACATGTATTTATATAGCACATTTTGTGTACAGGACAATTCAAGGTGCTTTACATGAAACATATACCAACATGTAAATGATTAAAATGCATTAAAAGACATTAAAATAAAAGACATAAAAACATTGTTTAAAAAAAGGTGAGGAGCAGAACAACTGCTTCACTTTGTTTGGTTCTGATTTTGGGAACACACGGTAAACCTGTTCCTGATGACCTATGACCTCAGGGCTCTGGATGCTTCATAGGGAACCAGCAGGTCTAAGATGTATTTAGGTCCAAGGCCGATTAATTCTTTATAGACCGGGAGTAAGATTTTGAATTCTATCCTTTGACCCACAGGAAGATAATGTCAGGATTTGAGGACCGGTGTGAAGTGGTCCAGTTTCCTGGTACTGGTCAGGACTCTGGCAGCAGCGTTTTGGATCAGCTGTAGCTGCCTGGTTGATTTTTTTGTTTAGAGGGATAGAAACATGTAAGGGGGGGGGTCTTGATTAAGGTTTTCATAATTAATCAAAAAGTTAATCAAAATTAATCCAAAGAAACAGGGTAATTCTCTGAATTGGGTGCACATGACATAAGAACAGTCTAACCTTCAACCTTGTAACAATAATTCAACCCCATAAAAGTGTTTTTTTTTTGTGATTTTAGATTTTAGTTAAAAATAGCCATCGATCCACATTAACTATGGTGTGGAGCATTAGAAAGCATGAATAAAATGTCAATCTGATGATAAAAACAAGGAAATATATAGGTAAGAAATGATGCTAATACTGAACTGTCTTTACAGTTTGAGAAGGAAAATACTTCAGTGATGTCACTTCCTGGGTACCTAGCAACCTGGACTAAACCATTATTTTTTAAAAAGGCGTCATTGATATCATGTTATAGGGTTGAAGGGGAGACAATTAAATCGTACTATTTTATAAATAATTTAAAAAAAATCATGTTTCTTAAATGAAGGTTAAAGTAGACAGATGAATGATTATATAAGCACAAAAAAACTGTTGCTTTATATTCAATGCTTATTTGGCTAAATTCTACGCCTCAGAAACCCATAAAATGTTTGAAAATGTAACATTTACAGTACGTTTTTTGTGTTATAATGCAAATGTTTTAGAATATAAATCTCTGAGGTAAACCTGTGGGACACAAATTTCACCAAATTCAGAAAATCATCCAACATTATGATTAATCTGATTAAAAATGATCATAATTTGACAGCCATCGTTGAAATGTACATTTGTGTCGTCGTGCATTAACTGTCTATGTGAATGTTCAACAATGACCACCATACAACAAGCATGACTGACTTGTTGTGTATGAGTGTGTGTGAGAACCATGTGCGATGTGCTTTAGGGGGGCAGTGTAGCGTGCAGTGCAGGAGTGAACACAGGCGGCCCTGGCCAGTACAGTCCGAACACCCTGGTAATCCCTGCGTTTTCAGGAGCCCTGGCCCGTACTTGATGAGCTTGAGTAAGAAAAAGGTTAGCGTTCTCTCTCGTGTGTTTCTCTCTCTCCCTCTCTTTCTCTTTCGGTCTCTCACTCTTTTATTCTCCCTCTTTTTCTCATGCACCCCCCCTCCTCCTCATCATCCCCTGGAGCCACTTTGCGAATGAATGAATTCCAAGTGTTTACTCAGCAACTCCATCTATCCCCTCTCATCCCTTGATATTTCCATCAAAGAAAGAGGAAACCTGTATTTTCACTACTATGACAGTTTGCCAGAGACCAAAGATAGAATTCAGTGGTTTGATCAGCCTCATGTCTTCACTTGGAACTTTCAGGTGTAAACTGTGCCACATGTTTTTACACTGTAAAAAAAAAAAAACCAAAAAACCCAAGGTGGTTCAATTTATAAATGAAAGTTCACCAGCTGCTTTGAAAATGTCAATTAACTGAGTTTGAATAATAGCATTGTTGAAGTAATTAAGTAAGTAATAGAGTAAAGAGTCACAAAATGCTTTACACTGTAAAACAATTAAAATAAAATACAATTCAAGTACAGTTAAAATGCAATAAATACATCAAGTGTAGTCGGTTTGTAACAGCACTGACTCAGTTTGGGTTTAAAATGCTTGTTTAAACCAGAATCTCTTAAAGGTGTCATTCCGCCGAAAATCACTTTTCCACGCTCCTTTTGGAATCTGATGGGTCACCCCGACTTACCAACACATGCTGCCTTTGAAAGTGGTTTGTCACCTCCACTGGCTGCATACCGCATTCACAGAAAACATCTGACGCCAGATGGACTTTAGCGTCACCCACGTGGGGTTAAACCCGTCCTCCATCGCAGCAAAGTAGCATTAGCATTAGCATCTACAAGAGAAGACAGCGCCACAGTATGTGCACAACATGTGCTCTCTGTGGAAATAAAGCCTTGCTTTTTTCCTGTACGTTTTAAGAACAAGTAATGGCACGAAACCTAGCTGGATGTTACTCTGGTAAAGGTAAACATATACAGAGACACCTCGTCACCCACTGCATCATGGACATATATGAGGAAGTACCAGTAAACTTTGTTGTTCGACCTCAAGTCATTTTTCTACCGTGAAAAAACAGCTGGAAACAAAGCAATCTGGACATTTAAAAAAAAATTTGATCAACACACAATGTATTCAATAACAATGGAGAACACAGTAATATTAATGAAATAACCATGGAATGACAGCTTTAAGATTTGAAGAAGAGACTCACATATTGAAGTTCTTAAAGTTGACTACACTACAATGTTCCTGTTATCCTAACTTTCTTTTTAAAGCTACAAAAGTTGATTGAACAAATCACTTGTTGATCCAGTTACCATTTTAAAAGTCACATTGTCGAGTTATTCAATTTAGATTTCACTGAACTGGCTTTGCAATTGCAACTCATATAGATAAATTGACATTTCATAACTCATTATGTTAAATGGAAGTATATTATAGAAACAACAACAAATGATAATAATAATAATAATAATAATAATAATAATAATAATAATAATAATAATAATAATAATAATAATAATCACCATCATCATCATCATCATCATCGTCGTCATCGTCATCGTCATCGTCATCGTCATCGTCATCGTCATCGTCATCGTCATCGTCATCGTCATCGTCATCGTCATCGTCATCGTCATCATCATCATCATCATCATCATCATCATCATCATCATCATCATAATAACAACCTAGCAAAATAACTCAAAAAGTTACAGAGGTAAGAACAGCAGCACAAACTATAACTGAGGTTTAGTGAGCTGATGTGAAGAGGGTAGAAATAAGACATGATGGAGTTGGATCCATGCAAAATGACAGAATGAAATAAAAGAGCATCATGTATGTAAACCAGACAGAAATTAAAAAATTCAAACAATAAAAAAAAACATGTAAAAATTCAAATAAACAACATCACATGAAAGCCAGTCTATAAAAATGTGCTTTAAGAAGTGAATTAAAAGATGACAGCCTTATCTCCTCTAGGCAGGACGTTCCAAAGTCGAGGAGATCCTGATGGCAAAGGTACAGTCACCTTTTGATTTACACCTTGACCTTGGAACAGCCAGGAGACCCCCCTCCCTCTGTCCCAGGAACTAAGGCTGCATACTGGCTTGTAATTGGCTATGAACACAAATTCAGCTTATGAGTTTTTATAGTGTAGAAACATTTTGCTGCATGACGTCCTACTGTGGACACTATTCAAACTTTAGTCAAATCCACAGAATTTTAATATTTTCTTTCTATTTTCAGTGTATTTCTGTGTTTTTGTCCTGAAATATGATAAATGGGTCCATGTTTTCACCCTATAATGGAGTAATCGCCTGGAAGTTTAATAAGGCCTTAAAATGTAATAAAACCGATTAATGTAATAAGATATAGACTGATACTGTGTTGTTATCAGTAATGTAATACCTTAGTACATTTTTTGGGGGGGTTATTACATTTTAAGTGGGTCTTTTTTTCCTTTTCCAAATGTGACAATGTATAACTTATCTGATAAAGTTATATACTGTATATGTTCATGTTTAGTCCAGAGTTCTACATCACCCCTTTAAGTCAGTGGTCATTATGTTGTTTCAAATCCAGTGTTTATATCATTCTCAGATTCTCAAAACACAAAATGTAGAACTTTATATTACATTATCTGTCAAGTTTTACATTACCAGTTTTGGAAAAAGTGTAATGAGGTATTACATTTTTGTAAAAAAAAAAAAAAAAAAAAAAAAAATTGAAAAAATTAATTAATTGAAAAAAAATAAAAAAAAATAAATTAAAAAAAAATAAATAAATAAATAAATAATAAAAAAAAAAAAATATATATATATATATATATATATATATATATATATATATATATATATATATAATAATAATTACATTATCAGGGTATTTTATTACATGATTGGGTTTTAATATTGTTAATATTTTCGATTCTGTTAACTACAAATTTCACTACACTTTCAGGTACTATTACGTTTTCCAGAAATTATTACATAATAGGGTGATACATTCTGGGTGTCAGCACCATTTTTGAAAGAATTATGGAGCAAAAATAACTAAATAACTATATATATATATATATATATATATATATATATATATATATATATATATATATATATATATATACACACATACACATACACATACATGTCTTAAAGCAAAGTTTAGGATCACCTGACACACACAGCTCAAGTTACATTTGGTTTTGACTTTTGACCCCAGTGCTCGCTGCATTTGAGTGCATCACTATGGAACTAACATTATTATGTCAGTGTTAGTCACAGCTACTGGCATTTTTGATGACTGTTGTTGTAAGTTGGGAAATGAAGTGCAATGTTTGATAATGGAAAGTTGGTGAAAAATGTTCAAGATTAAAATCACCACTCCCAGGCTAATGGACATTACAATATCCTCACCCCTGCACCTGGTTTGTAAATTTACCTTGTATTGCCTCCTTAAATGTTGTATTTTTTATCTGTAGTATAGAGTTAGAGTTTTGTATTGTTTTTGTAGAAATTTATAGTATTTTAGTTATATTTATACATTTAATATTTTACATCTCGAGTTTTTTTTTATACATTGCCAATATTTGTGTGATTTTTAAAAATAGTTTATTTGCACTTTAAGTGCTGAATAGATATTCATCATTCCTGTAACAATGACAATAAAGATCTATTCTATTCTATTCTATTCTAGGTGAAAATTGTGTATTTTCTTATATTTATTGCACTGATAATGCAGATGTTCATTAAAATTAGATTAAATTAAAAGGTTATTGTATCAGAAACAGATAAAACTGAAGCAAAAGTGACTTTTTTTTATCAAAGATATAAAAAACAGAACATAAAAACAAGTGTCTCCATCCACCGTCACTGATCAAACTCCATTGGTTTTATAGGAGAATCAAATGCTATAGAACATTACAGTGTTTCCATGGTAACTACAGAGCCTCTGAGCATCCATATAGGTCATATTTGATGATAATTCAAAGCTGATAAACTATATTTTACACTAATGATTTACATATATTGATAGGATCAGTGGATCAAAAAGTATTAAACAGTTTACATCAGTAGGTGGTTGTCGTGGCTGTTCAGGTCTTTATGGGTTAAAGTCGTATTTGAGGTAAATCTGAGCTAGAGTTTGCATTACACTGGTGATTCTCTAAATTGGGTGCACATTGGAGGCTGACATAAGAACAGTCCAACCTTCAACACCATAACAAAGACTGTGTTTTTTGGTTATGGGGTTGAATGTTACGGGGTTGAAGATTTTTAACTAAAAAATAGCCATAAATAGCCATAAAAAATATTAATGTTTTCCAAGACAATTATTAGTTTTTCCCCCAAACAACACTAAATATAATTTATGCTCGTCACAATGTTGAAAGGTTAAGCTCGACATTGTCAACCTAATGATAAAAACAATGAAATATAGGTAAGAAAGTGCTCTCTCTTTACAGTTTGAGTGGGAAAAGACTTCAATGATGTCACTTCCTGGGTGCTGAGGAACTTGGACTAAACCATTATTTTTCTTAAAAAAGGTGTGATTGGTATCCTGTTACGGGGTTGAATGAAACTAGGGGAGAAAACTAATTGGTGCTACTTAGTTAAGATTTATTTTTCATATTTCTCAAATAGGTAGGTTCCAGTCATGTGACTATGATGACGTAGTGATATCAGCTGGAGGACAGGAAGTAATCATGGATATGTCACTATGGAGGAAACCAATGAAAAGAGTGCTTATTATACGTATTTAGATCCAGTGTCAAAACAGAGATACATACAGTTAGTTAAAAATGTATTGGACGTGACCCGTATCTTATGAAAATGAATTTGTTTTTGACAGAGCCCAAAGATTTGCCAACAATCTGTGCTGTGGATATTACTAACTACCTGGTCCTGCAGACATCCTACTATATCCTACTACATCCTACTACATCCTACTACATCCTACTACATCCTACTACATCCTACTACATCTTACTACATCCTACTACATCCTACTACATCTTACATATCCTACTACATCCTACTACATCTTACTACATCTTACTACATCCTACTACATCCTACTACATCTTACTACATCCTACTACATCCTACTACATCCTACTACACCAGCAGCAGATAAAAGTGTAGAAAGATTTGGAGGCATAGAACTTTTTTGACAGCAGGTGGGTCCACAACTTCGTTACCAATAGTGGTACCTCAGCGATAATTAATGTTTGGTCTTGGCCAGGGTGTGTGTTTTATTTGTAAAGATGCTAGCCACAAGCAGTAGCAACTACCGGTAATGTCAACAAACATCTGGATGACAACAGTGTAAATGAACATTTAACAAGAACCTACTGATATATAGCACACTACTACTACTATCTAGTTTACTATTATTATACTATTTACTACTATTATTATACTACTACTACTTTCTACTACTATCCACAATATAATTAGCTTTAGAACATACCTCTGATGAAGGGCCATTAGCATTAGCATTAGCATTAGCATAAACAGACTGCTCGTTCCGACCACAAACTCAGATTTAAAATCCACTTTTTACAGCATTTTTCTGTGAGCTTTTTCCATTTCTCACCTTTGTGAATGACAATCTTTGGTACTCTACAAAAAAAATCTTCTTTTTTTCTCATAACTTCCTTCCTTCTTATAACTCCACAAAACAGGCATTTGACCAACTGAAAACTCACTTAGCTTCACTTCCTGCCCTCCACATGCTGACTATATAGCAATGTGATGTCACATGAAATCAGCTTATTAAGGTTAAAAGAGACAGATAAATTATTTTACGTATTAGTAGAAATAAAATGTGGTTACTGGCTATTTTTACTTGTTTAATATTCAATAAAAAAAACAACTTTGCTCAGTGGGGACATGCTGATTTGGCTGAACTCTATGCCTCAGAAACCCATAAAATGTTTGAAAATATAATATTTAAAATATGTTTATGTGTTATAAGGTAAAGGTAAAGTACTTTATTTGTCATTATAAATTGTACAATGAAATAGTATAAATAATAATGCAATTATAATGGAAAAATAATGCAAAGAGTCATGGACATTTTAATTTCATATTTTGTGCTTTACTTTATATGAAAGTCTTTGAGGTAAACCTGTGGGACACAAAGTGCACAAGATTCAGAAAATCATCCACATGCAAACCCACCTCCACAAAACCTCCCGTTCAATATGAAACATGAAGTAGTAAAGTACCCATACAGTACATATGGCCCATATGTGACTGGAATGGTACACTCTGTTCACTTCATATAAATGTATCTGGTGGGGGGGCATTGAGGTGCAGAGACGTAGAGGCTCTGATGGACTGGTTTGGGGAGGGGAGAGGATTAGCAAGAGGCCGCAGGCCCCGAGGCAGAGGGCCCGTTTCCTGGCCTGAGCCCCTGTTTGTCCTGCCTGACCTGGCAGCACTGGGGGCAGATCCTGCTTGGATACAGCCCCGCTCCCACGCCTGTCTGAAGCTGTTAGACACTGGCTGTGAGTAGCTGGTTGAGCTTAGTGTTGTCTGAGCTGTGGCCGGGGTGAGGTGGGGTGGTGTGGAATGGAGAGGGGAGGGGGTCCAGTCATCTACGGGGTGGGTGGGGAGTGAGTGAGAGTGCCCGCTACATTGTTGACAGTGCAAAGGTGACAAGGACACAGGACGAATCTGAGTACTGTAAGGTTATTATCATTAAAGACAACTAACAAAATGACTAAAACTACAATTGAAAATAAATTTTTGTTAATTGAAATAAATGAAAACTATAATTAAAATGTTTCAAATGATAACTAACTGAAACTGTATTATGTACTTACAATACTAACTAAAAGGTATATAAATTATGGATAAAATTCACTTCATTTTGGTCAATGTGACTAAAGTTTGGAGAATGCAGCACAAGATGTATGGGATTTATCTGAACATGCCAATGAGGAAGATAAAATACATTAAATAAATGAAACTAATAACTACACTTTTAGAAAAAAACAAAAAAACAAAACAAATAAAAACTAGCAATTTTATTCTAAAAACTAAATAAAACAAATGGAATTAAAGCAAAAAATAGTAAAAACTAAATAAAACTAAATTATAATGAAAAACCCAAAATGATTATAACCTTGGAGCACTATAATGGCAACAGTAATAATGTTGTCCTCAGCATCATCTGTTATTTTGGTACTCTTTTTCAGTATCCTGAGTGTGTACACAAGATTAAAAACAAATAATAATAATAATAATAATAATAATAATAATAATAATAATAATAATAATAATAATAATAATAATAATAATAATAATAATAATAATAATAATAATAATAATAATAATAATAATAATAATAATAATAATAATAATAGTAATAATAATAATATTTCAATTATACTTATATTTAGCTACTTTTATAACCTGTTTTGCATGTCTTTAAACTTCTATCATAGGTTCTCATGTAATATTTGATAATGTAACTTTCACAACAGTGTCATTGTCCCCATGTTGTTAAAGGGATGGCAGCAGGTGACCTCTCAGTCTATCTAACCCTTTGTAATTTAGTCCTTTATTTGGCTAAATAATGAATTAGAGACCACTATCGCATGCATGTGTTTAAAGGGTGTTGTCTGCATACCAGTTGTTTGCAGAACAGTGTTTTTACTTCAGAATCCATAAGATAACACTTGTGCTCTCTGGCTGAGGGACTGTTTGATTATCACTCTCCAAAAATGAAAATGAAATAAAGGGGATATTTACTTTTCTTGACCAAAAGCTTTGATAGCTCAATTGCTTGTTTTCAGTGGCTTGTTATTATTTTTCAATTGGTGGATTGGCTGTGCAGCACTGATCAGCTGTGTGAGTGTTGTTTCTGTGCTGGGCAGACACACAGCACGCAGAGAAAACTCAACACAGACACTCATACAGGAGAGCTCATCAGTGAATCACTGTCTCACTGACTGCTTTAACCTCCTCTTATAACAGAGGATGCATACCGTCAAACTATAGGCAGAACTATAGGCAGAAAGGGGAATACATTCTCTGTTTAATACACAACACAGTTTAAGTGTGACTCGAGTGACTCAAGTGTTAACCTATAAACCTGCACTGCTTACACTGTAAAAAAAAAGACCTAGAATTAACAGCACAATATTATAAAATAAATAATATACCATGCAAACTTGTTTATTTGAGAAGAGTTTTGTCTTAATAATTAACCTCTTGAGACCTAGTAGTGCATTTTTGTCATCTGTAAGGGACAAAGGTTTCACAGTTTTACTTAAAATTGTAAATTAGATTCCATTAGAAATCATTATGAATACATACAAATATTCATTGTAATGTTATTGAAAAGACTGTTGCATTATGCAGTTTCTAATCAAGATAATTGTTTAATGTAAAAGGAAAAAAAAAGCTAAACTTTTCACTTCCTTGGGTGTCAGGGGGATAGATAATATATATCTGTAGTTTTTTACAGGAAGATTATGTTAACAAAGTCAGATCTGTGTGCAGAAAGTATTGTTTTGGGAAAATAAAACTGTAAATTGAAAAACAATGAGGTGCCATTTAAATTACAAGATCACAATTGAAATGCTGCATCACTACCAGACTATAACAGCACATTTGATTTTTTTTAAAATATAAATATATATAAAAAGTAATAAAGAAGTAAATATTTAACAATTTAAGATTTTGTGGTTCAGTTTGTAGTGTATGTAGTCCAGCTCTGACTGTGTCATAGTGTCCTTTCAAAACTGAAGACACTGAACCCGAACCAGTTTAGTCCTGGTGGTTTGAAAAAAAACCCACTGTGGACTCTATGCAGGTCTATATAAGGGGCAGTCCATTCACTTTTTACATACATACTGCATTAAATGTACATGTTTAACATTTTACATCTGTATTTTACTCTGTAAATGATTTCACAGTTTGATATGTTTTTATAGGATTATTCTGGAAACCACAGCTGCCAGGTTTTTTTTTCCATAAATACAACAGGATTTTTTACAGTGTACTTTAACATTTATTTTCTCTATTTTAAACTTTTTTCAAGTGCTTTAATACCATTTATTTTGTATTTACTCTGTATTTTGCATTTTTAAGTGAAAAATCACCTATTTTCCCATATTTATTGTACTGATATATAAAAGCTTAGATTACCATTGAGAGTTATTATGTAAGAAATAAAGAAAACTGAAGTAAAGTATAACAATAAATGAACATCAACCAAGTGTCTCCATCCACTGGCATTTGTCAAACTCAATGATGAATCAAGTTATAAAGGATGATGGTGTTTCCATGTTCACTGGAGTCTCTGAATGACCAAATGGATCATATCTGATGACCATGAATGGATGAAATATTGCATTTTACACAAATGTGGTGATATGATTAGTAGATCAACAGTTAATAAACATTAAATATCAGAAAATGATTTTGGTCACCAATGTGTTTGGGTCGTTAAGGGTGAAGCTACAGTGTCTATTTCATCTATCTATCTATCTATCTATCTATCTATCTATCTATCTATCTATCTATCTATCTATCTATCTATCTATCTATCTATCTATCTATCTATCTATCTATCTATCTATCTATCTATCTATCTATCTATCTATCTATCTATCTATCTATCTATCTGTCTGTCTGTCTGTCTGCCTGTCTGTCATTCATATTAATGTTCATTTTAGCAAATATTCTGTAATGTGGGCTCTAATGTGAACTAATGTAGTCTCTGTATAGTGGATAGTTCTCCAGCCTTCCCCGTAATCGCTGTTCCAGTGACGTCATCAATGCCCTGCCTTATAAAGCTGTGACCGCCTCTCTCACCTGAGCGGACACACACATATACACACAGTGTCACACACACACACACACACATATACACACACACACACACACCTACATCCCAAAGCCAGGACAGGACAGTGAGCATCTGTCCACATGAGCTGCTCTGCTGCACTAGGACAGTGTCCACTTCTCCTGCTCTGACTTTTTTCTTTGCTGATCATTTCAACTGAAGAAGACGATCAACTATTTTTTCTTTTATGAATCTGGCAAATTATTCTTACTTCTCTGGCATGTGCAACATGACCGCTGAGAACCAGCACTCCCCTGCGGAGGCCAGTCCTGTGGTCATGTCTCCAAATGTGAGCCTGGACTCTCCGCTGCCCCCTCCGCCTCTGATGCTGCAGACCAGGTCTAAGGACAGTAACATCCTCATCAAGTCCGAACCCCGAGGGAACAGTCCCAACACTGAGGAGGGGGCGGCTCTGGGGCAGACGGAGGAGCACCTGCCCACCGGGAGCCGCCGGAGGAAGAGGCCCGTCCAGAGGGGGAAGCCTCCCTACAGTTACATCGCCCTCATCGCCATGGCCATCGCCAACTCCCCGGACAGGAAACTGACCCTGGGGGGCATTTATAAATTCATCATGGAGCGCTTTCCTTTCTACAGGGAGAACTCCAAGAAGTGGCAGAACTCCATCCGCCATAACCTCACCCTCAATGACTGCTTTGTAAAGATCCCCCGGGAGCCTGGAAGACCTGGGAAAGGTAACTACTGGACTTTGGACCCTGCAGCTGAGGACATGTTTGACAACGGGAGCTTTTTAAGAAGAAGGAAAAGGTTCAAACGCACTGATGTCAGCACCTACCCTGGGTATATGCAGAGCTCCAGCGCCTTTACGCCCACCCCCATGGGCAGACCCTCTTACCCTAACACCCTTTACGCAGGGATAGGGTCCGGGTATGGCCCTCAGCTGACCGCCACATCCCCACATCCGGCCATGCTGCATCACTACCAGACATCCGCAGGGGTCGGACAGGGACAACCGCGCATGTTCAGCATCGACAACATCATCAGCCAGCAGACCGTGGTCCAGACCGGACCTGGGGGGGACCTGAACGCACAAGCTCTGGGCCTGGGAGGTGGAGGTGGAGCAGCGGGAGGAGGTGGAGGAGGTGGAGGAGAGCTGGGTACCATGACCTCCAGCTGCTCGGTCACCACCGGCCCAGACCCATCCGGGTGCTTCCAGACCCAAACTGTCAACCCTTCTGCCAACATGCTGAGGAACAGCGGGAACATCTCCTCCAACCTGACCCCCGGGTACCCATACTCCACCTCGGCCTCTCCCCCCAACCTGCCCACCATGACCCAGTCCGGGTTCTCCCCGGGGGGCTCTCAGGTGTACTGCACGGGCAACCGGCTGTCTCTACCGGCTCTGCGTCCCGGCTCCTGCGCAGAACACACGGAGCAGCTGCTGGGTCTGTCTGGACCCATGAACTCCTACAACAACTCCTACATGAGACAGGCTAACTTTGCATCAGGACTGGAGCGGTACATGTGAGACAAGCATCTGCAAAAACACCAACTAACCCCCAAAACTAAGTCTACTGGACTCAAGCAGGTCTAGATTAACCCCAGTACATAACAGGGTCCTGGTACTGGTACAGGACCAGTCTGAAAACAAATAACCAACTGGGACTGATAAAACACAATATATATATATATATATATATATATATATATATATATATATATATATATATATATATATATATATATATATATATATATATATATATATATATATATGTATGTATGTATGTATGTATATAAACTCACCGAGCCTGATGATCATAACCCATTCCTGTGTGAAGCCATTCATTCAGATTCCTTTAACACATTCCATGACTGTATCTCAGAGAGCTCATGCATTTATTCTGCCAGCAGTTCTTCCTATTTCCTGTCTTATACAGTTATGTTGAAGTTTACAGTTGTTTGTTATAAATCAGTTGTTTTCCATATAAATAGTTTGTTGATGTACCATATTTTATTAAAGGTGTGTTAATGTTGAAGTCCATATGTTGAAAATAAACACTTTTTTTTTTAGATAAATGCTGTCTCTTTCTTTCTTTCTTTCTTTCTTTCTTTCTTTCTTTCTTTCTTTCTTTCTTTCTTTCTTTCTTTCTTTCTTTCTTTCTTTCTTTCTTTCTTTCTTTCTTTCTTTCTTTCTTTCTTTCTTTCTTTCAAAATATTATTGTTTTATCATTGCTTTCATGTTTTCTGCATTTCAAATGTCAATATTTTTTTCAAAAACGATCCTCTCGCAATGATATTCTAAATGATTTATTTAATATAAACTCTAGTTGCATAACTTAGTACATGTGTTCATTTTATACAATTAATTAATTAATTAATAATAATTAAACAAACATTTCTAATGGTTCTTAATGTTAGACAGAACATATCATTTAAATATGAGAATCTAACAGAATCTATTAGAACAATAATTACAGACCAAGTTCAAACTGCTCTCAGCCTTTATCTTTATTTTTACATGGATAATTATGAAAAATAAATATGAATAAATTATACTTTTTTCCCATAATTTCTAAAGCAAATGAGTTAGTAATTATAAATTAATCTGTAATACTTTACCTGGAGTGTTATGCTATTAAAATTTAGTACACATGAATATATTATTACATTTATAAGTAAGATATTTTGTAGAAATCTGTGTTTAAATCCTGAGATAAAATGCTAAAACTAGAGCTCAGTGTTTCAGACTGATGTGAGAAGACAGAGAAGACCTACTGCCAGTTACATTAAAGTACACTTTATTTAAATATTCATGTAAGAGTAATTAAAAATATCCACTAATGTTATAAATAAAGGATTTACACTGTGAAACTGGGGACAGTATGAGAAAAGTGTGGGATCTAAAGTATAAAATCTAATCCAAACTATTGTTTACATGTTGTTGAATTTCAAATGTTTTGTACAATTTATTTTTACATCTTGTGTTTCATTGCCCTGTAAATTTGACAAGTGAAGTTTTAAATTGACAAACTATGAAATGTTTGCTGTGTTTATTCCACACTGAATAAACATCTCTAAACAGAATAAAAAAATAGAAATACATCAGAAAATAATCATGTGAATATCATAGATGCTATATAGGATTGACTGGACAGAGAAAATAACAAAATAACAGTCGATAAGAAAAGCACTGTAAGACTGATATAATATAATACATTTATTTAATCACTGTGTACTTTTTGTAGCAGCTCCTAAATGATTTTTTTTCTCTAGATTTAACCTTTTTGAAAATGATTTATCAATATGATCCTCTGTATTTTGCAGGGTTTTTTTTCCCCCCCAGTGAAAATCACATATTTTCCAATATTTAATTTAATTATGTACAGCAAAAAACTGATTAAAATTTTACCAAAACAGAGAAAATTGAAGAAAAAACATATTTTTTTTCACCAAAGATATCAGTAACTGAACATAAAAACCAATGTTTCCATCCACTGTCATTAATCCAACTCCATTAGTTTCACTGGTGAATGAATGTTCTAGAAGATGATGGTGTTTTTACATTTATTATAAGAATATGAACATCCATATGGGTCATATCTGATGACTGTGAATAGAACAATACTGTAAAAACAACACATTTTAAACATACTTCATTTATGGAGTAATATGTAGATTTTACATTTTAAATATATAGATTTAACTGGACTTATATTTATATCCAGTGCAGTGTATATATACCTTCATTATCTCCAAAGTATTTTACAAAGCTACTTTTTTTTTTTTTTACTGTACAGATGGATGTACTGCTGGTCCTTCAGTAATAATTACACATGTATTAAATATGTGCCTTTTAGTGACTTCAGAAGCACAGTCATATATGTGATGTGTTTATAATGTTTTAACTTTTAGTGACAATAGATGGTTTTATCCACTAGATGGCAGCAAAAACTGTTTTTTTTTTATCCAATTTGACTTCAAAGCATAAATGATGAGCCATAAAAGATGACTTTACATCCATCAGGTTTGTCTTTATTATATTTTGGTGATACAGGAGAAGAAAGTAGTTAACTAACAATTATAAAGTGAAATCATATTTTGATGAAAGTGCACTCTGTACTCCCATATTTTATTGAATTGTGGGGAAACAGTTAATGCACTGTTAATCCATTAGTCATTTTACATAAACGAGCAGTACGTATCATACATAAGGTTGTATTTGTACTATAGATCACACTCACCATCTGTTTATTTATTCAAAACTATTACAAATTAATGACCTTGTAAAAAATTATACATCAATAATTCTATACAAATCATTTCACAGACTACTACCAAATAACATACAAAAATTGTTCACAATTCAAGATACTACTTATTATCTGAGAGGCTTTAGACATTTTGCATTACCCAAATTTTGAACGTTTCTGTGTGTCTGTATATGTGGAGTGAAACTGTGGAACAGACTAGACATCCAACACAAGCAATGACAAAATATTCACAAATATAAACAGTTGTACACAGTAAATTTTGCAGTGTTAAATCAACACTTAGAGAGTTTATTTAACTTCTTCTAGAGTGTATTTGGTCCCATTGTCTCCAAATTAACTCTCTAAGTGTTGATTTAACACTGCAAAATTGACTGTGTATGAACATATGGTTTGGTCTCAGTATAAAGATGGAGGGTGTTAATGCTGATGTCCATTAATATTCTGTTTAAATTGTTAATGTTTGTTGTTTATTCCTTGTTTGGTTGGTATGTGTTTGTTCTTTAGCTTTTGTTTATTTATGCCGTCACTGCTCTGTGTTGTTCTTTAGCATTGGTGCTAGTTTTGTTGTTATTATTGTTGGTCTGTGGTTATGATGTGAGTTTAGCTGTTGAATATTTGAATGTTTTTTTTTGTGTTTTGCTATTGTTTTGTTTTGTTTCTGTATTCTATTCACATTTTGGCACCATGGTTTAGACAATGTTGAATGAGTTAATTCTCAATTAGTTTGGGACTGTTTTATTTTATTTATTTGGTTTATTTGGTTATGGTTAAGGGAGTGAATGTTGAGAACTTGAGTCTTTTTTTTTTATTGATGAGAATGTGGGTGGGATTAAATAAGTGTTTCTTCTTCCCACTCCTTTTTGGGTGTAAATATTATTATTTCTTTTCTTATGTATGTGTATATTGTGTGAATTGTTCAAAATAAATACATCAAATCAAATCAAATCAAATCAATTACAATGAAAAATAATTAACACATAACAACAGTTTCTACAAAATTCAACAAAATATTCCACAAAATTAACAAATATTGATCAAATGTGAAATATTTAACACACAATAAGAAAGAAATTGACCAAATAAAAAGCCTGTCAAATATTATCTTTCTTTTTTTGTGCTATATTTATGTATTTATGTTGCATCATTGTGCAGTTCAAAACCTTTGTTACAAAATGAATTAGTAATATGTAATATTACATTACATAAACGTATAGACTTGAAATGGTTCCATAACACTGCTCTAAAAAAGATTAAGATAATAATAATAATAATAATAATAATAATAATAATAATAATAATAATAATAATAATAATAATAATAATAATAATCATCATCATCATCATCATCATCATCATCATCATCATCATCATCATCATCATCATCATCATCATCATCATCATCATAAAAAATTAATGAATTCATTACATTAATTAATTAATTAATTTATTTATTTATTTAATACAAATTCTCTGCCTCAACAATTAATATGATAAATAGTATGTATTTTAAAAACATTAATTGGAAAACAGATGAAAAATGTGTTGATTTGCTGTTGTTTTCAGTCCATACAGTATATAAAGTGTTTTTGGGTTATGTTCAATGATTTATGTGTATATTGATTTATACATTTATAGAAACCCTTTCTACTGGACACAACATTGGTGGTGATATGATTACACACACACACACACACACACACACACACACACACACACACACACACACACACACATACATATTTTAAGGTGTCCTCGTAGTTGATTAATGATTAATGAGTTTGTTAATTGGATGGAATAGTTCTGGTATTATCACCTTTTTCATATTAAGAACACAACTTGGAACTTATCTTTGAGATCTCAGAGTGGTCTAATATTATAAAGTAAAGCAAAGCAAGTTTATAACACATTTAATGTACAAGACCATTCAAAGTGCTTTACATAAAACATTAAAATCCTTATAGCAGGAAGCAATAAAAAGTATAGACATGAAAAAGAAAAATCAAACCATAAATACACAAAAAATAGTCACATATACAATATTTTCACTGCACAATCTTTGGTTTTAATTACAATAGACATTTACTTTGGCATCTTTTTTGCCACATAATGTTCATGTAGTGTCACAATAAGGTTCATCATAATATTTTATCTATAGTTGCATTAATGTTTGATTATTGATGATGGAGAATCAAACTGCTGTATCAACTCATCATCAACCCAAGTTAGAGTCTGGACTTTTTAATTTTAAAAGTTTTAAATTAAAAAATTTTAATTTAACAGATTAATTCATGTATGAAAATTATGTCTCATGGTCCCTGAAGTATTCGATCACAACTCTGACCCTTGGACGCATGAATTATGGGAATGTTAGTAAAGGTTTTTTTTTTTTTCCTAAGTGTTTTTATTCCTCTTTAAGCATGAACAAAGCAATGTGATGGAAATGTTTTTAATAAACCTATTTTTACTGGAGTTACAAAATTGTCCAGTCAGCTGGAAAACAACAAAGAAAGGTGTATTTAAAATGCAATATCATAAAACATTTCTAATGCAGTATTTGTTTATGAATACACTTTCATTTTATTTATTTATATTATTATTTATTTATTTATATTATTTTTTATATATTTTTTTTAAATTATTATTCTTGTATTATTACTATTATTATTTTCTGTATTTATGTTTTATGACTGTTAATTACAGTTTAATGACATTTACAGGTTAATGCAGATCAGGTATTAAGAACAGATCAGTCACAGTAATGATATGAACTGACTGATATGGAACTAAAACAACTAAACCTATGAATATACAAGAGAATAACTGTAGAAGAACTGTCCACTGTAGTGACCTGTATGCATCACAGGGTTAAGGACAGACATCACAATATTATTTATTATCACTGTCACCTCACTTCTTTCTGTTTCACAACAGCAGATGGCGCTTTAAGATCAGAAATGAAAGCATTTGGAATAACTACCATCCAGGCAAATGACCGGTTAATAACTAATACATTGTCTTTAAACCATCTTCAGACTTTATAAATATGAAATATCTGATGTCACACAAATCAATTCGTTCGATGATGTTATTTTAAATGAATTAAAATAAAATACTTTTAGACATATGTTGGAATAAAATTAAACGGCGCACACAGGTTTTAATCCACAGGTACTAAATAAAATTATCAGAAGTCGAATTTGATGTACTGTATATGTATGATATATGAACAGATAATTATATGGTTAATTCAGAGTATTATTAAACTTTACAATACCCTATAATCTACAGAAATAATATATTAAAATATCTTAATTGGTATTTAAGGCATATTTTTTTTTTACTTTGCTATTTGTCCACAATTAATTTAACAGAACACAAACACAGACAATTAATACATACATTTAAAAAAAAATAATAATTGTAATAATATTTAGCTCCAAAAAAACAAAGAGCGGGGGCTCATTATATTGTAATAACATGTAAGAGCGTTAAAAGACGTAAATCGCAGGTGTCTGTCGCGTCTCACTGCGTCTATTTCAGAGGTTTTAAAAGAGTCGTGACAAGCAGGTCAGAGCAGATGACACCCGTGGATCTGCCACGGATTCTCTCTGTTGTTGTTCTTGACATGAACTTGGTGCGTAAAGGACAGGACACACAGGTCCAAGAGTGGGGAAAAAAAACCTGTGGCCGTGGCATCTGTCCTGGTCCCTGATAATGAACTATGGGACAAATGGACATGAGGATGGGAATAAGGTTTTCTACAGCATCACATCATGTGTCATTCTTTTCTAAATCACCCTGCGCGCATTTACGCATTGACATCTTTCACCGAGAAGAATTACAGCAGGTTACAGCTGAACTATAAACCCCATTGACCCGGTGAATAATACAGAAAAAAGGAGAGAAAATGGATAATGTAGTGACTTCATGACAAGGCAAAGACAAAAAAGGAGGGAAAAAGGAAAGAGAGATCAGTGAGAAGAGATCAGGAGGAATTAGGCTACTGGCCAAAAAAGAACCTTTTGAAGAGGAGGGGGGGCGGGGGGGGGGTGTCTTAATATACTATAGGCCGAATAAATGAACAATTTATGACACAGAATAAGAAAAATAACAAACAAAAAAAAAACACAACACACAATTCCGTTTTAATATTCAGTAGTTTGACCAATGGAACAAAAAGGGATTGAAAAGGAAAGAACATGTATAAACATTAATATGTAAAAATAATAATTAGAAAAAAAACAGACAAGAAAATGTAATGTAACTTCAACAAATAAAAATTATGATGCACGATTGATGGTTATTATTATTATTATTATTATTATTATTATTATTATTATTATTATTATTATTATTATTATTATTATTATTATTATTATTATTATTATTATTATTATTATTATTATCATCATCATCATCATTATTATTGTTGTTGTTGTTGTTACTACAATCAGTGTCGTTTTATTTATGTTCGTTTTGTAGAAATCCAGGCCCTGGTCACGTTATAAAACGAATATGTTTTAGTTTCATAACGTGTTACAACTGCACAGATTTTATTGTGCTTATATTTTCCATTAATAAATCACATTAAAATTATTTTAATACACAGTATCATAAAGCTTCCTCATCTTGAATGTACAATAAATAAATAAATAAATAAATCAATGAATGAAAGAAAAAATTCAGAAAATATAATCCTAATCATATAGAATTATTGGGTTTGGATGTGCACCATAATAGACAACATTGAGTATTTCATTTAAAAAAAATGCATATAAAGTATAATTTAAGAATGCGAATTAAATAAAAAAAATAACCCTTGTTTGTTTGTGTCAAAAGAACTCAGTGTCTTTAGGTCATCTGAACAGCTGTGCTCTTCATGGACATTTTCTCTTTTTTTTTCTTTTTTTTTTATCTTAATTGAGAAACGATTAAGATTAAAACGATTAAAACCCAGACCCTCTGAAATATCATTCGTGCAGGACTAATTTCACTCAGTTCCTGGTAACTGTGACTCAAGTACCACGTGATCAGAGTGGTCCTATAAATACCTTTCGAGACCTAAGGTAGATAGTGTGACAGTCTGGCTGGATACTTACCCAATCCCGTGCGTAAAAGATATTTTGGACAGCTGTTTTGGATATGCAAAACTAGACTTGTCAATGACCTTGAGTATAATCTGTTTAGAGGCAGAAGACACTGCACTCAAGAGACAACACAAACCCATTTCGGTGCAAGATTGAAGCTCCATGACTTTGTTTTTTTTTTTCCGCTGAAAATCTGAAGTTGTTTTTTGCCAGTTGAGAACATCGCTCTGTCTTCTTTCACCAACCTCACAGACTCACCAGAAACACAGGTCAAACCTTTCTTTAACATTTGATTGTATTTTTTTTTTTTACCATGTGTACATTCAGTAATTGGAGATAAAAAAAAAAAGCTGCAGCAAAAGTCTGGTGTGCTTTTTTAAAAAAAAAGAGGGAGGGGGAGGTAACACAACTCACCGGACCAGAGGAGGAGGAAATCTGGGAGAGAGAGGGAGAAGAAGCGGTGTCTCCAAGGATGACTTTAGGGACGGATATGTCCGACAGTTCTGCATTGTCCGAAGATGTGGACATCGATGTGGTTGGAGGTGACATATCGGTTGGAAAAGATGGAAAGTACATTCACCACGAGTTTAACTTGGACAATGACTCGGACGATAATTACTCCCAGAACGCGGCAGACAGGGTTTCCTCTCCTGGGCTCAGTAGCTCTGACTGTCCGTCTGATCAAATGGGATCCAGCGCAGATTCTGGGACAGTAATCGGGGACAAAAGCCGAAAAAGTGCACTTGTCAAACCTCCGTATTCGTACATAGCTCTGATCACCATGGCCATTCTGCAGAGCCCCAAAAAACGTCTGACTCTGAGTGAGATCTGTGAGTTCATCAGTAACAGATTCCCTTACTACAGGGAGAAATTCCCCGCTTGGCAAAACTCTATTCGACATAATCTCTCTTTAAACGACTGCTTCGTGAAAATCCCACGAGAACCTGGTAACCCCGGAAAGGGTAATTACTGGACCCTGGACCCGGACTCCGCAGACATGTTTGACAACGGGAGCTTCTTGCGCAGGAGGAAGCGTTTCAAGAGGCACCAAAGTAATGAAATCCTTAGGGACTCTGGAGGGTTTCTCCCAGGGTTTGGATATGGCCCTTATGGATACAACTATGGACTTCAGCTGCAGAACTTCCACGCAGCTCATAACCCGTATCATCCACATCACACAGGTGGTGCGTTTCCGTTCCCTAACGCGCCCTGCACCTTACCCTCCTCAGCCTCCATATTCCCTGCACCGCATCCTCTGCCCTCCTTATTAGGTGCCGATTTACGAAAACCCTTTTACCCTCAACTAAGCCCATCTCTGCCTCCTCTCAAGACGGACAGCAGCACTTCGAATCGACCTTCTTTCTCCATTGACAATATCATCGGTGCGGCCAACTCCACCGCCTCTTCCTACAGCGCACAGCCCGGTAGCCAGGCTCAGATCCTGGCCATGTTGACCCCAGCCTTGGCCTCAGCTTCCAACCATTTGAACCTGACACAGGACAGTATATTACAACCCGGGCCACAGGGTCAGACTTTTACCAGCAAAACCCCCAACATGAACACATGTCCTTTTTAAAAACAAAACGGTGAGGTTGGTCCCTGAGAATCTTTTTTTTTTTTTTTTTTTTTTTTTATTATAAAAGCCAATTGTTGCGTCGTCCTATGTGAAGGTAGGATGAATATTCTTAGTGAAATAAAAATGTGTGTTTCTCCCAATTTCATAACAATGTAAAAGGGTGGGGAGAGGAAGAGTTATTTATGCTTTGTAAATATGTGTATAATAGAGAGAGAAAGAGAGAGACACAGACAGAGAGATGACAGTAAAAGTAGGTGGAAGGATCTTTTTTTTTTTTTTTCTAATCTGGCATGTGAGGGGGGAATGAAAAAGATCCTGTTATTTTAAAATAAGTTAAAGGTGTCATTCGTGGATACAGGGATGATTTCCGATTTTTAAAAAAAAAAATATATAACTAAGAATTTTATTATGATTTATATTGTTTTCATGTTGTGCGTCGTGAGAAAATGGCACTGTTGTTGTTGTTGACATAGGCTGACACAAACGGCAAACTCAGGTTTTACTTAAAAAGCACATGGAGAAAAAAAAGGGGTTCCTGACACAAAATAACAATTTCCCACTATACACCCCCTTAATAATCTCCTCTTCACAGTGAATTTGTGACAATATCATTTCATGTTGTCAGTGGACACGTACGTAGGTTATGTGTTTTCTTTTCTTTTCTTTTCTTTTTTTTTTGGTATAAAAGAGCGCATTACCTCTCTCAACCTTTTAATTAATTGTTGTTCGTTTCTTATCTATTTCACAATTTAATCTGTGAAAACATTCAGTATGTCATGTGTTGCCAATAGACAGAGACACCTAAATGTTTATAGGTCATTTTTTTTTTGTTGTAATGGCAAGAATAATAAATGTTTGTGAATAAGAAGAAAAAAAAATCGTTAATTTATTTATTTCATTTAAAGTTAATTAAAAACAAGTGAAATATATTAGATTAAACAACTGGATGGATTGATTTGAAAGAATTCAAATAGGAAGACACACTTTTATTGGAAGAAATATTGTAAGAATTCAGAAATGTATTTAAAAAATGAGGCCTAGATGATTATATTATTAAACCATGTTGAGGTCACTCATACTATATAATAAGGGTAAATCTACACATCCACGCAGTAAATAAAGACTCTTTTTTTTATCGTGTGAGAAACGTACAGAAATCCAGTGTGAATATTTCAAACACGATTCTATGTATATAACAGTCATGAATATCACGCAACAGTGGGCAAGTATATACCTCTTGTGTGGCTCTTGTAAAGAACCGTTTTCTAGTAAGTTACAAAGGCCCCTAAAAATGAATGGGGGGGGGACGCGCGGGCCTCTAAGGTCTATAATTGAAAGTGAACAAGGATATACCCACGGTCTTTTGGGGCTTTCGTTACTAATTTGTAGCAGCATTTTTCATCAGGCTCCTAATCCACCATAATGCGGCTTTTTTGCTCGTTTGTTGATGTTGTCAGTCCGGACCCCTGGCACCAGAAGACCTGAATGTGCTGCACAGTGAGGGGTCCCCTGTGATTCCCAGCCGCCACACACACACACACACACACACACACACACAACATTTTAGACCCTGAAAAGCAATCTTCTCAAAAGGCCCTCGGTTTTTTGGTCTGCTTTCATGTCATCTGTGTTGTCTCGGGATACGTTTAAAAAGAATCAGTGGGACTCGTCCGGCTTCAGAAAACAAGGTCCATTGGTCTTTTTTTCAGAACTGTTCGAGCACATGTTTCCAGACAGAAAAGGAGAGAGAGTGTGTGTGTGTGTGTGTGTGTGTGTGTCGGGGGGGTGTAAAGCCTCCTTTATTTACCAGATCTGTGTGCAAATGGTTAAATTAGTTTGTGGGTGTTTTGACAGATGATTATTAAGGATGAAGGGTGGGAGGGCTGACTCCTCTGTTTCCCTCAGCACAGCTCACTGAATGTCTTTGAAACGAAAACCAACACATGACTACTTCCTTTATTGAAACCAGCTCTTTATTCCCCCCCCCTTCCCATGTCTGTCTCTTTGTCAGTGGGAATCGGACAGCTGATAAATATAATAAAATTTACTGTTCATTATAGAGGATTCTATAAGCGTCATATCAGTGATTGTTAATTGATATCCTGCGTAATCTCTGAACAAGAACAAATTACGCAGGATATCAATTGCAATGAGGCGGAAAAAAATACACTAGCAGACTATTGAAGTTTACTCTGCACAGGGAGTCATTACGCACCGCATCAGTCCATTAAAATCCACATGAAGCGTTTGCAGAGGTGGTTAGAAACCCATTTAAGTAACGACAGGAACGAAAACTAATAAAAAAATAAAAAAAAAAAAGCACGAGACGCAAAACAGAAGGCGCAGGAGCACGTGCGTAAAGACAGTGGGTTCAGCACTGGATGTAGTTTATGGGGGGAGAGAAAAAAAAAAGGGGGTGATTTGAAAGATTTTTGGTGGATCTGAAATGTACGCCATCACTGTCCATCTCTGCTGTGAGATTACAGGCCTTTGACCAGAACTCTGTGGTCCACAAACCACCACTAACACTTGGCACATTTGACATCCCGAGGGGAACATTCTTAACACCCTTTAATTTCAATTCCACGTCCTAATGGATGATCATGATTATATTGACACATTAATAGAGTGGGGCCTTCTCCGTGCTGTCACTCGAGGACCACCCACAGCTCTAGTGTGTGTGTGTGTGTGTGTGTCTTTATTTATAGGAACCAAGACATTCGCTGTGTTTTTCGTGACATTTTCTCAAACTAAAGAGAGTGGTAGCGTGGGTATGTGAAGTGACAGCCAAATGACTCAACAGACACCAAAAGCACATTTATATGTTTCAAAGCAATTCCCATCTTTTAAAAAAAAAAAAAAAAAAAAAAAACAACAAACAAAAACGCTTCCATATGTCCCACTTGGCCGTAATCATCTCTAAACCCCGTCTCTAAAATGTATTTATAGATCATGATCACAGCATAAAATTATTTTCTCCTTATTTTCACTACAAATATGTTCCATTTTTGTAGTTTTATCCGCTTTAAACAGACATAAGTGACTTTATGTAAACTGTAATCTGATGTGTTTTTAATTATTATGAATATGATTATTATTTTCATTATTATTATTATTATTATTATTATTATATTAGTATTATTATTGCTTTTGTTGCCTTCAATAAAACGTGGCAGCAGGGATTAATTGAATCGTTTTGTTAAACCTTTTTTTTTACTGCCTTGTCAATAATGTTACGCCTCTCATCGATACAAGTCACTGTGTGGATTGAAGGACGCGAGGAGAGAATGTGTGCTGACTTCACTGTGTGTGTGTGTGTGTGTGTGTGTGTGTCGTTTTCAGTGTTTAATAAAAAGGGGACAGAGATGCACGTTAGCAGTCTTCAAGGTCACATTATATAAAAAAACCAACAACTATTAACAAAGGCAAAAACACTTGTCCAAAATATATAGTACAAATATAATATAATATAATATAATATAATATAATATAATATAATATAATATAATATAATATAATATAATATAATATAATATAATATAATATAATATAATATAATATAATATAATATAATATAATATAATATAATATAATATAATATAATATAATATAATATAACATAATATAATATAATATAATATAATATAATATAATACCTCTCCCATCAATGACACTAAACGCCTCTTCTTTACAGCCATCGTAGATTAGGCCTTCTCCTCCTTACACTAAAATACAGTTGTCCGTGAACGCCTCACTGTGTGAAACCATGGGCACACTTAACTTTCAGGTTTCTTTCAGCGAGGATGCTTTTGCTGGCACCTTGTTCACTCATTTCACTTTTTATGAATCAAATAGTGCCAGCCATATTTTACCACCCTTCTCCTCTGTTTGTGTGTGTGTGTGTGTGGAGGGGGGGGGGGGTGCGCGCGCGCCGTGGCATACGAGCCGTCTTCTTCTTCTGACCCCAACGGAGGAATGTTGGACCGGTTTGTGTCTCTACGGCCTAAGAGGAGAGGATAGAGGAGCAGAGCTAGGATAGGGTAGGATGGAGGATAGGGTAGGATGGAGGATAGGGTAGGATGGAGGATAGGGTAGGATGGAGGATAGACGGGGGCGCGCGCGGCCCCAGCTGCACCGCCGCTATAAATCACAGCCTCCCCTCGCTCTGCTCCTGGTCTCCCTCCAGCCTCTGTGTTTTTGCAACAGACAGAGGAATCCTTCCCTTAATTAATTTAGAATGTGTAAATAAAGCGAGGACAGTGAACTCCCCATCATCTCCGAAAACACAATATTAACTTTGGAAGATGTTCGCCTGTGCAGACTCTGACACACTGAAGGAACACCTGCTGCAGAGAGAGAGAGAGAGAGAGAGAGAGAGAGAGAGAGAGAGGGGGGGGGGGGGGGGGGGGCAGCCACGCACGCGCACACATCAGAGGTATTAGTGACAGCGCATATTATCCTGAAAGGCTCACCATAATATGATAGCAGTTGATACCCGTCATTCAGATCAGGACTGTTTTATTATTATTATTATTATTATTATTATTATTATTATTATTATTATTATTATTATTATTATTATTATTATTATTATTATTATTATTATTATTTCCAATCCCAGCTCCTGTCTCAAAATGTCATTTACTACAAGTGTCTCAAATGTTAGTATTTAGTCAGAATAGAGATCTGAAAATACACCTTACTTTCCTTGTTTGCCCTCAACTGTTTAACCCTGCAGAAAGAGTCAAACATCCAACTCAAATGTTTAACTTATCAGGCATAACCCCTTGGTTCTTCAGTAAAAACATGGAATTTGATAAATGACAGTGGATAGAAACCTTTGGTTTTACATTCAATTCCTTTGTATTAAAAAAAACAAATTCTTCCATTTTTTTTTCTGGTTCTGATCTAATTACAATTGAATTATGTCTGCACTTTACTGATGGTTTATGTGATTGGTGAATTAAATATAGGAAAATAAATAATTCATAGTCAAAAATGCAAATAACAGAACAAAATAATATAATTAATGGTGATAAATTGTTTAACAAAGATTAAATACAGATAATTTTTAAAATTGGGAACTGTCACAGAAGAAGTCTTTATGGGTTAATAAGTGCATATACACTATCAACATCACCTTCACCATTATCTATGAGTTTAACCCAAATCTGAATCAAACCAGAACCAATAATTTCCCAGTATTTTACCAATGAAAAGCATTAGACATATTACTATAGGCTGTATATCAGGTCATACTACAGCCAGGAGACGAGGGGATGTAAAAGGTCATCCCTGAAACCCACAAACAGCAGTAAAAGCTTTACAGTGTCACCGTAGAGCAGTGGTCGACAACTGAAAAACACACCTACATCTTATACTTAACATAAGGAAGCAGGTTTTTTTTTGTTCTATAAAATGACACTTTTGATTCTTATTTTTAAACAAGAGGAACATGTTATTTCAAGTCATTTCTGTGTTTTAGTATACAGTAATTTAGATTAAAAAAACATTTTATCAACATGTTTTTTTCTGAGTTTGGTTTGAAAAGTAAATGGTTGTTTTCTCTTAATTCTAACTTTGAAGCCTTGTCATCACTGAACCCATGTACAGTAATCCAGTCCGGTTTGTCTCCACTTACAATAACCTTTCAGTGTCCACTGGTCCATGATCCCTCTGGTCGTGGTTCATCCACAGGGCCTTGGGCTGGTGCAGCTGCTGCTGGTGGGGGCTCTGTGCACATGCAGGCGCTTTTATCAGCCTCTTCCATGTGAGTCTGACTTCTTATACCAGACCATGTCAGACCCACACAATTTTTTAGAGTCTCAAGTTATCAGTTTGATCAGATATCTGCAGAATATGGAAAAGAGATAAGAACCAGAACACTAATTAAAGGTCATAATTGTGTAAATGTAACTTATTTTTTTTCTTATCTGCATAATATTCCTTTATCTCTCTGAACAATAAATGATAACGCCTTTGAAACAGCATCAAAATTCCTGTTTGAAATAAACAGTAGCCTATCACAAGACATTTGATCCTATATTTGACTGTATTAAATCCACAAATTTCCTCAAGTATTATAGTCTGTTCCAGTCAGTTTATAAGAGCAATAATCTGGATTTAAATCAGTGAAGTTGAACTGAAGCCAGGCCTGGTTGTGATATAAGAAAATATCAAGGACAGTGTAGCCTCCCGTGTCCCTGTAGGACGGTGAAAATGAAACTTTGTTTAAGTTGACATATAATCTTTTTCAGCGTGAAAGTGTGTTTTCCAAAAAAGTAGAAGAAAACCTCGCGATAAAATTGAAGTTTACTATCCAGAGTGAAATGTGATCAGGCTGAGGTCGGGGGGCCAAACTTTTTAAGACTAATGTTTATTTAGAGAAGTGAGCGCTGTCTATGGGACTCCCCCGTTCTCCCAGAATGCTGAACTAATGTCTTTACCAGGCCTCTGCAGACCACCAGCAAGACTGGATCCTGTAGGCCCTGAAGTCTGGATGCATGTTGGCCTTTTCAACAAACACCACAACCACCAAAATCTACTCTATTTATGATTAGTTTTTCCTGTTACACAACTTTAATCACCAGTAGCAACACTGAGTATTCATTAAAAAATATATATCATGTAGTAAAATTAGATTATTGTATTACAAAGTAAAATGCACATGTGCTTATCTTCCAGAACTGGGTGCTTCATTCTGAATGGTTCATAGTAACACCTGCTTTCTTGGCAAATTAATCTAAACTGCAAAGTCAACAAGTGACACAAGCTGGAAGAGTTTTAGAGAGAGAGAGAGAGAGAGAGAGAGAGAGAGAGAGAGAGAGAGAGAGAGAGAGAGAGAGAGAGAGAGAGAGAGAGAGAGAGAGAGAGAAAGATTGATTATAAATTGCAAAGATGACCTTTTTTTGGTGTGTTTCCCCAGTGCTTGGAGAGCAGCAGCGTGTTTTCTTACAGTTTGTAAAATTGAATTAGATACGGTGGGGAATCTGACCTCTCTGCAGACCCGCATATTTTTCACCCCTCAGGTTTTAGTGTTCCTTGGGTATTTTTGTTTTCTCAGCTGGAACTGCCATTAGACATTGTGTCCGTGCCGTCCATTTCTATCTTTACCATCTCTCTACTCTAACCCCCCCCCCCCCTCCTCCCTGCCCCCTACCCGTCCTTTCTATCCACCCCTCCAACCCTCCAGGATCTGATCCTCCAACACCTCACTTTCTCCACTCACACAGTGCCACCAACGTCGATCTGAGACAGGACAGGACTGTGTCAGCACAGAGCGGCCCATAGCCTGCTGACATGCGCACTGCACACTCAGGGGAAAGCCAACACCCTCGACCTTCAGAGGAGTGACAGTGCTAATGAGTCACTGCCTCTGTGACATGAATGGACGATATAAAACTGTGATTTTGTCCAAGATAGAGTGACCTCCTGGTGTAGGTGTAAAAAAACATATGGAAAAAAATGTAGGAAAAAATATTCTCAACTTCTTTACCTGAAGGTGTGTGTGTGTGTGTGTGTGTGGTTAAAACAATAGGGTGTGAGTGTAACATTTACACATACAACCTGAGACCAATTACAATGTCTGCAAAAATATTATTGACCTTGTGAGTTAAAGCTACAGAGTTTTTTTGGCCACGCTGGTGAAAAAAATAAAAAAAATAAATTACTTTTCAGCATATTGTAACACAAGACATCTGAGAGGAAACAAAAATTCCACCCCCTTCCATGGAGACAGATTTGGATTAATCACAGGTATTTTCAAACAGGTTAGTAGAGATGAGTGTTACTGATGGCTGCTGTTACTAACTGAGGCTCAGATTCCACTCTGTGTCTTATGTGGAAGCTTAGAAATGTGTCTTTTCTTTACCACAGTTACACACAAAAAACAGGTCAGAAATTAATATATAATATAATAATAATGATATAATTAATCATTTTATCTGCACTGAGTGGAGAAAGTTAAACTGAAGATTAAACCACAGGGATATATATATATATATATATAGGTCTAAAATACTTCGGGGTATGTTGTACAAGTTAAACAAATTTTACATAAATTATCAAAAACATAGTGTACATCACACTCTGAGATACACTCCCCAAAAAAGTGTTTAAATGAGAGAAAAGAACATTTCTAGACCTCTTAACAGTATTTATATTTAATGAATACACTATTATTACCATGTTGAAATGTTTTGGAAAAATGAATCAATAAAAGTCAACTTCATATACTGTATAAATTATTATGATAGATATAGCTGAAGGACAAATGTAATTATTTAGATTTTGCTATTATTGTACCCTATGATGAGATTTTTTTTTTTTTTCCTGTATGTTTCTTCAAACCAGGGCATCACTGTGGCAACACGGCAATTAACTTATATATCACTTATTTTATTGAAATATTGTATTTAAGGGGAAGGTTTAAAGATGTGTTACAGTCTACCCTACTCCTGTCAACCATCATTTAGCTATGTAATACACCCCATATTTAGTTTGAGAATCTACAATTTAATCTATAATTTCACCTGAAGTTGTTTGACAAGTAAAACAAACTAGAGGCTTAGGCAGAAAATTCACTTAAGGTCCCCACTTTAGTTCTACTGACCTTATTCCTTATATTTGTATTTCCAAAAACTTGCCATTTCATAATTTTGCTTCTGTTGTAGATCAGAAATTCAGTTAATTTACTGTTAATGTTTTGAACTTAATCATCTTTTATGTCCCAAACACTGAAAGGATGCTGAAACAGCTGAAGGAGGAATTATTTTTAATTCCAAATAATAATGTAATGTAATATAATGTATTCTAATATTTATATAATTTGTGCCCATAGGTGCGAAAGTAATGTTGATTCGTAATTCGTCTATACATCGTCCTTACAATGAACTGGTGACTAGTGTACCTCACCTTTACCTATAGCGGGGATAAGCTCCAATACCCACCATGACCCTAGTGAGGATAGATAATGAATGAATGAATGAATGAATGAACAATATAATTTTCCCATAATTTTGTGAAATTTTACATTATGTTTGGTTGTAAAGCACTGGCTGCTATTTATTATTTGATATGGATTAATGAACAGGAGGAAACTTTATTTATTCAACCTGTGAAGAACAAACACACCACTCTTCAAAATTAAAATAATGTTGGGTATATTTTTCATGCATACTATTGGACAATGCCACATTAGTCACAGTTGCTCATTCTGTACACTCTGTTTTGTACATATTAGAACATAAAAAAAAATAATTATTCATTCATTTTTTGCATATTGTTTTATGGTAACTTGCTCTAATTACCCTTAATATATATATATATAAATTAAATAATTAATAAAAATTTTTTCTGTTATTTTTTATCTTATGCTACAAACCAAGACTTGGGTAAGTATATTTTATTCTGAGCCACTGATTGATTGACAAAACATTCCATCAGCTGTTTAAATGTTCTAATTTTCATTCACACTTATATTTATTTAGAATAGAATAGACTTTATTGTCATTGCACACAATTTACAATAAAATTGCAATGAAATTTAGAGCATATATTAAGTTGTAGTTGGTCTGGCTGCTCTTTCAAATCATTTATTCAGAAGAAAACCAATTACATATGAATATGTAGTGGGTTGATATTGTGGTCACATGATTCATGTATATATGAAAGGAAAAAATATAAAAGTTTACATTGAAACATGGACAGAGCAGTTTTAAAGTCTCCAAAAGTCAGATTGTGTTTAAAAAACAGTGCTGAGGAATGTAGCATTTGAACTATTATTGAAAACATCTGGAAGAACCTGTCACTTCCAATTCATTCCATGTCAAAGATACTGGGAATTTACAGTTACAACATGTATGCGTCATCACACAATAACCATTACTGTCACTAATAAAGAAGGTGAACTGCTCAGGTCTACTACTACTACTACTACTACTACTACTACTACTACTACTACTACTACTACTACTAATAATAATAATGTGATATTGAGAAACATAGAAAAGTTAAATATACATTTCTTTTACAGATTTAATTCAGTAGAGATCACATAGTGTCATAGTTTTATTGCAGGTGAACTTTACTCACTCAGATCTGTCTGACTGTTCACAACATCATGTTATTTAAAAATGCATTCATGACATATGACATTATTATGAGCTATGAGTAAATGTACAATGTGTGAAGGTAAGAAACTGCAGTTCAGATTTATTTCTGAATTACATGGCAAGCAATTTAATAACATTTCTGTCTTTTACCTTTACACGAATGAATATGTTTGGATTTTTTTTCCAAATCACCTGTTTGAATGAAGGAATGAAATATGTCAGACAACTACAGACACAGATTCAGTGTTTGTTTAAGACAGTGGTGTCAAAGTCATTGTCTTTCAGGGTCCACATTTAACCTGATTTGATCTCATGTGGCCAAAACTAGTAAAATAGTAATGTAATAACTTCTAAATATCACAACTATAATCTTTTGTTTTTGTTTAATTGAAAAAAAAAAAAAAAGAAAAGTACTCTGAGAGCGCAGACCTCCACCAAGGTAGACAATCCCACCACCCCGATCACCCCCAAAATGAAATCAGTTCTTCCTGTTCACATTTCCAACATATCCTGAAAATTTCATCAAAATCCGTCCATAAGTTTCGAGTTATCTTGCACACAGACAAACAGATAAACAGATAAACAGATAAACAGACAAACAGATAAACAGATAAACAGATAAACAGATAAACAGATAAACAGACAAACAGATAAACAGATAAACAGATAAACAGATAAACAGACAAACAGATAAACAGACAAACAGATAAACAGATAAACAGATAAACAGATAAACAGATAAACAGATAAACAGACAAACAGATAAACAGACAAACAGATAAACAGATAAACAGACAAACAGATAAACAGATAAACAGACAAACAGATAAACAGATAAACAGATAAACAGATAAACAGACAAACAGATAAACAGACAAACAGATAAACAGATAAACAGACAAACAGATAAACAGATAAACAGATAAACAGATAAACAGATAAACAGACAAACAGATAAACAGACAAACAGATAAACAGATAAACAGATAAACAGATAAACGCCGGCAAAAACATAACCTCCTTGGTGGAGGTAATAAATAAATTATGGAATTATTTACAGAAAAGATGCGAATAGCCTAAAAACTGACATTTGTTAAAATAAATAAATACAGTTTTAACAATGTTATATCACAACTTTTCATTTCTATTATAATTTCTGGATTGGATCAACAAAGACACTAAACAATTTGTAACAGGTAGAAAATGGTCAAAATTTTTGCTTAATTTTCTTTAGTCCTTTCAGTTTGTTCATATTTATTCAGGTTATTTACATTTTATCATTACAGGATAGTTTGTAAATGTAAATGTAAATATTTTCAGAATTCAATATTGTTTTTTTTGGACTAAAACAAAAATAAGGATTTGGAGTTGTCATTATTTCTAGATATAGTCTTTTTTTTTTCATCAAACTAAAAAGAAAACATGGAGTCATTGTTTTTGTAGATTATATATTATCATTTTACTGTAGGTCATATTGTTCTGTATGTGGAGCCTCGAATAAAATGAGTTTCACAGCTTTGACTGTGGAACTGTTGCACTTTCCAAATTCATCCCTAGGGCCACATTAGAACATTTGATGGGCCGTATTTGGCCCCCGGACTGTATGTTGGAAACCCCTGGTTTAATAAAAAATGTGGCAGTGAGCAGGTTAAGACCTTTATCGTCACAGCCTGATCAGAGTTGAAGTTATATTTTCATGAAATAGAAAACCCACACCTCCCCTTAAGTTTTTACTAAACATGTTCTAAAAGAAGCCACAGGTTTCTGCAGTTTAACTATAAAGGTTCTGAAATTGTGGACGATAATAGTAGATACGTAGACATATACTGTGACTATATTAAATGAGATGTTTGATTATACTTGAGCTTGAACTGGAAGAGACCAAATGGGTGGAGCAGCATAGCGCTAACAGAATCTACATGTGTGTGTGTGTGTGTGTGTGTGTGTGTTAAAGCAAAAAAAAAACAATTACTTAGCTTGACGTTCCTTGACAATGGTTATTTCGCACAAATTTGATAAGTGTTGAGAGTATAAAGACCTCTATTCTGAAAAGACAGATGTCTTTTCGCATGTACGTTATCAATCAAAAGTGCCTTACAATTGCAGACAATATAGGTCCATATGATTCTTCAGTACATAAGAGCCCTGAGGAGCCACAGCAGCAGCGGTGGAGTCGACATTTGTTGCAGCCACTTCACTGGAGAGCCAGAGAACATGGAAGAGTCGAGGCACCAGTGGAATAAAATGACATGAAGAAGATAAAGGAGCATAACCAACAAGTTAAAACTGGTTTTGGTATATCTTTACTTTAGCCACATTATGCTAGTAACAAAGGTTATTTATCCCTGAACATCTATGTCTGAAATCTACACGATCAAACCCCAAACATCCACTGCTCACCAAATTAATATTTTCAATATCTAACCTTTCTGAAGTAATTTATCATGGCTTATTTATAGTATTATCATGTGTATTTTGTGTGTTATCAGTAGAAAATCAGGTATTTTCCTGTATTTAATTAATTGCTCATGAAAATTTTCAGAAAAGCTCAGATTAAAGGTGAGGATTTTTACAACAAAAGTAGAGGAAACTGGAGAAAAAAAATGACATTTTTAATCAAATATTTCATTAACTGAATATAAATCAAGCATTTTCATCCACTCTCATTGAAACTATTCTATGGGTTTTACTGGTGAATCAACGTTTCCACGGTAACGATGGAGCCTAAACTGCATTACACTGCATTTTACACCAATTATTTACATGCAATTAAACAATTTAGATCAGAAGATGGTTTTGGTCATTGAAAGATATTTGGGTCTTTATGTATTAGTACCCGTTATACAATGAATCCTGTCAATACATGTAAATAATTGAAGTAAAATGCAGTTTGTCATCATTTCATGGTCATCAGATTTGACTTATTTGGTCATTCACATAGAAATATACAGTCAAAGGTAAAAACAGCCACTGGGCATGCGTCAGTACTGCTGACATCTTGGTACTTTGTTCTAATTAAGTTAAACTTCTAAGGTCAGTACTCAGTTACATTAGTAGGTCTGCACTTTCAGTGAAAATGGCAGATTTTTGTGCCGTGTATGGCTGCAGCAACAAAAGGACTGAAACATCCACAGAAAAAGGCATGATATTAAATAGACAAATAATATGACATTTTTGCATTTGCCTTGAGCCCATAGCTGTTATAATTTTTTGTGGTAAATCAACAACGATTTAACTGTAGGACATCATGACACTTGAAATGTTTAACAAAGGTGAAATTTTGGACTATTTGTTTTGTTCCTGAATTAATATATGTAGAGCTTTTTTTGACGACTTTGATAAAAGTAACGTTATGTGAGTACATGTTGTAAAATATTGTACATAGCCCAATCAAGTGTATATAATTGCATTTAATGTACAAAGTCAGGGCAGGATATGTGGAAAATATTGCAATCAATTGTATGTATTATTGATTTAATCTGTGTAAATATTGTGTAGATAGTTTTAAGTGTAGATAATTTCCTTATTTTAACCAATGTACAAACGTTATACATTCCTACAGAGCAGGAGATTGAAGAAACTAAGATGGCGGTCTGTTTGTTCATTGGCCAATTCTACTGTATTATTTCTATGGGTCATTCAGAAGCTCCATTGTTACCATGGAAACACTGTCATCTTCTACAACATTGATTCACCAGTAAAACCCATGGAATTGGATTAATGACAGTGGATAAAGATACTTGTTTTATGGCTGGTTACTCATATCTTGGCAGAAAAAAAGTAGCTTTTGCGTCACTTTTGCCTGTTTTGATATAATACCCTTTGTATTTAGTCTGTGCTTTAATGAACATTGGAAATTAAATACAGGAAAATACATGATTTAATATGAAAACTGCAAAAAAACATTATTTCCTAATCCACATGTTACCATATTTGGTTGTCCAGAAGAATAGGACAGAAACAGTTGTAACCAACTAGATGTTTTCTTCTCATTCATTGGAAATACAGAAAAACACCTTCCAGTATTTAAAGATTCAGGGAAGTTATGTCTTTCAAAAAAAAAAAAGATTAGATATTCTTTAAGGGCTGTTCCCTCTAAGTTACATTCTTTTCTTGTGATCAATGCCCCCTCCCTCTTTTTTATATTATTATTATTATTATTATTATTATTATTATTATTATTATTATTATTATTATTATTATTATTATTATAATATTCTTTATGTATTTAATTTGACTTATTTTTTTTCTATCTGGGTGTTTTTTATATAGGTTTGATTACCTCTTATATATATATATTTTTGTGTGATGCACAAACAATAACTATGACATTTATCTGTTTGTCAGATCTTTGTTTCCATTTAGTTTTTTTGACTCCAAAGAAGCCTGGGGTCCATAATAATATGCAAATATCTTTTTACAGGAGTGATTTTGATAGTATGTATTTGGCTTATATAATAAGTATTCTGGTCATCTAGTATTCAAGGTGTAATTATGACATTTATCTGTTTGTCAGATTTTTGTTTCTTAAAACGTTGATTTTCTGTCTTTCACGTGCCATATTTTTCAATAAAAATATTTTTAATAAAAAAAAAAAAATCCAAAGCAAAACGTAATGTAGTGATAATTCCTTTAAGAAAGGCTAAATAGACATTAAAAAAAAGTCAGAAAAAGTGGGAATTGCCACAAAAGTAGCACTGGGTCTTCATGGGTTAATAGTGAGAGGATGTATGTGGATTTTCTGAGCATATACACAGTCATATTGAATTAGCCACACATAACATGGCTGTTCTTTCCTCTATAACACTGTAAGGATGATGTATTAAATTCAGTGTGTGCCAGAAGGTTTAAGTTTATAAACCTACTTTGTATCAACTCATATTTGACTTCCTCTGCTTTTATGTGGTGAAGTGTAACCATGCATATATTGCACGTAGACAAAACATAATTTATATCTTATGAGTGCCATATCCCTACTTCAAGAAGCTAACACTACACACATGACACACACACACACACACACACACACATCCATTCTTGGTTTTATCAGCAGACTCTGTAAGACACTAAACCACATACAGTTGATTTCCTGTGATCTTTTTGCTTCTTGCTGCATCTATATATATATATATATATATATATATATATATATATATATTTTTTTTTTTATTGTTTAGTTCAATTTACTGTGTGTGCATGATTGTAATGACTGTTGTATTGTGTCTCATTGCGCAACTATGTGTGTTTTTAGCAAGATGGAGTAGCATAGAAACCCAATTACTGTACCTTAAAAGCAGTGTGTATGTGTATATGTGTGTGAGTGTTAGAGAGTTCACAAAAAAACTCAAGTTCAAAGCTGAGACAAATGAAAAGGGCAAAGATCATAAGGGCACTCTGAGCATCCATATAAAGGAGAAATGTCACACATAAAGAAAGGAAAGCACCAAGCAGAGAAACAACAGCCTCCACAGCCAGAGCCTGATGCAGGGGTGAAGTAGCCTTAGATTGCGCTCTGAGTAGTGATAAAGGGGCATCTGATCACATGCATGTGTGTTTGCGTGTGTGTGTATGCATTTGGATGGGGGAGGTTAATGTCGTTCATAAGTAGTAGAGTCATTTCACCGAGCTGGAGGCGCGGTTGGATGATGGATTGAACGCTGAAGGGGCGAGCAGATGGGTAAGTAGAGAAAGTGAGGTTAAGTGGCAGTTAGATGTTGCAGATCTAAGTAGATCAAGAGTGGAGAAGAGTGTGTGTATGTGTGTGTGACAGAAAGCAAAAGCAGACAGAACGGTAAGCACATGCTATTTTTCAGAGACTGCCACCCAGACATAATTGTAGTCTGAACATTATTATTTGTGTGACAGCTTTTGCATTTTAACACCAATATGGATGTAATGTCGGAGCTGCTGCCTCGCTCCTCGCTTCCTCTCAGAATGAAGAAAAAACTGTGGTCTTTTATAAGTCTAAACATCTTCCATAGTGAAGGTGAGTTGAGTGAAACATTGGTGGATGAAACTTAAAATGTTATATTCTCTTACAATCATGTGCTGATCTGAATTTTTATGAGGATGTGCATGTGTCAAAGGGAACTGTAAAAATCACTTTACGCTTAATGAAGATGACCACTATATCAATATGATAGTATTTAGTATCACCTCACCAGTGAACCCTCAGAAGACAACATAAAGAATCCACTGTGACTGCCACAGCTCTGCCACTTAACCTGTGGCTATTTAATGATAACATAGCAACAGTCAAACTGACAACTCCAGGTTTGTATAGTTTCTTCCCAGAGGTGTAGTCCAGGGTATATGACACTATATGGAGTATTTAAGCAAACTCAAACTGACTGTACTAATAAAACTTGTACATATGTATATATGTATATGGATGTATATGAAGGTATAGGCAGATGTAAAGATATAGAGTGTATCATTTCTAAAATGATAGTATATGTGTACATATGATATGTGTACAGGTGTATATGAGTATATAGATGTAAAGGCATAATAATATATATTATAGGATATTTTGTATATGAGATATTTTTTTATATCATTTTGAAAAACCAACCGGAATAGACTTATATATGTTTTTTTTGCCATTTGTATTATTGTTTGGTACAATAGGGGTTTCTTCCCACTCCGTTTGGAATATGTTACTTGCCTTCTTATTTTTTTAATTTAGGCTATATTGTTATTTTATCAATTATTGGCTTTTGAAAGGTCAAATATTTTTTGTGCTTGACACATTTGAAATAAAATGACTAAACTAAAACTAAACTAAATATATTTGTTGCATTTTAACTGTATTTTAATTGTGTTGTAAACTATACTTAAATTTTTTTGCACTGTAAAGTACATTGTGACTCTATAAACAAAATGAATTACTTAGTTTGGGTATACTCATTTCTAAATCCCCCTGATGTGGATGGTTTAGTATTTACAAGCCAAATGGCCCATTTTTCACCAGGATGGTGAAGCCATAACTTATTAGATTTCTTAACTTTAGGCATAAGGACTGATGAGCTGCATTTTGTAATAAACATCCAAAATATAATAACTTTCTCATTTCATTTTGTAATAAAGCCGCATTTTTTAATAAGCTGCCCCAACACATTTTGTTATCAATTTTCCCACATTATTATTATTATTATTATTATTTACATTTTGCAGCAGCGGGGTGCTTTGGTGGTGTAGCATTAAAACTCAAGGAGCTGTTTGGGAAACATTGTAAGTGTTTTATGGCTTGGCTGGTAATTTGACATATTAGACGTGGACAATTTGATATATACATATGAAAACACTAAAATATTTGAAATATATTTTGGAAATAGAAATGAAGCAACATTTCTTAAAAAAAAACCCGCATTGTGACAGTTTATTACAAAATGAAATGAAAGTTATTACATTTTGTTTTTGACATTTATTATAAAATGCACCATTATTACAAAATGCAGCTCAACAAGGACTGGTGAGCCAATCAGAGGCAGAGTAAGGCAGGTCATGCCCAGGAAAATTACAACTAGTCCACCCCTGAAACCTGATTGGACACCTCTGTTGCCAGTGCCACCCCCAGTTGATTGACAGGTCACTGCACATCTCTTTGAAAAAAATGCTCAATTATTGGAAATGTAAACGAGGAAGTAAATGTCTTTCAAGTGAGGACTGAGAGAACTTCCTTTCATGAAATACATAATTCTAAAGTAAGTTTTTAGGTGGTTTTCAAATCAGTCAGTGGTTTAAAAGTACTGGATCATATGACTGCACATTTAGAGCAGAGATGTCACATATAGTTAAATGTATGAGTAGGCTAACATTATGAAAGGCTAATGTTATACTGTATTTACATAATGGTGAATACATTTACATTCATGCAACTGCTTCTGTGACCAATAAAACCTACAAACTTGTCCTGAACAAGTGATGATATTGTTATAATAGTGAACAAATACTGTGCCATTAATAGATTTTTGTAAAGTAGTCTTACATGTCACTTGCGTTGCAGGGTGTTTTTCTGGACTACTTAAAAAAAAAAAGCCAGAAATGACAGGATACCCATTTTTTCTAGGGACCACTACACTACTAGCTATCACTAAAACCAACAGTTCATCCATCCACTTCTCATACAGTCTCTAACTTCAAGTCTGATACAATATATCAATAATGTAATATATTTTGAAAGAAAAAATGTCCTCAAATTGAAGATTATATAAGTTGAGTAGATACCTCCAAAAGAAATGGAGATGTGTCAGAAAAATACAAACTTAATTTTACTATTGTTAACGCCTACAGTCTTAGTGTGTTGGAGATTGTGTTGTATTGGGAGAGTTTATTTATTTATCCGAATTAACATTAGCTTACTGCATTTATAAACAAATGTGAAATATTGTTACAATTACAGTTGAACAGAAGAGAAATGTTCAGTGCAAGGCTAAGCTGTGTTCTCTACACGAATACATAATGTATATAAGAAGTGAATGGAACCACTGTGATCCATCCCATAGGTCTTTGATGTGTTGCTTTGAAGCCATGAGTTTGCATTTTGCCCGTTGCCATGTCAGTTCTTTGGAGTCAGAAGTGCTCATACTTAGGCAATGGAGATGGGAGAGGGTGTGTTGAGCTGCATTTTGTAATAATAACGGTGGATTTTGTAATAAACCTCAAAAATGTAATAACTTTTTCATTTCATTTTGTAATAAAGTCACATTATGTAATAAGTTTTTACATTTTGTAGCAGCACGGCGCTTTGGTGGTGTAGCATTAAAACTCAAGGAGTGGCTTGGCTGGTATTTAGACGTATTAGACATGAACAATTTAAAATATAGAAGAAAACACTAAAATATTTGAAATATATTTTGGAAATAGAAATGCGGCTAAATGTATTACAAAATGCGTTGAGGCAGTTTATTACAAAATGTGGCTTTATTACAAAATGAAATGAAAGTTATTACATTTTGGACGTTTATTACAAAATGCAACGTTATTATTACAAAATGTTTATTGAAACGCCAAATGTTAAAGTGCAAACATTTTGTAATACACTTTTTTTGGTCTTGATAGTGTAACTTATTTTTGCTGAAAAAAAAAAAACCTTTATTCATTTAACAAATACTACAAAAGCACAAAGCTGTTGATTAAAGCCCAGAACAACTACATCAGCTCCACTTGTCATCTGTGGAAACTTTTCAATGGAGAATGAATCTAAAGGTCGACCACCAGATCTGTTATTAGTAGAAAATAATTGTTGGTTTGTTTGGTCGTATTATCTAATGGCCATCAGCAATATTTAATTTATTTGTAATTATTTAAAAAAAAACTCCCACAAACAATTAACTTTTCACATCATTTAGTGTTCTGTGGCATTTATTTATTTATTTAATTTAATTTTTT
>CM035786.1:38943974-38988974 GCA_020466265.1 Siphamia tubifer | reverse complement strand
AACAAGCATCAATGACAACTACGTGCCGGCGTGCAAAATGATACCAAAGATAATTTCCTTTGGCTATAAAAATTACGAAGTTGTCAACAAAAAACAGATCGCAATATGCAAGACGTGCGGGTGAAAGATTACAGACGGAGTTTCTACAACGTCCAACCAGTGCTCCAGTGGAACGAGTTTTCAGTCATGGTGGCATCATCCTACATCCTCATCGTGCACAAATGACTGACAAACTTTTGGCCGATTTGATTTTTTGCAAATGCAATGCGCTATAGGTCCTCCACCCAGCACCACCTCTCCTCAGGACATGGACACACGCACTGTGTGTAGCTTTCTCCGACCATCAGCTGTCCACGCACATCTCTCTCTCTCTCTCTCTCTCTCTCTCTCTCTCTCTCTCTCTCTCTCTCTCTCTCTCTCTCTCTCACTCTCACTCTCACACTCACTCACTCACACACACACCCCTCCCTGTATTGGCATGTTGGCCCAGTTTCAAAAGTGATCATAGGGAATGACAATTTTCTTTATGTTAAAAAACTTGCTAAAAGGACCCCTCTCTAATTTAAGGTTAACTTTTATACAATATGAGGCAAATAGAGTACACTTGTTATAGTGCAATACACTATTGAAATACAAGCAATTTCTTGCCCACATCGCCTCCTAATTTTACATGGCCTCTCACTACCTTTTCATCTGTCCACATTGCACACATAAACACACACATTCTCTTTTTTAACTGTCTCTCCCTCTGTCAGCGTGCATGCATCTCTCTCTCTCTCTCACACACACACACACACACACACACACACACTAGTGTCTATGGATGCATTACTGTTCAGTTCAGTTACATGTCAAGTATTCAGACCCTTTACAGTTTTGCCAGTCTGTTGTTTTTCTGCCATGAGCTAAAATCATTTTAAGTTCAAGTTTTTGTTGTTGTTCATTAATGTACACAAACACCCCATATTGACGGATACAATTGCAGTTACAATAATATTGAACGCACAATTACAGAATATTTACATATATTAATATGCAGACTCATTAAGAAATAAAAACTCAAATCACTGTCAAGTATTTTGACCTTTTCTTCAGTATGAAGTAGGAACACTCCTTTGAGCTAATACAGCCATGGCATTTTTGGGAATGTTACGTTTTTCACACCTGGATCCTTATTTTCCAATGCTTTTGACGCTTTGCATAAAAAAGGTTAAATGAATACAGACCTTACAGACATGTATGATTTGTAGAAATGTTATTTCGTTATAGGGGACTCGAAATGACTCGAAGCTAAAATGCTGGGACTTTGACTCGACTCGAGACTTGTGAGCTTTGACTTCGGACTTGACTCGGCACTTGGATGGTGTTGACTTGGGACTTCACTCGGACTTGAGTGCAAAAGACTTAGACTTACTTGGGACTTGCCCAGCAATGACTTTGTCCCACCTCTGGCTTGAACCATAGACAGAACAAATTGAAAATAGTGAAATAGTACATGTCCAGTATTCTATCCATACATAACCCTATAACCCTATAACCCTAGTACTAGGTCTAAGTGGACATACTAATGATTTGTTGTCCTAGTTATCAGTTCAGTAGCACTTAGCAGTTAGCCCCAGTGCTCTCTCCTTACCTTGATACTTATGGACAAATTCCTCATGGAAAAATTTTCAGTCTTCAGTTTTTTTTTTTTACTCAACTTTCCTCCACAATTCTTCCAATATCTGCAAATGTTAAAAGTGGTAAATCCCCTAAAAAACTTGAGAAAACTCTTCCCATTTCACTGGCTTTCTTCTGTCTTAATGTTTTAGCTACAGGAAGTTTAGATACGCTCCTGTTACATATTTCCGCTTATTGTGAAAAAGGTTCATAATATGAAAATAACTTTTTATAGGACTCATTTGGATGGTGTTTTTTTAAAAATTGGATTAAAGGTGTGTGGTAATCCGTGACATTTTGTGGCAAATTTAGAGATTACAGCAAACACAAAACCACACCCTCCACGTTGACAGACACAGAAATTGTAAGTCTCTGTTTGTTTTGTTGATACTGGACTTTTAAGTTTACAGAATATTAAAATCAAATACATAAGATAACAGGCTGTTGTGTGCTACTGTAGAAACACAACAGTACAACAGCATGGTGAACCTACTCCCTTTATCAATACAGCAATTTAAGTGTTTTTATTACTTAAAACTAGCAACAAAAACAACAACAAAAAACACTTAAAGATAAAAAAAAAAGTACCATCTGAGAGAAAAACCAGAAGTAGTCATGTAGAGTGTAGTATATGGTTTTGGCATGGCAGCCTAAATTGAGATTATATTGTACGTATAGGCTCTATGTGGTTTACAGAAATGTACAATTGCCTGTGATTACATGAAGACTTGTCAGATAATGGTCCAGGAAAAAGTTTTAAATTCACAGATTTAATCTGTGAAATCATCCCCTTTTTTTTTTTTAAAAGATATTATTGACAAAATGAAACAATCGCTCAAATCTTGGGCCAAACCTTTCTTTCCGTTCCTCTGCTTATTCGTCTTGTGTTATCATGACACATCAATGTTTTTTCACTAAGTTTACATTTCATATTTCTTCAGGACAAATTGTTGCTTCCTCCCTGATTTGCCAAAGAAAAATACAGATCTAGATTAGAATCAGATCTGTAAAAAAAAAAAAAAAAAAAAAAACATTGCAGAATTTGGGCACCATGTCAGAAGCTCCAGAATCAGTTTAGACACAGTAAATATACACAATCCTTTGCATGTTCCTGGGACCTGAGCCAGCTTTGGGACCCCTAAAGTCATTTAGATTTCCCCCACATCTCCCAGCAGTGCTCCCACACCACCCACCTGCTACTCTGAGAAGGTTAAAACAAACAGTATTCGCAAATAAAGTCTGGTCTTAACCTTTCTTTCCGCTGAAGCTGCTCTCCTGTTCTTACCCCTCTCCAATTATTCTAATCCTTCCATCCACTCGGTGCACCCCCCCCTCCCCTCTGTCTCTCCTCAACAGCCTCCGAGGGATGTAACGGCTGATGTACGAAGGGTAATGGTCCTCCTCTTCCTCCTTGCACCCCTGCTTTCCTCTCCTCTCGGCTGCTCGGTGACTCTCCCTCCCCTAATTCAATTCTACATGCTTTTCTTGGCCTGACCAACTCCTGTCTTCATTCGATGGTTTTTCTCTCTGCCTTCTTCATTTCTGCTTTTCCTTCCTCACGTCCTCTACGTTAAATCATTCTCCTCTGTTTTTACCAAACATATTTAATCTCCTCTCCCACTTCTTTTCGTTTACTCCCTGCATTCTCCCCCTTTCGCTCCCAGTTGCTCTTTTAGTGCCTCTGATTTGCAACCTATGGATGTTCCTCATCTTGCTCCCCTTCTTCCCCTGGGCTCGTCTGCCTCCCTCTGAGGGAGCAGCTCGCTGGGGCTGAGAGGGGTCACGCCTAGGTGAGCGATATCACCTCCCCTCCCTCATCTCCTTCTCTTCTTTCCTTATCCACTCTTGAACCTCACTCTGCCCCCCCCCTCTCCTCCTCCTTCTTGTCCTTCCACATCTTTAGTTGACATAACTGACTTCAATAAGCACAAGGAGCCAAATATTTCACTCCAAAGCTCTGTTTTAACCCATAAAGACCCAAACAGCCACTGATGATACAAACCATCTAAACCACAGGTGTCAAACTCTAGTCCTCAAGGGCCGGTGTCTTGCATGTTTTAGATATTTCCCTCTTCCATGTGATTCAGTTTAACCCTTTAACTCCTGAGAACTAACAAAATAATTGGTAACATGAGCAAAGTAAGACACAAATCAAAGAAAAATACTAAATTTAAAAAAAAAATGTAGAAAAATAAACAAAATGAGCAACAAAAACTAATAAATATTTACAAAATGGCAAATAATGTGGGAAATTACTTATTACTTGATAATCTTTGCTTCTGCCTGAGCCTTTTTCAGTCAAATTCTGTATTATTCTCTCTCTTTTTGCTGCTTTGAAGTGAATATATGACTGAAATAAACTAAACTAAAAAAAATTAAAAATACTAGTATTGAAATTTGGTCCCAGCAATTTTAATTTTGCCTTTAAAAATGTTTAAATAAAATTAAATAAAATAAAAACTCTTGTTTTTTGGCACCTTTTCCATGCACAAAACTAAAAGGAAAACGGTTGAATTTTTCTGAATATTTAAACAACATCATCCATTCAGAATGCATCATCCTTGACACATAAAGAGTTAATAATCAGCTCCTCATCAGACTGATAATGATGCAATGGCCTCCAGGTGTAATGGAAGAGGGAAACATCTAAAACATGCAGGACACCGGCCCTCGAGGATTGCAGTTTGACACCCCTGATCTAAACTGTTTAATACCTGTTGATCCACTAATTCTTTTAATCCATGGAAATAATTGGTACAAAATACAGTTATTCATTTTTTCATGGTAATTGGATATGACCCATGATGAAGCCTCTGAACTTAACATGGAAACTCTGTCATCTTTGACAACATTAATTCACCAGTATAACCAATGGAGTTGGATCAATGACATAGACACACTTCTTTTCACATTCAGTTAGCAATATCATTGACCTTGAATTTGAATTTAAATGAAATGTGACTTGAGTATGGGAAAATACATAATTTACAACAACAAATGCCAAATACAGATAATAATATGCAAAAAATGGTGATAAATCAGTAAAGAAAGGAAGAAATTGTGGAAAAATATAATTTGAGAACTGCCACTAATGTAGCACTGGGTCTTAATTTCACAATGAGAGAGTCATGTATGTGAAAATAAAATAATATTTATGGCTTCAAAAAATCCCAAATACTTTTTTTTAACAACATATAAAGGCACATTGCATTCTGTGTCCTGATTGGCTAATGGACTGTAGACCATTGTCAATCAGTTTCCCTCGTGCTGTGTCTCCTGTACAGTACAGAATGCTTTCAACTTTGTGAAATTTAAATGTCGGATCGCTAGCAGTGTGACTCTGAATTGCTGTATGTTTAATAGTTTTCTCCTATGACAAAACCCACAATGTCGACAAAACACTAACACTAATAAAAGCAACTATGGTCAAAGACACCCAAAAGATGGAGGAAGATGTTACAAACATTTGAATTCATTCGATAATACTGTACTTTTTTATTATTATTTTTGAAAGCTTGTATTTTGAGTGTTTAAAAATGAGAGAAATGTGAGAAAATGTTAATGCCTGTCTGAGAAAAATGCATAAACTGTGTGGTGAGGAGTTACAGTCTTAAAGGTGTTTTTCCGCTGAAAACCACTTTTCCACGCTCCTTTTGGAATCTGATGGGTCACCCTGTGTTACCAACTCATGCTTCCTTTGACAGTGGTTTGTCACCTCCACTGGCTGCATACTGCATTCACAGAAAACAACAAGAGGAACGAGGGACCCAGAAAAAGCCGGTCCATCTGATGTCAGAAGGACTTTAGTATCACCCACGTGGGTTAAGCCCGTCCCTGGCAGCGAATCTGAAGTAGCATTAGCATTAGCATCTACAAGAGAAGATGGCACCACAGTAGCTGCTGCACAAACTGGAAAAAAAAATGGCAGAGCAAATTGGTTCATGTGCTCTCTGTGGAAATAAAGCCTCGTTTTTTTCCCTTTATGTTTTCAGAACAAGCAACGGCACGAAACCTAGCTGGATGCTACTTGGGTAAGGTTAAAACAGACATACAGCGAGAGGGGAGGAGGGAAATGTTCCTTCACACATTTTGATCCAATCAGAGACGCCTCATCACCGTGTCATGGACATGTATGAGGAAGTACCGGTAAACTGTGTTGTTCGACCTCAAGTCATTTTTTACTGTGAAAAAACAGCTGGAAACAAAGCAATCCAGACATATTTTTTTAAATAGAACCGACACACAATGTATTCAATAACAATGGAGAACACAGTAATATTAATGAAATAACCATGAAACGACAGCTTTAAAATATGTAGAATAAAGGTAAAAATAAAACTGACGACTTCACAGATTTCACCTATATATATATATATATATATATATATATATATATGTGTGTGTGTGTGTATATATGTATATATATATATATATATATGTGTGTGTGTGTGTGTGTGTGTAGAGAGAGAGAGAGAAAGAGAGAGAGGGAGAGAGGCTGGATGAAACAAAAAGGATGAGAGATAAAGATTGAAGATAGAGTGAAAAGAAGAGAAATTTGTCAAAGTGTGTTTCATGTGGGGGGCAACTGAGGAGATCGTCTTCCCCCTCTGCCCCTCCCTGGCCCCAGCTAGAAGCCTCCGGGGGTCCCTGGGTTCCTGAGGAAAAACATCTCGTCCCCCCATCACCCCTGAACCCAGTGCTGGGCTGTTTACCTTGGCCTGGATGCCTGACAGCTTTACTGATGTTACATACAGGCACATAGGGACCCTGAGTCAGAGGAGGAGGAGGAGGAGGAGGAGGAGGAGGAGGAGGAGGAGGAGGAGGAGGAGGAAGAGGAGGAGCACTGGGAGACACAAGGAGAAGGAAAATGAATGGATGGATGGATGGATGGATGGATGGATGGATGGATGGATGGATGGATGGATGGATGGATGGATGGATGGATGGATGGATGGATGGATGGATGGATGGATGGATGGATGGATGGATGAACAGTGCAGTAAGAAGAAATGAAGGGAAGGGTGCGGAGAACGGCCGGTGGGCAAGAAAAAAAAAGGTGCAAGACAAGGTAGAAAACAATGAAGTTATAGGAGAAGAGGTGTGAGGGGGTGAGAGTGTTAGCTTACTCTGATCTTAATCATCACGATCAAATCCATTTGGGGAGATCTGGAGAAGAGAGAGCTGTTCAGAGGGCAGCAGAGTGCACACTGAGTACACACTGAAAGAAATATTGCCCTGCAAAAAAAGGCTGTACTAAAAATACAGACATTAATTTTCATCAGCTTTCTAAGTAGATCACTGTGTATATAAAGCAATATTTTGTTTTGAGGATCATTGCTTGGCATAGTACGTGAGATTTGAAAAGCAAATGTGGAATGGAGACTCAATATTTTGACAGGAGGTTACGTTACTCATTACAGTGTGGTGTGGAAATGTATAGGCACTTTCCATGCTGTTCATGGGGAGAGAAGGGAGCAGGGAGGGGTTAACCCTGTACTATACAAATGCTTACAAAAGTATACAATGTCTATTTTAAATAAATGAACATTATCAGTTTGGAAACAAAGCTTTGCATCATGGGATATTCCTTCAAGGTCACACTGTAAAAAAAGACAGTAGAATTAAAAGTTGTAAAGTGTACGTGAAAATACAATGAAAGAGTTTTGTACTCAGGATTAAATCAAACATAGGTGGAGTTTTAGAGGAAGATTATGTTGACAAAACCAGATTTATGTATTTCTACTGTTTTGAGAAAATAAAACTGTAAATTGAAAAACAATGTGGTGATGTTTAAATCACAAGACTACGATGTTAACAGTCTCTTCTACAAAATGAAGTAGAAAAGCACTCAGAGAGTGCAGACTCTGCCAAGGCAGATTAGCCCCCCCCCCCCACACACACACACACACACACACACTGATCCCCACACCATCAAACTTTTATCACATGTTCCTTGTGCCAGTATCAACATTTCCTGAAAATTTCAGTCAAATCCATCCATAACTTTTGGAATTATCTTGCTACAAATCACACACACCCCAAACACCACCAAAATGTAATTATTTTTTCTTTGTTCTTATAACAGGACTTCCTAAATTTTTTCGTCAAATCCATCCATACCTTTTGGAGTTATCTTTCTAACAAACAGACAGACAGACAAACACCAGCAAAACCATGACTCTGCCATGATAAAGAAGTAAACTTTTAACAATTTAAGTTTTTAAAGATGTCAAATAACAAGTGGCTGTGGTTCAGCAGGTCATCCAATGATCAAAGGGTTGGCAGTTCAAATCCTAGCTCTGACTGTTCACATATGGAAGTGTACTAGTAAAACTCTGAAGACACTGAACTCTAAATTACTCCCAGTTTAGACCTGGTGGCTTCATAAAATACTGTGGGCATCATGCAGAACTATGTACGATACTGCCCATTTACATTTAAAATGTTAAATCTACATGTTTAAAATGTTAATTCAACCTGTTACTGCATAAAGATGTTTATGGATTGATGTGTTTTTAACAGGATCATTCTGGGAACCACAGCTGCCACTTTTTTCCATAAAAACAATGGGATTATTTTTTTTTTTTACAGTGCAGAAATGACTTTTGAGTGAAGGAGTTTGAGTGTGGATTTTGGCAAAGAAGCGCTGAAGTTGATAGAAATTCAGTAGAAATGTCCCAAGTGACCGTTTCTTTTTTCCACAAAATTACTGGAAGAAGAACAACAAGGAAATACAGGCTTTTTGATGAGAAGTAGAATTTGCATTCATCTGCCATGGATTTAGAACAAAACTTCCCCTCATGTCCTGGCAGTTTGTCTATTTGTAGGCGTATGTTTGTCCATTTCTGAGCCACAGTGCTGGGTTGGGCTGGGTCGAGGGGCCACGGGGGTTTGTGTGATGGGGTGGGAGGTCTGTGTTTTGCTGCTCGGAGCACTAAGTCTTGTTTGTCTGTCCGAAGCAGCTGGACAAGCTGTAATAATACAAACAGGCCTTTGAACAGGCTGCTGTGTTGTGCCGCTCCAGCTTAGGTTACATCCCACACACACTCTCACACTCACTCAAAAACATGTGTGTGTGTATGGTTACCAGTGTATCTGACGGACACTGGCAACCACACACACACACACACACACACACACACACACACACACACACACACACACACACACTGTCATATAATATCACACCCAACAGCAAACTGCACTTGTGAACTCTGCAGGTTGGCACTAAAGAATGCCCCCTAGCACTGACACACACACACACACACACACACACACACACACACACACACACACACACACACACACACACACACACACACACACACACACACAGACATAGATGCAAACACCAATGATTTAGTGGTTAGACATTTTCATTAATAACTATATTAAATTTGGGTTTTAGTTTGGATAATTATCTTCAGATTAGATTAGATTAGATTGTACTTAATTGTACTTATTTCAGATGTAATTACAGTTTTACTTTAACCCATAATGACAAAAACCTCCACCGTCGACCTAAACCTTTTACTGATGTAAAATGTTCAATACCTGTACACCCAGTAATCCTATTTATACATGTAAATAATTGTTGAAAATACAGTTTGTCATCTTTTCATGGTCATTAGATATGATCCATTTGGTCTGTAGTGAACAAAGAAACATCATTATCTTCTATGACAGTGATTCACCAGTAAAACCCATGGAGTTGGATCAGTGACAGTATAGTTAGTTAATGATTCACTGAAAAAGTCACTTTTTGCTTCTGTTTTCTGTTTCAATACATTAACCTTTCAATGAACTCTGAGGTGTGATGAACATCTAATTAAAATCTCGAAAATGAAAGGGACAAAAAAAATGTGAAAAAATGCAAAGGATAATACCATAATATGGCAATAAATCACTTGGAAAAAGTTACATAGAAAAAAAAATCATTTGGGAAGTTTCACAAAACTGAGTCTTTATGGATTAACCCTTTGATGTTAATTCTCAAAGCACAAAAATTACATTCATTACACAAAAGCCCCTTCTGTTGTTAATCACAATCAAATAAATCTTTAGTGATCTTTTCTAACATGATTGATTATATTAAATTCTGTCTGACAGCCTGTTTGTCTGCTCCCACTGTCTGTTTGTTTGTTTGTTTGTTTGTGTGTGTGTGTGTGTGTGGACAGAGGAATGGCTTGCTTGTTGTTTGTTTATAGCTGATCATTTGTCACAATAAATCATTAGGGAGGGACACACACACACACACACACACACACACACACATACACATTCTGAGCACTGTGAATTGTTTCCACTGCCCCCAGACTGATTTAAGCTTAAACAAACATGTTAGACTCACTGCGTTGTCACCCTGACACACTAAAAACTGTAGCTCCCTCTGAGGGGAAAAAAAAAAGGGAGACATAGTTGACTGCCATCCCACTCCACTATGCTGACGAATGACTTCCTCTGGCGTTATGTAATGGAGTTCAGGGCTTCACCTGCCCTGTGTGGCCGGGCCAGTGGCCTCTCTGTACACACCAGGATATGAGAGAACAGGGAATTGGTCTGGAGGTTGGTGGGTCACTGCTCGGGGGATCTACATAATAACAGTGAGGGTGGAGGATGAAGATGGTGGGGATGAGGAAGAGTAGTGGAGGCTTAATACAAAGATAAGACATACTTTATTATTATTATCCCCCAAGTTGTAAATTCAAATGTACAACAGCACAAGAAAAGAGGCATCAAACAGAGATGATACAAATATGAACATTTGTTAAATGGTACCTGGTGTGAATTATCATTGCTAACTATTTCGAAAGGTCATGTACAGTCACAGAAAAAAAAAAAAATTAGACTGTCAAAAGTCATCAAAAACTATGGTGATGCAACCAAGTGCTTACTCCTGTGTGTATCAAGTGGCTGAAGGAGACAGAAATAAAAAATAATGCCGATGGCCCTGTGCTCATCCAGACCTCACTTGTTATCAGCAAAAGGGAGTCATTCAATAGATGATAAAATCAATTGCACTGTGTTAGCTGTGTGTTTTTATCAACACATGACAAAAACAGTGTGAGTGGTATAAGAAGCCCCCAAAGCTCTTCTGGGGAAACATCTGACTAAACAAAAGTAGGTAACTGGGTAATGACATATTACTGTGGTTAAAGATATTAAATGTTATGCAGGAGGACGCTGGTGGAAATTACTCAATCAATCAGAAATGTAATCCGTTGAGAACTGAGGGAAGAGTAGTGAGTGATTTTTGAGAGCAACTGGAAAAATAAACAAAGTTGTCAATAAATTGTTTACAAAGGCATATTTTGACAAAGTGATGTTTTGTACCCAGTGCTTAGATCTATCTAATAAATCAATCAGAATTGAAATGTGGGGGGAGAAGCGATTTTAGTGAATTGTGTTTGACGACGGACGACAATGGACGATGATGACGACGGATGCAGTGCGACGGCAATAGCTCATCCCTGGATGAGCTAATAGAAACATTGTTTAGTCAGTACAATGCCATGTAAAAACTGAAGTTATTTTAGTTATTAACAGGAAAACATGTAAATATCAGCTCATAACTTAAACTCTTATAAGCTATTTTTGTTGTTTATCATTATATTCATCTAAACAAATATATCTTTATGTGTAGCAGGCATTAAAATGAACAAAAAAACATTTAAGAAATCAAAAGTGGTCTAATAATGTTTTCCATGAATGTATAATACTGGTGGTTGTGTCAGCTATGTGTGACTAATGAATCACTGTTCTGTCAATCAGACATGTTTCCTCCTTCACAGGTTGTTCCAGTACTGGTTTGTCTGATTACTTGATTACTTACTGATTACTGACACTTTATTGTCCAGTGCTGGGTCACATCTCTAGGACAATGACAGAGTGCAAAGTTTACGGCTGCACAAACAACAAGCTGGAACACATGCTTTCCACTCAATCTTGCTCACTGACTGCTGCTTGTTTACTCACACTCAATCACCTGGAAACAATGTCATGGCCGGAAATAGCTGCTCCCTATAGACTCTGCTCATGTGCGTAATTCACATAATAAATGAATGCCATAAGCATGAACGGTACAAAGGGGAGAATGAATGAAAATGAGGAGGGAGAAATGGGGGTGGAAATAATAATAGTTGTTATAATAATGATAATAACAAAACAAAAATCTAAAATAATAATAATAATAATAATAATAATAATAATAATAATAATAATAATAATAATAGTCTAATTTGCTAGTGTTATTGTTACATAATTTATTAGATAATTTAATATTTGTAATAATATATTTGCATCAGTTTCTATCAGTTTGAATTTATATGAATTAATTTAATTTAATTTAATATGGCAAGTCAAGCTGTACAGTCTGATGTTGTTGGTCAAAGGAGCATCTGAAATATTCAGTCGTGCACATGGGTGCAGTACTCACACAACCATCTGAGTACTGTGAGGTTCAGGTTTTCTTCAAAACGAAGGAGCCAATCAGTGTTGCCGGGTGGGACTACCCCATGACTGGGTGGCATTGTGTCTGTTATGATTTAATTAAAGCGTCACGGCTTCAGATCAACGTGAGTGGCTGAAGCAACGCATCAGTCAAGATGACGGACAGATTCTTCATCTAATCACATGTAAGGATTTTAGATAAGACCCCTCCTTTGAAAACGGTGGTTGCGGGAGGGTCCCAGATGGTATTGTGAGACAGTCAGGTTAGGCCACACTTTCCTATTGACACACATTACATAATTTAGATTAACTGTTTATTAAGACCGTAACGTTAATCCCCGCAGAAGCCAGATTGCACAAACTGCACTGTCACCTTAGTTGCTCCAATTTTCACTACTCATTGCTACCTTAATCTTAACATTATTTATTTCATGTGTGCCTTATGTCCTCTCTTATATTCTATATATATATATTTCTTTTTTTATATCCTCTATTTTTTAAATCTTTTTTATTCTTCTATTTGAAACCTAGAGCTGCTACTCAGAATTTCGTTATGTCTGCATAATGACAATAAAGATTCCTGATTCTTAACGATATATGTATTCGTACCGAGCTGTTGAGAACAGATGTTTGGTTCAGTACAGCCCTATACCGAACAAATACAGTCAGTTTGTAGCCTATGTATTTTTGTTTGTATGTAATTTTGCACGGTTGAAAAATGACTTGAGGTCGAACAGCAGAGTTTACAGTATTTCCTCCTACATGTCTATGACACGGTAATGAGGCTCAGAGTGTGTGAAGGAACACCCCCCCCACCCCTCTCGCTCTGTGTGTTTTTACCATCTCTGAGTATCATCCAGCTGAGTTTCGTGCCATCGCTTGTGTTGAAAATGTGCAGGGGAAAAAAATGATGCTTTATTTCCACAGAGAGCTCAGCAACTGTGGCGGCGTCTTCTCTTAAAGAAGCTAATGCTTCTTCAGATTCACTGCAATGGAGGACGGGCTTAACCCCACGTGGGGTGATGCTAATGTCCCAGTGACGTGTAGTGGACAGGCTTTTTCTGACTTGTTTCTCTGTGTTGTTTTCTACGAATGGTAAATACAGCCAGTGGAGGTGACAGCATGAGTTGGTAACTCAGGGTGATCGACAGATTCCAAAAGGAGCGTGGAACAGAGGTTTTCAGTGGAATGATGTTGGAATTTTTTTTTTTTTTACTGTTTTAAAAATATTTTTAATTTCAACATTTGGTTCATCATTTAAAGAATATATCATTTTACTTACTGGTACCAAGCGCCACTTTAAATTATTTACTGTTTCCATTTTTATTGATATTTTTTTTTGGTTTAATAAATATACCGTGCTCAGGAACAAATTTGTTTTGCATTTTGTTTCCATACTGTAAAGAAAATTAACTGAACCGTGACTTGAAAACCGAGGTGCGTATCGATCTGTGATTTGGGGGGCGGGTCGTGCATTTCAACATTAGGCCTTCAGTGACGCCCCATGTATTAACTCCGCCTGAATATAGACTAGTCAAGCAGCACTTTATTTCAGGAGCATTTAAAACCATCAAGTATGTATTCCCCAATAAGATTAGGAAACTAAGTTTACAGATATTGTCAAAAATAAAAAGGTGATTTAAAAATACTAAACAAAATGCCACCAAAATTACGCTGTGTAATCTTAAACAAGTCTGTCTAATAAATTGCACAATGTCGCTGTTTCATATAAGACACCAACCAGACAATAACAAAACAAACTATTCTTTGAAAATAAAGTTAAGACATCATTTACATTATTGAGAATAGGATATACAACAGCAAATAACTGAAAATATTGCAATGACAAGAATTGAATGAATAAAATTTGACGTAAATTTTAAAAATAGTTTTTTCTTTTAAACAGAGCTTTAAAAAAATCTGTGTTTAAAACATATTCAGGTTTGTGTAAACATTAACACACAGTGTAGTCGCCTGCAGTAGAGAAACAGTGGATGCTGGTTTGAATTTTGTGGTGGACGCCCTGAGGCATGTAGTCAACCAACAGTAGCATGAAGCAGCTACCCAGGGTGTCCTAGTGATTCCATGCTAGTCTGTATGTACCCACTGTTTATCCTGTAGAATTTAGTGAACTGACCAATACATAATTACATAATGACTTTGGGAACCTTCACGCATAAAGAATAAACATTATTAGCAGACAAACTTATAGTGGAGGACTCGTTGCTTGCCGTGGTAGCTCGTTGCAGTGGACACTCACGTTGGATCTGACAACCCATTTTCCAGTGGGAGGAGGTACCATGTCTGCTTGTGACTGCAGTACCAGTGATGGCCTACAGTCTTACAAAGAACAGCTTTAACTCAGTTATTGTTAATAGCTAGTCTTACACAGTATATTTTGCAGTGTTAACTCAACACTTAGAGAGTTTATTTAACTTCTTCTAGAGTGTATTTAGTCCCATTGTCTCCAAATTAACACTGCAAAATCGACAGCGTAGATGTGCATGTAAACATACTGAACATATTAGAGAGAAATCCAGGTGTGTTAATCAGATTTTTCTTAATCAGAATACTATACTGTTCTAATACTGATAAAACATCTCAGATTATCCTGTTTACATGAACATTTGAATTATCTGACAACTCCAGAAATGGTATAATGGTCGGACTCTTGGTGTGTATGTAAACCAGCTCATTGTGAAGTGACCAAATTTGGACAAAGTCTTTGATAGTAGAGTTAGTATTACCTATACCCTATAACCACAGCAATAGTTTGACTGTCGAACCAAAAAAAAAACAATGTCTTATTGGATGAGAATAAGGTTAGATGCCAGTCTGTCAATCAGGAAAAAATCCTATTTCAGTCAAAGGTGACTTCCTGTATTTCTGTGTAAATATAGATATAATCATAAACTTCTGTAAACATCTGCCTACAGTTGCTAGGTAATAGTTACCACTGTGGTTATATAAACCTGGTGGTCACGTGACCATGTAGCATACTATGATAATTCTGCATCAACACAGGAGGTAGTGTGTAATATATAGTATGTACTGTAGTACTGCACAGTCTGTACTGTATGAAGGATGAAGTGTCCAGTATGTGATTCTAGGTTGGATTACATTCCTCATGTTAACAATAGGTACATGATTTATATCACATACTCAACATCCTGTATTTATTAACTAATGCGACTAAAGCATTCATTTTGGACCTAATTCGATTTTAAGGTGTATTGATCTTGTGTGAGTAGAAAAGTGACAGCTTACAGAAAGCAGAGGGGGTTCTGTGGAGGCTGCGATCAATGTGGATTATCGGGCCGTGGGTTATACAGAGTTGAACATCTGGTCACTAAGACAGCACAGATAGAGTTACTTATCCCTGACAGCAAGAGGGGACCATGAAATAGGGACCGATGGACATATACATACAAACTGAGATGAACAGTTTTTGCAAATTAAAGTGTGTCAAAGCAAAGTCAAAGCACTGAGGAACATACACGAAGAAGGAATTAAATGAATTGTTAAACATGACACAGTTCAACCCATAAAGACACAAACATCCACTGGCATCTACTGATATAAACTCTTCAATACCTATTGATCCAGTAATCCAATCAATGCGTCCTATTAATTGGTAGTAGATGCTTTTGGTTGAAGATGGATGTTTGGGTCTTTATGGGTTAATGCCTGTTAAACCATGAGTCCTGTCAATATATGCAAATAATTTATGTAAAATACAGTTTGTCATCTTTTCATTATCACTAGATATGACCCATTTAGATGGCCAAAGGCTCTGTGGTTACCATGGAAACAGTGTCATCTTCTACAACAGTGGTTCACCAGTAAAAACCCATTGGATTTTAATAAATGAAAATGGATGGAGACACTTGGTTTTTTTTGTTCAGTTATTGATATATTTGCTGGAAAAGTACATTTTTCTTCAGTTTGTTCTGTTTCTGATTGAACACTTTTGAATTTATTTGGGGCTTTCACAAAAACCTACATGATCAGTGAATTAAATATAGGCAAACACATTTACACACATTTCAAATGACATTGAAAAGTGACATATAGTGGATGTTAAAAACACAATTTCACAGGGTGCTACTGGTATTAGACAAACCAGTGGTGCCCATGGAGAAGCCCTGAGCAATAAATAAATAAATAAATAAATAAATAAATAAATAAATAAATAAATAAATAAATAAATAAATAAATAAATAAATAAATAAATAAATAAATAAATAAATAAATAAATAATCCAGGAAATCAGTTGATTGGAAAAATGTGAACATTCTCCTGCTGCTGTCTTTACTTTATTTATTTCATTTATTTATTTGCACCAAAACAAATAATATAAAACAACAAATATGCAAAACAAGAAAAAAACAGAAGAGAGTAGGAGGAGGAAAGAAGTCATGCAAGGCTTGTACAATGTCCTCCTCCTAGAAACTAAGGAATATTAATTATAAGACTAATATAATAAATTTGTCCTTTCAAAAATTTAAATATAGAGGAAACTTTCATTTGGAAACTGCCCCAAAAGCAGCCCAGAGTTTTCAGGGGTTAACCTGCAGAGTAATCTGGCTCACTGTGTAATCTGGCACACTCCTGTAGTCATTTTGAGACTGGGAAAACATGAAGTGACTGTGGTTCAGGAGGTAGAGGAGGTTCAATAACTGAAGGGTTGGTAGTTTGAATCCCAGTCTCTCTGTTGTGTCCTTGGATAAGACACTTCACCCACCTTATCTCCAGTCACAATGGTGTATGAATGCGTATGAATGGTGGTTGGGGCTATAGGCAGCCATAGTTCTGTCAGCCCCCCCCCACCCACACACACACACACCCACCCACCACCCAGGGCAGCTATGGCTCCAGGTGTAGTTTACCACCACCAGAGGGGGAGTGTGACAACAAATGAATAATGGGTTAATAATGTAACGTGTTTTGAGAGTCCAAAAACCTCTATAGAATTATAATCCATTATTATTTCAGTTTTTTTCTTCCTTCTTTCCATTATCTGCTTATTGTTTTCAATGTTCTCCATCATAAACATATAACCGCAATAACAGAAATTGAAAACGGCAGGTTTTTGGCCAGACATTTATCTGTTAATGCGTGGTTTCCTTCTGTCAGTAGTTATTTTAAAACCATGACTTTACATGTACATGTGCTTCCCCAGACAGTAAAAAAATGAAAAACAAATCCTCTCTTCAGTGTTCACAAGCACTTGCAAAGTAAATTTTACCAGATCAAGTACAACTTGTCTAGAACGTCCATAAAGTTAGAAAGCAAATCATATTTCAGTCATTTATAGGTTAAATTTGTTATATTCACTGTAATATGCATCCTGTTATTTATGCTGATGACGTTGATGATGGCGATTATTATTATTATTATTATTATTATTATTATTATTATTATTATTATTATTATTATTATTATTATTATTATTATTATTATCTTTTAACAAACATTTAATCATAGATAATTGAAGTACTCATCTAACACAATTAAACATTTAACTACCTAAATTGAACAAAACCATGAATAAAATAAAAAAATTAAATAAAATATATTTTAAATCATTCAATACACAACTACCCTGAAAAGTAAAAGTTTTAACTTTTTTTTTTACATTAATTAATTGTCTTGTTTAGAAACTTCATAATGCAACAGTTTTTTTCACAAACGTTTTTAAAATGGATGTTCTTTCTTTCTTTCTTTCTTTCTTTCTTTCTTTCTTTCTTTCTTTCTTTCTTTCTTTCTTTCTTTCTTTCTTTCTTTCTTTCTTTCTTTCTTTCTTTCTTTCTTTCTTTCTTTCTTTCTTCCTTTCTTTCTTTAATGGAATGCCCTTCACAAGAAACAACATTTTATAAGAGAAACGGTCAAATTTTTATCTTCCACAGACGACAAAAATGCATTGCTGGGTCTCAAGAGGAAACACTTCAATACAACATCACATGAGGTTAACACTGGACCTGCTTTGTGTCACGATCAGATAAAAACTGTCTTTCTATGAGTGAAGGATCCAATAGAGCCGCCAACTCTCAAAATGGAAAACTCACTGCGGTGCACCAGAAGTATTTGCTAAAAGAAATACAATGAGCTGAACAACCCAGAAAGTGTTTTTCCTATTGCAGAATGACAGTACAGAGTGCCAGACCTATCACCAGCACATGTGTGGAGATGTAAGTCTGACAGACACACAGCAAAGACAGCTGCTACATTTAACTGTCCTGGAACAAAAATGTCCATATTTTAACTCATTTTAGTTCAGCAGCCACATTCAGCCCAGTTTGATCTCAAATGGGCCGGACCAGTAAAATAATAGCACAATAACCTATAAAAATAACAATAAGTCCTAATTTATACACTGCGGAACCAGGGGGCCAGGGGGGCCAGGGGGGCCAGGGGGGCCAGGGGGGCCAGGGGGGCCAGGGGGGCCAGGGGGGCCAGGGGGGCCAGGGGGGCCAGGGGGGCCAGGGGGGCCATGGCCCAGGTAACTTTTGTGCTCTTTTGTGTATCAGTGTTTTTAAGAGCAAAGTCACCACACACCTTCACTGCTGCAGATGAAAAAAAAAAGTCACAGAGACACTGCATTTTGATTTGAATTAGTGAACCTATCAAATGAATTGTTTATTATTCCATCATCTGTGAGTGTCCTCAGCTAAGGCTGTCGGCACCTGCCAAACCACTGATGGTTCTACAGAAATCAAGAGACACAAATCCATACCTGTTTTTGTTTTTTTTTCCAAATAAACAGACAAAACAGAATGTTCATCAAACTATAGCTTCTGTGACACTGGCCCCAACAGACCCACCTCCATCCTCTACTCAAAGTCCACCACAGAACCCCTCCGCCCTGCCATCCCACAGCTAGCTGCTCTCCTCCGGCTGCTTCATCATAAGCTCCCAAGAGCCACTGCTGCACAAGCAAAGGTTTGATGAACAAAAAAACAGAGCCCTCTTTTACCATTCATGGTTAATGAGATATAATGTAAGTTGTTCTGTTACTTTTGTGCAGCTGTGCTTGTTTTGTTGTTGGAGATGCTACTAGGTGCGATTTTTTTTGGCCCCCTCTGGTCCTGTGGTCTATGAGTCTGACAGCGTGAACACAAAATGCCTGAAAGAGGAACCTCATCTGGGGGTGTAAAGCTTTCAGCTGGACCCACGAGCCACCTTCCCCCTGACCATTCCTGGTCCAACCTGAGCTGGTGCGTGGAGGAAATGTGCCCAGCGGCAGCACAAGCCGGACCAGGGGGGAGGAGGTCCAGGTTCGAATGTGGCCAGAGACGTGTGTCATGCGACGACCTGACGCCGGCCAGAGAGAACTGATGGCACCGCTGTACCATGCCCTCGCACATGGGCAGAAAGACAACATGAACTGAACCATCAGAGAAAACTGATGATTTTAAATGTTTATGTTATTCATGTGGGAATGAATACACCCCCCTCCCCCTCTGTTTTTTTTGTTGATAAATCGCACCCTGGATACGTGTGTATGTTCAGCGGTCCATGAAAATAATATTAATTACATTTACAAGCTAAAACCAAATAACAAAAGATGCAAATAATTAACATTTTTAAGAAAAATAATATAAATTTTGAGAATATTATGTATCATTTTATCATTTATACATGTTTATTCCATTTACAAAGGCAAAAACAACCCATTTAGTAACCGGACCAATACTGTTTTCAAGTTCTTCATAGTTTTCAGTTTATTCATATTTTATAGTTAAACAATGGTAAATATTTTCACAATTTAATGGGATTTTTTTGCACTAAAACCAAATGAACATTTTGAGCTTCATAAACAAAATGCCAAATTTTTTCCACAATCCATTTGGAGTCATTGTGTATTATTAGTCGACTAACATTGGTCTGTATGTGGCCCAGGAACTGAAATGAGTTTTACACATTTGACTATTAATATCTTCAGTGTCATTTTTGCACTTTGTAAATTCATCCTGCCAGCTGTATTGGAACCATTGGTGGGTCAGTTTTGATCCACAGATCACATGTTTTACATCCCTGACCTAAGGGATGTTCATCAAATCACTTTAAAATGTAATTAACATTTGAAAACCGAGGACTAGTTTTATATCAATTCCCAAATGACTTTCTTTACTCTCTATTTAACCCTTCTGAAGAGATGTATTACCATTTTCCAATAAATATAAATAACATATTTTACCCATATTTAATTTACTGTCATGCAGATGCTCATAAAAGCACAGATTAAAGTTTAGGATTGTTAAATTACACACAGTGAGAAATTAAAATGTGACTTTTTTAGTAAAATGTGTCATTAACTGAACATAACACTGTCTCCATCTACTGTCATTGATCCAACTCCATGGATTTTACTGGTGAATCAGTATGACAGAACATGATAGTGCTATATATTTCAAGAGCCACTGAATGTCCAAATGGATCATATCTGATGACCATGAAATTTATGAAAAACTGCATTTTCTACCAATTATGGGTTTTACTTTTGAATTAATGTTGTAGAAGACGACAGTGTTTCCACAGTTCACGATGGAGCCTAAACCGCATTAAACTGCATTTTACACCAATTATTTGCATGTATTAATAGGATTAAAGGACAGATATTAAACAGTTTAGATCAGTACATGATGGGGTGCTTGGGTCTTTATGGGTTAAATGCACATCAACAAACATTTCAACCGAAGTTCAGCTTCATACCCAAGTTTTAAAACCATTGTACACATGCTATGCTAACATCAAAGTATTTTAACAGAGAATGAAACAGACAAAAAAGAAGGAGAAGCTGTAAAAACAACAGAAGTGCTGTCCTCCCAGAAACTAGCTGCCCTTTGCTCCTGACCCAAGGCCTTACAAATGACCTGAACATCTGACCACCCTGTCCTTTACCTACAATAAAACAAAGACAGCGACACTCGGCTTGTAATCCAGATAAACCTGCACAATATTGCTAAAACTTATGATATGTAATAAAGGTGTACCACATTGTGAAAACGATAATAATGCGATAGTTCTTGTTCATGTAAAGAAATGCCAATTTCTACGATGAAAAATGTTCCTTAATATTATAATGAGCCACTTTTTTGCATACTAACTCAATTATTCATAATTTAACACAAAATATTATTCAACTACGATCAATTACACTATTTTGTCCAAGACCTTGTTGATGATTTGGACACAAACAGAGTCAAATATTTGTCATTTTATTCATGTGTAATGCAGTGATGTGCTATCAGGGCCTTCACTGTTGGCCTAAAAAATATCTGAATCACAGACTAATGTTAATTATATACCATTAATACTTATTAAACATTTCCAAATGGTCTTCCTTTCATAGCTATTCCTGTGGTTGTGTTTCTTCCAGATAGGTGTTTTCATGTTGACCCATTGAATCAATCATATTTCTGCCGTCACTTGTTGCCAGGTTATATACTCCTGAATGTTTTTTTCATATCACAATACATAGCAGCATTAAAAAAAATCGCAATGTTATTTTTTTCTAATATAGTGCAGCCTTATTTTCAACACACTGAAAGGGTCTGCCCCATATTCTTACATCCCAATGTTTCAACAACCCACTGTTTCATTAGATGTATAGAATGGCGTGTGTAACCTAATACAACAGTTACACCTACACTGTAGATTTTGCAGTGTTAATTTGGAGAAAATGGGACCAAATACACTCTAGAAGAAGTTAAATAAACTCTCTAAGTGTTGATTTAACACTGCAAAATTTACTGTGTATGTTTCAGTACAATATTGACCAAAGTCATTAGTTATTAGAAATTATATGATGAAAAGTTAAATAAAGAGGGGTGGTGCAATGGTTAGCCCTCGTGCCTCACAGCAAGAAGGACCCTGACTCGATTCCCACACCAGACCTTTCTGTGTGGAGTTTGTATGTTCTCCCTGTGTCTGTGTGGGTTTTCTCCAGGTACTCCAGTTTCCTCCCACCATCCAAACACATGCACTGATAGGTTAATTGGTTAATCTAAATTGCCATAGATGTGAATGTGAGAGTGATTGTTTGTCTATATATGTTCAGCCCTGAGATGAACTGGAGACTCATACAGGGTGTACCCCGCCTTCACCTATTGTAACTGGATTAGGTCCCCAGTGACCCCATGACCCTAGTGAGGATAAAGCGGGTTCAGACGACGAGACGAGAAACTTGAATAAGGGGAAAAAGTGAATAATTTATTTTAAAAATATATAGATTAAGCTTCTAGAAAACTATATTTATACTTTTACCACTCTTTTTTGTCATAGGGAAAGAACTATGTCCAGGGCCCTGTATCTTCCCAGCCTTTCAAAGTAAGCTAACGACATATAAATGACATTGGGATATTGGAATAAAGCTATTATCCCAAAAGCAGCGTGTCCTTCAGTGCTTCTGCCTCTGCATCTCAGTGGGTTCATAAATGGTGTGGATATTGCATTATATCCTGTGTTTGTGTGTAGGTGGGCTTATGCAGGCAGATCCATGCTCCATTTATCAGCTCCATATTTACTGGCGAACTATCCCTACAGTTCACATCCCTACAGTTCAGTGATTCTTTTTTCAACTCTTGCTCTCTCCTCTCTTTTTCTGTTTTCGCTTGACATGCTGGGATTTGTTGTTGTGTTTATCTAGTGACTCCTCAACCACAGTCTTCATTAGATAATGAAGGGGAAAAGTATTTGTGGTGGGAAGGTGAAGGTCACAGCAGTGTTTGGAATACACACGCTTGACTGCCTCCTCAGCTATGTCGACTCAGCACAAATGACTGCTGTGTGTTTTTTTGTGGAGGAGTTGATTTTTGTGTTTTCTTTGGGTGATGATATGTATTGGATAGATATGAGACTTGAGTCGTGCCAGAGAAGTGCTCTTTAACAAATTGAAACAAGCATAAATATGAGAGAAAAAAATGGGGATATTTATTATTTCTATTGGCTGTCTTTATGGGAACATATTATTCAAGAAGATGTGTGACATGATCACACAATTACTCAAATAGTTATAAGTCAAATACATGAAGCATTTGTGTAGTAGGATCACTAAAGCTCCACTGTGTAAGATTTAAGGAGGTTTAGTTAGGATCTAATTACAGAAATGTAATCTAATATCATAATTAGAGAGAGTTTTCTGTTACCTGAGAATGAATAATTTATATTTACACATGGAAGAAATTACCTCCACACAGACCACTATGTTGTGCCACTATGTCTTTTTTCTGTATTTAATAGTAGACGGTTCGGAGCCTTAAGGTGTTAACATCAGTAGTGTAGTGGTCTCTGGAGAAGTGGGTATACTCTCAACTTTTGTCCAGAAAAAAAAAGAAAATAGTTTTAGAAACACTGACATATAAGTCTACTCTATTTAGTTTCCCCCAAAAGATCCATCAGTAGTATTTGCTCCCTATTATAAAATGTCAGATGAAAATAAAATATACAAAAAAAAAAATAAATAAAAAAAAAAAAAAAAAATAAAAAAAAAATATATATATATATATATATATATATATATATATATATATATATATATATATATATATATATATATATATATATATATATATATATATATATTAAAAAGAAAGGACAAAGTAAATGTAAATAGGAAAAAACAAAAAAAATAAATGCAGGGATAAAAATTAAAAAAAAAAATGTAAATGAGGTAAATAAAGGTATGGAAATAAATTTTTCAAGCCATTTTTATATTTGTCTTCTCGTCATCTGAACCCGCTTTATCCTCACTAGGGTCGTGGGGGTCACTGGGGGCCTAATCCAGCTACAATGGGTGAAGGCGGGGTACACCCTGTATGAGTCTCCAGTTCATCTCAGGGCTGAACATATATAAACAAACAATCACTCTCACATTCACACCTATGGACAATTTAGATTAACTAATTAACCTATCAGTGCATGTCTTTGGATGGTGGGAGGAAACTGGAGTACGTGGAGAAAACCCACGCGGACACGGGGAGAACATGTAAACTCCACACAGAAAGGTCTGGTGTGGGATTGGAACCAGGGTCCTTTTTGCTGTGAGGCACGAGTGCTAACCACTGCACCACTGTATCACCCCCCATTTTTATATTTCTGCTTTATTTCTATATTCATTTTTCAATATGGCAGGGTCACTCCTCCACTCTTCAGGGGGATTTAGAAGTGGGTATACCCAAAGCTGACTGTAAAATAAGTAGATATACTTCATATGCCACCATATACCTTCAACTACACCACTGGTTACCATAATCTAATTTGTTTAAATGTAGACTGGAGGCAATAATATCTAAAGCTACATTTCCTTTAGTATCACTTCTATCCAATCCTACTACTACTACCTTGGTGCATTTCTGCTATGAAAAAGGACCCAGGCCCCTGGTATCCAGTCCTAGACTTTTGGTATATACTCCACTGAGTTACCAAGTGATACTATAATGTAACTAACCTACAGACTAAATTTGGAGTTACAGTAAACATTAGTAAGTTGTATTCATTCCACAATGCAATGATTGGATTCTGCAAAACTACACCATGGACATTTTTGTCTTTGGTGAAAAAAAATCAGCGCAAGCTTGATGGCGCCTCATGATGACAACCAGGTATGATGGTATCTGTCTGAATAAATAGTTCCTGGTATTTAAGTAAAATTGAGTTGTTGAATGGAGGAGAGACGATACCATGTAGTGGAAACGTGGGTTTAAAAGCCCAGAACAGACAAAACTAGAAAATCACTCTGAGAGCACAAACCTCCACCAAGGCAGACCTCCCCCCTTTTGAATGAAGAGAGGTCCACCAAGGAGGTTATGTTTTTGCCCGAGTTTGTCTATTTGTCTGTGTGTCTGTCTGTCTGTTACTTAGCAAGGTAACTCAAAAACTTACGGACAGATTTTGATGACATTTTTTTCAACACATCCTAAAAATTTCATCAAAATCCATCCATCTTGACAGAGTCTTGAGTTATCTTCAACCGGTTATTGAGGCTCAGTGATTGGTCTAGATTTTTGATGAATTTCGCCATCCCTAGTTCTGATCTTATCTTCTCTACTCAAAACTACAACAGAAGAAGGTATGACTTTTCAAGCAGTCTTTCTTCTCATTTTCTGGCTGACTGTTCCTCCTGCAGCTTTAAATGAAGTGTATGCATCTGCATTTTTGTGTGACCCAAACGGTTTTATCACTTTTGCAGGGGTGACATACAACAGTGTGGAACAAAACTACAACTGGGTTGGTTTTGTTTTATAACTCTATGGTGGAGTGGAAAACAGAAAAAGCAGATGCTATTTATTAGCTTTTTCACCTCAGACATAATTATGTGTCACATGTATGCATAGTCAAAATGAGTCACCAAACTAAATAGATGGAACAATAACACAAAATGACAACCTTTTGGTTTTACACAATGACACAAAACAGATGAAAGATGACTGACAGCATGTTAATGTTCATTATATTTAGTGTTTTTTTATTCATATTATTTGAAGTTAGAATAGTCTTCACATAATACTACTACTACTACTGATAATAATAAAGGGTTCTAGCTTCTCTTTTCTCTTTTACTGTATTTTATTTATTTTTTATTGATTGCATTTTAACTGTAATTGTATGTTTTAACCTGTTTCTATTTTTTATTTTTGTAAAGCACTTGGAATTGCCCTGTGAATGAATTGAGCCGTAAAATGGTAGAGTGCCCTCTCTGGGTTGGGGGGAAGGTCCTGCCTCAGGTGGAGGAGTTTAGGTACCTTGGGATCTTATTCACGATTGACGGAAGGATGGAGCGGGAGGTTGACAGGGGGATTGGGTTGGCATCCGCAGTAATGTGGGTGCTAAACTGATCTGTTGTGGTGAAGAAGAAGCTAAGTCAGAAGGTGAAGCTCTTGATTTGGCGGTCATTTACGTTCCGACGCTCACCTATCGTCATGAGCTTTGGGTAATGACTGAAAGAATGAGGTCTCAAGTACATGTGGCTGAAATGAGTTTCCTTCGCACGGTGGCCTTAGAGAGCCTTAGATATAGGGTAAGAAGTTCGGACTCGGAGTAGAGCCGCTGCTCCTCCATGTCCAGAGGAGCCAGCTGAGGTGGCTCAGACATCTAGTGAGGATGGCTCCTGGACGCCTCCCTGAGGAGGTGTTCTGGGCATGTCCATCCAGGAGGAGACCTCGGGGCCGACCCAGGACACACTGGAGGGATTATATCTCTCGGCTGGTCTGGGAACACCTCGGGATTCCCCTGGAGGAGCTGGCTGAGGTAGCTGGGATGAGGGAAGTCTGGGCTTCTTTACTGGGGATGCTGCCCTACGACCTGGACACGCGGGAGACGACGACGACAACGACAACGAATTGAGCTCTAAAAATAAACCTGGCTTGCTAATAATAATAATAATAATAATAATAATAATAATAATAATAATAATAATAATAATAATAATGGATTAAATTCATATTGTGCTTTTCTATTATTATTCAAAGCGTGTACAGTGGATCCAATATTCATTCACTTTCATAATCACACTCTAGTGGTGGTAAACTACATATGTAGCCAAGGCTGCCTTAAGGCAAACTGACAAAAGTGCATCTATAATCCCTCCGACCACCACTAAACGTTCATACACCAGTGTGAGTAGCAGCCCTGGAGGCAAGGAGCCTGAAATGTGTTGCCCAACAGCACATGACTAATACAGATTAGGATTCAAACCACCAACCTTTCGGTTATTAGATGACCCGCTCTACCACCTGCGCCACAGCCACCCAAAAAGTATTAGGTTAAGATCACTTTGCTTCCAAACAGTGGTCATAAATGTCCCGTGTTTTACTGTTAGACTTTTATCAGTACATTTATAAATGTCACTTTCACTGCATTGAAGACACTGGAGAAGTTCAGCACTTTTATCAGTTGCTTCTTTGGATCTCATGTTGATTTGACTAGCATTAAAGACTTCTTTTCTTTTACTTAATTTTCATTTCATACATTTTTCTATGTTCAACCTCAAGTTAAAGGTTAGAGTAAAGACTAGGAGACCAAAGGATGGAAAATATTTGAGTGCCTATTTCTTTAGATTTCCAATCCTTTGACTGCTCTGCTGTGTTGAGGAAACTTGATTAAATACTTACTATGTCTTACATAATACACAAGCTGTCAGAAGCCATAACCCTCCAGTTTTCCTCCACCTGTCCAAATGACCACCCTCGCTGTTTGCTCAGAGTTTGTCAAGATTATGATTTCCATGTCTAATGCCTGGAATAACATTCGTGTCTTGTATTAGAACAAAGGGGACCTGCTTTGGAGAGCACACAGATATGGGAGAACATAATCAGAATGGGAGAGCTTGAAGGAGGACAGAAAGGACAAATGTATGCTTAGCTCAGCACTCATGGCGGAGTGACAGATGAGACAAGGGAGGCAAGGGCCGATTAAAAAGCAGTAGAGAGAAAATCTGGAAATGACTGTGAACAAAAGGACAGATAGGGGAGGTGGTGGGAGCCAGAGGCCATGTAAAGGCCACGCGAACCACAAGAAAAGAGGTGAAATGAAACATTTGACGAAGGGTTGTGAGCCAGCGGGGGCCACATTGAGCATGCTGGATTTAGTGAGGGGTGGGGATGAAGCTTTAGAGGGGCTATCGGGAGCAGCACATCTGCAGAAGCCATTAAGAAGTGTGTATGCAGCGTGACGCTGTGTTTTTTCTGCCAGGCCAGGCTTGGGCCTGCGCGGCAAAACCAGGATCAGATTTCGTGAGTGTGCAGTGGGGGGCCGTCTCCAGTTGACGTGTGATGATTTAGTCAGGTGTGAGCGTGCACTTTCCAATTTGGAAGGAAATAAATTAGAAGTGATTTTTTATGAGGCCTCTATCCCAGGCTGTCTCAAGGCTCTCGGTCCGCCTCCTGCTGTGCACTGTCAGCCCAACTGATGTGTTTATAAAGAGCGCTGCTGTGGGACTACCCCCACATAAACACACATGCACTCATATGTAGGACATGGTATGTCCAAAAACACATGTGTTCATCCGCACATTAGTAATGAAAACACCAGCATGTACCGAAATTCACACAAGTGTCTTCTTATTTTGCAAGGCTGCGGTGGAAGAAGTTGGGCTGTTTTGACACCTGAAAATCTGAACCAAGACCATAACCAAGGTTAATTTATTATTTTTCTCAAAGTTTTGCTTTCATACTTTCACTTTAACATTTTTGGTGCAGACTAAACATCTTTGCATGCCCTATAGAACAGCCTTCTGCCATTATCTACATGTCCTGTGTCTCACTCTTTACTTAAGGGTTTATTATGGCTCACATCAGTAGATTGGTCATTTTCTTGAATGTTATTTCTTCTTCCCTTTGTTTTTCATATTTTTTGTTAGTGGCTGACAGTGCCCGAGAGTAATTTCATGCAATTGGCCTGAATGTCAGAGCCATTACTAAAAAGTGTTACCTAAACTATGGTTCAGTTGTCCCACACACAGACCACCTATTGTGGACGGATAAAGGCCTGTTGTTTAGAGATGCACTGTAATCTGGTACAGACTTGGTTCAGGTCAGAGTGGACCAAACACAATAGATGGGAAGGTCACCTGTTTCAGTCTTTGGAACATTAAGAAACAAAATACAACAGGCTTCTGTAATACCGTGGTAATGAATTTAATTTGTCCTTGTCATGAAACTCTTTCAGAATCAATGAGGACAGAACATATTGACTTTTGTCAGTTTCATATTTAGTCTTAAACACAGGACAACAGAATATTCTATCAGAACTGTCTGTCACTAATTTAGGTCACATACTCCAGTCCAGAGTTTAAACTAAACATTGTGAAACAGCTTCTTTCTGTTATGCTGCACACAGCTGCAACTGGCATTTTTAAATTCAGGTGAAAAACGTTCCTCTTATCATGTGTTTATGAGTAAACTCTTATCAATCTAGTCTTTTAAATGCACTTTTTTCATGTTAATGCCTTGCTTTACTCTTTCAATATATGGTTTTGATATAATTATTGTTGCCCAACATTGGGCCGGAGAGATTATTCTAATCAGTGTGTGTTTGTGTGTGTGCCTGTCTGTCTGTCTGTCTGTCTGTCTGTCTGTGTGTGTGTGTGTGTCTGCAGACACATATCATTCTATAACTCATTGAATACTTGAGATATCACCATGAAATTACATGGGCATATACATGTATCTAATGCACATCTGATGCAATAATCCATTTGAGTAAAGGTCAAAGGTTAAGGTTGTATTTAGCAGAAAGGTCAAAATCACATGATTGGCTCTAATTCAAAAAAGGGTTGTCATATAAACTTGAGATTGGCACAAAATAGGGGCAAGATTAGGCATTCTCTGAATACTTGTTAAACATTTTATTGATGATGTTCCTATTTTACCTTTTTGTGATTTTTTTGGGCTTTTATTCATCTGTGATGTTTTTCCTTTGCCTTTGTAAAGCACTTTGCGTTAGCCTGTGTATAAATAGGGCTATATAAATAAACTTGCCTTGCCACATTGCTTCTACCTAAAAAAAGAACATTCTGCCCATCTAAGTAAGCCCTGAATAATATGCAAGGTGTACAGTTGCCCACTAACAGAATTACAAGACAAAGCTACAAAATGAAATAACTATTTTACAAGACCCTCCCACCCAATAGAAGCAAAATTAACAAGGTTTTAGACAAGCTTGCATCCATTTGCTGTCAATGAGTATACTCCAAAATCATGTTTACAGATGCTTCTATCTGGCTCTGTGTCCTTTAACATCCATTTTATTGTTTTTAATGACACCTGTTCTGAATGTTTCAATGTATTTTATGAATAGCCAGAGACAGAACTAAACTTAAATGTGGAAGAATATCTGAAGTAGGCATTTTTCCTACTTTCAACATGTCATGACCTTTCCCCCAGTGCTCATCAGATTCACCTGGCCCCGCACCGTGCAGCTGCAAGTCATTGTTGATCTGCAATACTTAAGCAGTGAAGCTTGCACATGCAGGTAAAGGACCAGTCAGGTTGTGACCTCCATAACCTGGACACCCTTGTCACCATGACCTGGGCATTTCTATTCATCTACCCCCAGGTTTTGTTTGGTTTATTTTCTGTCTCTGTCTGAATTTTATTGTTCGTTAAATTATTTTTCCCTTCAGCACTGAGTCCTCTCTCCACCTCACCCATCATGACACAACATGTGCATTCAACAAACAGTGTGGAGGGTAGTGTCTGATAAACATTGAAACTGTGCTAAACAGAATTACGTTTTTTTTTTTAGAAGATGCACCTGTATTATGTGGCCACAGTCCAACATAGACAACAAGTCAATAATCAATAATTAAAGAAATACACATTCCACAAAATAAATCTCATATTGCTCTAATCAGATGGTAATGGAATCAATGATGGAATTGTTCTGTGAGTTCGTAAACAGCAAAGTAGCTCAAATAAATACCTGTCACATTCTTCCAGATGCAGTTGCAGTTCTGCAGTTGGTGATACTTCAATAAAACAGAGAAGCACAGGTGTGTTAGTGGAAGAGGATGCAGAGCAGAACAAATCCAGGCTGGAATGATGGTTTTCTGGGGTGAGGAAGACATGTTTGAGCTCCACTGGGGTCTAGAAGCAGGAAACCAAAATCCCACCTGACCTCTGACCCCTATGTGGTTCCCCCCTGCTACTGCTCCCACATATGGCTCTGGCTGTCTTTACTAAATGACTGCCTGATTTGTCTTGTCTGCCTGACTTTCCTCATGCATGTTTATCTCTGTCTCTGCCTGCCTGGTTTACTGTCTCTGTTTGCTTGCTGGGCTGTGGACTACTGGGATCTCCATCAGCTCTTCAACACGTCTACTGAGGTTCAGTTCATATCACTGTGGACCTCTCAACGTCCAGATCAACCCATAATGATCCAGTGTGATTTTTGAGTCAGTTCCCAAATGAGTTTTAAATTATTTACTACCATTTATTACAATAATACCCTCTGAATTTTCTATCATGGGGCGGTCACGGCTCAGTTGATTGAGCAGGTTGTCCAATAACCGAAGGGTTGATGGTTCGAATCCCACTCTGTCCTAGTCAGACTGCTGTGTCCTTGGGCAAGACATTTCACCCTCTTTGCCTCTAGTGTCACTCACACTGGTGTATGAATTTTCAGTGGTGGTCAGAGGGGCCGTAGGCACAAAATGGCAGCCTTGCTTCTGTCAGTCTGCCCCAGGGCAACTGTGGCTACATATGTAGGTTACCACCACCAGGGGGAGCATGTGAGAGTGAATGAATAATGGGTCACTAATGTGAAGCGCTTTGAGTGGCCAAAAAAGCGCTATATAAATCCAAGTCATTTATTATTATTATTATTATTATTATTATTATTATTATTATTATTATTATTATTATTATTATTATTATTATTATTATTATTATTATCTGTTTTCTTTTGTTTAATTGAGCTACCAGGTGGATGTTCATAAAAGCTCAGTATAAAGTCAAAAGTTATTTTATCAAAACAGAACAAAGTGTCTAATCTCTTATTAACTGATGATAAACCTAATGTGTCCATCAACTGTCAATCACTATAGTTACATGCACAACTAAGCTGAACTACTGGCAATAACAAAGCTTAGGATTTAACTGGAGTTTTCCAGAATCTGAGTCTACATGCACGCCAAGAGAATGAAATTATTGACTCATGTACATTCAACTCACCGACACTTTCGCATTGGCATTCCTCTGATTGGTGTGATGGACAAATAACAATTAGTAAACAAGCGTTGCACATTTGAAGCAGACGAAGAGGACAATGACATAGAGTGAAGATATGGACGAGAACGATGCAGCAGCTCAGGGCATTTCTTGCAAACTAGACACCCTGATCGTGTTACACGGAAGCTGTTTGCAAAGTCTTGTGGTGATGATTAGCAGAAGGCTGCTAATGTATTGTTGTTATGCCATGACTCATCACTTTCACAAATGGGAGTGTCCAGGCCAGTCGATATTCAGGCTAACTGTGGTTAGCCTTAAAAGCTTGACTTATAACTGCATTATCTGGTACGAATAATACGATTACAAGTAGTAATTGTACTATTCGATTAGTACGATGTTTTTTTTCCCTAATAAATCATGTTACAAAAATCAGGCTAATGAATCACAACATAACGGTAACAGATATTTTTTAACCGGATATCAATATGAATAACACTAACAAACACTAATGCTATAAAATCCACAGTTCTGCATATTTCTCAGCAGGGAAGGATCGCACATCTGGCCCATTTACAACAAGAAAACGAAGTCTGTTCTATGTGGATACCTTCATTCTGTTTTGCTCATAAGGATGTGTCACTAAATCCAATCCAAGGGAAGCATGGAGACTGCGCCGAATCCCTATCTGATGGGTGGGCATGAGAAATATGGCGTATGGAAGGCTGCTTGCCCGGTGTCGCTTGGGGGCCTGAGTCCTTCTGATCGAGGCTCAGTCCATGGGCGGTATGACCGGTAATGGCCCCCCTTTACACCGGGGTCCGGTCTTCTGTGAGTCCGGTTGTTTGGGAATGCAGCAGCAGGTTCCATATGAGGTTAAATACCGTTTACAAGACCGATAGTCAACAAGTACCTTCAGGGAAATTTGAAAATAACTTTGAAGAGAGCGCCATGACCGACTCTAGTTCGGCTATGAAGGGTCAGAGGGCGAAGGTGGCTTGTGGCTCCCGTGGTGAGTTTTATAACGCCATTAGAGAGCCTCATAGACCGCAGGACCCAAACCGTGATGTCCAAAACCAGAGGGGGGTATGACCCACCCCATCACCCCTAGCAAATTGCACCCAGTATATGCCTTTTAAAACATCGATAAGCTGGACTAAGCCATAAGTCGTATTTCTCTAAAGTTGTATTTCCACTACATGGTATCAGTTCTACTCGACTCTGCTTGATTCTTCTCGAATACCAGGAACTATTTCTTGAGAGCGTTTCCGTACAGATATTATCACACCTAGACATCATCGTGAGGCGCTGCACAGCTCACGCAGACTATTTTTCATCAGCTACAAAAGACAGAAATGTCTCAACCTGCATGACCGTCCATGGGGTAGTTTTACTGAATGCCATCATTGTATTAGGGACTGAATTTAACTTACCGCTGTTTATTATAACTCCAAATGTAGTTTTGTTAAAAAATAGTGTGTCGCACATTGATAACACATTGATGCAGAGACAAATCCACCATTCAATGTTTACGCTGTTGACACGTCATATTATAGGACCATTTGGAACTAGTGGAGTAGGTACCAAAAATTCAAGGACCAGATACCATTAGGACTGGGTTCTTTTTCATAGTGGAAATGCCCCAAAATGAGTAGAATCAGGTAGATACTAATACAAACACAGCTTTAGTGGATGTAAATGTACTGAGTGATCAAACTCCATGGGGTTTACTAATGAATCAATGTTATAGATATCAGTGTTTCCATGGTAACTACAGACTCTTTTGAACATCCAAATGGGTCCTGATGAATAATCACTAGTGCAGGGGTTCTCAAACTTTTTTGGCCCAGGTCCCCCTTGGAGGGGTGAAATTTTTCCATGTCCCCCCTCATCCTCGCGATACTGAAAATGATAAAAAACCACTTCAACAATGATTATTATGAAACAATGATAACCTTTTTTAATAGTGCTTTTGTGCAAACCAGCAAAATTTTCAGGTATTATAATATAAATGAGCACTTCAGAAACAACAATTTTAAATAATTTTAAAATAATAAACGGAACAAAAGACACACAAAACCGTGTGTGTGACAGACAGACAGACAGACAGAGACTTTTGGTGGAATTTTTGTCTCCCATCATTGTTCTCAATGAAGCCAAACTCAATATAACTATCAATGTACTTTCTCTTTTTAGGGTTAGGGCGTTTGTTTTTGTCATTGTCATTTTCATTGTCATTTCTTTTACCATTTCTTGAGGAACTTGGCGGACACAAAAATCGATCCATGTTCGCTGCAGGGTGGCTAAAAATAGCCTGTGACTCGCTCCGTGTGTGACACACAGACAGACAGACAGAGACTTAATGAGAGGGATGAGCTTGTCAAACTCAATATAACTATCAATGTACTTTCTCTTTTTAGGGTTAGGGCGTTTGTTTTTGTCATTGTCATTTTCATTTCCTTTACCACTTCTTGAGGAAAATCGATCCATGTTTGCTGCAGGGTGGTAAAAAACAGCCTGTGACTCGCTCCGTCTCAATTTAGTCAAGCTGGCATCAAACAGCGCTGTTACTTCCGCCCGCTCGCTACAAAATAAAACTTCTGCAATTCAAAATAAAACAGCAAAAAAAAACAAAAAACAAAACCGTGAATAATTTCGCGTACCCCCTGGACATGCGCCACGTCCCCCTAGGGGTCCGCGGACCCCAGTTTCAGAACCGTGGCACTAGAGTGTTTCAGTCATTGGTGGATGACTGGGCATTTATGGGTTAAAGATACTTGCAAATTGACTTACTGGTTCTAAAATGATATGTTCTCAAAAAAAAATAAACCTATAGATAATATATAGATTGTTGTCATTTTAACTGCAGAGTCTACACATAAAAGTTACCAATATATTAGCACATTCCACTCAATATCAGACCATCCGTACTCATAGATATTGTATGTCGTGTAACTGTCCACAGCAGTGTAATTTCATACACTCATAACTTTGCATTGACCCCACAGCTGCAGTAAAAAAAACATAGTTTGGAGTTGAGCACAATGAAAAAAACTCCCAAAGGCAAAATGTCTACAGATAAGATGGTCCAAGACGAGACTGACAAACCAAACCATCCTTTTAAGGAAAGCCTGTCACACAGTGGTGGAAATAAGTTTTCAGACACCCTTGAATACTGTTATCCCAAATATTATCAAGAAATATTTGCAGAAGAAACTTTTCTTTTGAGTGTTTCAAAAGATATGGCTGCATTAGACAGACAGAAACAAATGCAAATGTTACTTTATTAACAAGAAAAGAATAACAAACCGATATTCTTGATAGTTTCAACATATTAATATGTTTCATTATTTTTACTGAAGCATGTCATTTTGGCCTCAATGCAACAGAACACATGCAGAAGGGTGAATGTGGGTAGAACAATATTCAGCAGTTCAGTGACTTAAGAATGTTTTTTAATGCAATAAATCACAAATATATGGAATGTCCAAAAACTTTTTTTTACCCAGCGTTGCGGGTAACTCACTTCCGTTATTATTTCTATCATACGTCATGTAAAAATGCATGTAAATTCGTTGTCTAATGAAATGAAGGGAAACATTTTATATTGAACTAAGAATAAAACTATAAAATTGTTTTATTAATTATTATTATTTTTAATGTCAATTCACTAAATGTACAATATATTCACTGAATTCAGATATTGTTTCTCACACCCTGCTCCCTTGAAGTAAAATAAATTAAGAATAGGACTAAATAAAGATGTATATATCAGTCTATTTACAGTAGCAGCAGTTGAGCAACACAGTGACAGTTATGAGGTGAGGAGGTGCATGGTGAAACCAAACACTAACAGATTTTGCAAAAGCAGCAGAAGGGCTTACACAATATAAGAACTACTACTTTATGTTTTAGTGTTGACAGGTGGTTACTTGTAGCTGATGAGGACATTGTCCAGATCAGCAGTAGTAACAGTAGCAGTAGTGGCGACTCATGCTGTACTCAGGATTAGCCTTGTAGCCTTGTCACTTAAATGTAGTAATGATCAAGATGACGGTGTTTCAAGTCCATAGACTGTATAATAATTTGACATAAGAAGAACTGTGGCATTTCTTTCTGAACTGCTGTTTTAAAAGTAGTTGTTTGTAACTTCGCCAGTGCTATATGGGCTTTTTGGATGCAGAGGTGACCATACAGGTACTACTCTGAAAATGAGAATATAATAATAATAATAATAATAATAATAATAATAATAATAATAATAATAATAATAATAACAATAATAATAATAATAATAATAATAATAATCTTTATTTGTATAGCACCTTTCATACAAACACTGTAGCCCAAAGTGCTTCACATTGATTAAAATTTAAAATACAATTTTAAGACAGGGTGAAAAAAACAAAAAAAAAACATTATAATTCGATTGCACAAAGTTATAAAATTACAAAAGTACAAGATAGACTGATTATACATGCATTATAAAATTTCAATAAATAAGAATAAAGTTACAAGAATAAACTGATTATACATACATTATATAATTTAAATAGAGTGAATCAGACACACAATTATAAAGAGAATGTAAAAAACGGGGTCACAGAGTTGTGACTCCATTCTTTATCTCCCTTCAAAGGCTAATGAAAATAAAAATGTCTTTAATTTAGTTTTAAATATACTCAGTGAACTTGCTTCCCTGATGTCTTTTGGAATTGTATTCCATTACTTTGGTGCATAATTAAAAAAAGGCTGCATCCATAATTTTCTTTGCCATATATCTGTAAGGTGAAATGTACATATTATATGGACAAATTGTATGCAAATCAATATATGTCAAGCTTTTGTTTGTTTTGATTTTATTGATTAGGACTGACAGCTTCAGAAAACTCACTTTGAAGTAATATTCCAATCTTCTGAGTTTGTGGGTTTGAGGTTTTAATAAACTGTAAATCATAATGAATAAAATAACAACAAAGAAATGCTTGAGATCGACCACTTTACATGTCATGAGTCTATAAAATGGATTGGTTTCACCTTTTATGTTGAATTACCTGAATAAAACAAGTTATACACAATATTCACAGTAGTACCTGTATTTTAATAAAAAGGGTGGAGCTATGAAAGCCCAAGGGGTCATAGGGGAGCTAATACCAAACTGGGTCTCTAAACATCAACTTGGTTTAGTATATTTAAAGACTATATTCTACATGTAATGCTGTGTTTCCACTGGTACTGGGTCAGTACCTGGACGTCATAGCGATGTGGCAGGTTACTTCTGTGTCACCTGCTCAGGGAATTGTTGAAAAACTCACTCATTTCATGTTGTTTCATCTGAATTTGTACATCGGCCAGCAAAGGCTGAATCTCCTGGACCAACCATAGTGTAGTATTATGGGCTGTCATCATGTGGATCAATGTACCGCTCTATTTCATGTCAACTTCCCTCCCAGTGAGCTATTCTATTCTATTCTATTCTATTCTATTCTATTCTATTCTATTCTATCCTATATTGCTTATACAGTACATGGTATCCAGACATATTTTAATATGATATAAAATCACTGCTGTAACTCTACTGTTATCTTTGATGAAGACAATAAACATCAACATTTCAGTTTTCCCTTTTCAATAATAATGTTATTTTTGTTTTTGTCTAGAGATGAGCTGGAACTTCATATGCTGATCCAATGACAGAACATAAATATCATAATGTCAAAAACATTTCAGTCACAGAATCATAAAGATGGAAACTTTCTTTTGTTTTTTGTTTTTCCCTGTCAGAACGTCCTACTCCATGTAGAGGGACAATACATAATTCCAAACAGGGAAAATATGAAACAGAGTTGTGGCTGAATTTGGATGAGCTTTGTCCAATGCTTTACTGATGATGTGCAGCTGATAGCATGCACTTTGGGTTTGGCACATTGCACACTGTTGGCTGAAGAGGGAAACGCTCATCCCATCATCACACCACAACAATGTGAACTGAAATAACACACACTGACGCTGAAAAACAGAGTCACAGCAGGGTTATTTACAGTGAACACCGGTACTAAATGACATGATTAATTACCATGGCGACACAGTTAGGCATCAGTTTAATATGTACATTGTATCTTAAATATTTTTGGGTTATCTGCATTTGCACAATGATTTGTTTAGTGTTTATTTAAGCAAAAATGTTATTGTGTCAATATCTAAAAATCTGGCTGTTTAATACTATGATCAATTTGTGGTGCATAATTCAGTTACTGGATTATGTATTAGTTTTGGTTCAGTGCTAAATTACTGACTTGTTTTTATATTGATAAATGTGTAGAAGCACTGGAGGGGTAGGATTGAATATGTTTATACTTCTTCTTACTCTTTTTCAAGTAGTCAAAATTGTTGCATGTATTTATTTCATTTAAATGTAATTTTGTTTCTTTTTTTAAATCTTATTTTCCTTTGTTTTGTTTTGTTGCATGTTCGAAAATAAATAAATAACTGAAGTATAATGAAAAATAACACATTCATTTATGTATTTATGTTTTCTTCTTTACGTTTAAAGATCAGATTGGATGTTTGTTGCTTTACACTATTTGTAAAACATACACTAAGACAAAAGATGCAACAATACAAAACAAATGTAATTTTTAGGGTGGTCCAAAGATTACAATTTTGATCAGATTAGTCACAGGATTCAAATGGATTCATTTTAATTAATCGTCATCAAAACACTTTGTCAGTCAACTGTTGTGTCTGTTGTTTGTTTTTTTTTTAACTCAAATTATCCACAATATACACAAAAATACACTAAGAAATCCAAAAAAGCAGAGAAGAAAATATAGAAAACGTGATAAAATCCACTAAAATTCACAAAAAAGCAATGCAAATTTCAAAAAACACCCAAAAAATTGTCAAAATATCCAAAACATATGCAAAAAAAGGGAATATATATGCAATTAATATGTTTATTTAACACCATCAACATTTTCAACAAAACATACAACTGTAAATAACTGTTCCATTCAACTGTGTTAAAATGTTTAATTAACTTAATCATGTTGGTGGAATAATCTGCATTAATTCATTAATTATGACACTACTAGTAATTTTATTATGCAGTTCTTATTTTGCTCATTTTCTCTATTTTGATTCACAGTTTGCTGTAAAACCAACAACATAAAATACAATTATTTGTGGTTTTAAAGTTTGCTTTATGGTCAGACCATGACACATATTTGGCAAACAGTAGAACAACTCACAAATCAGAAGAAATCCAATATGATACTTTTTCAAAATCTGAATATAGAGTGGAATTAAGTAATATATCAATAGACTGAATCATTCTGTAAGTGATTCAACAGACAAAACCAAATAAACCCAAATGACAAAAGAACAAATCATATCACGATAAAGGCAGATTTATTGCAATGAATGAATGAATATTATTTTGCTGTGTAGTTTGGTTACAAGCCAGTGGTTTATTTTACCAACACCAGTTTCAGCAGATTGGACATTTACAATGGACCAGAGACAGGAAGTAAGAACACACTGTCATCTCCAGGAGAGTCGGTTTAACCCTCCTACACAACCCAGATGAACCAAAGAGATTGGGAATTTTTTTTTTTTTTTTTTTTCTGAGGTCAAAGTCTCTTTCCTTTATGAGTTGTTACAACATGAATGGGAGCACACAGAGAGAGAGAGAGAGAGAGAGAGAGAGAGAGAGAGAGAGAGAGAGAGAGAGAGAGAGAGAGAGAGAGAGAGAGGAACTAGATAGAGAAGGAGGAAAAAGGGGGAGGCGAGCAGGGAGGGAGGGAAAAGGAAGTGAAGGGTGTAGGTTTTCTCAGCTCTAGCGCCCCTGAGAAAGGTAAGAGGTGGGGGGCCATGGGGCACCGGCTGGGTGGTCAGTGTGATTGGCGACCTGTGTGTGTTTATGTGTGTGTTAATGGGTGTGTGTGCATGTAGGAAAGTTAGAAACAGAATAGAGTCTTGTATGCTAAGTACCCAGCCCTGGGAATCCTAATCAAAAGCATGCGTTTATTTCCCCTAAAGCCTCCGTTTTCTCTTCTTGCTTTTCCAGTCTTCCTCTGTTTCTATTCTTGTGTGTCATTGTTATTCCACGCTGAGCTTACACATGCACATTTTGTGAGGTTTTGCTCTTTATGGGCTGTAGAATGAGGTGTAGACCAAAATGACTACTTTAATCGAGTAGCCACACGACTCCTAAAACAACACACTGCATTTAGCTAATATAATTCATTCTTTTAGACCATATAATATCCAGGCTTAATAAAAAAAATAAAAATAAAAAAAGGCATCAAGCAATGAAATCTGGAGTGTTTAACTTAATACAGGCTCTTGCTAAGAATAACACAAGAAGTATAGAGCACAGAGAAAGGAATGATGTTAGTGAGTCAAAGGATGATGTACACGTGTTGGATTGGACTTTTTTTTTTTGCTGTACTTTTGTTCATCAGTAGTGGTGATTCCTTCTTCTTCTTCTCCTTTTCTCTTCTTCTTCTTCTTCTGGGGCTGCAGCAGTGGTGTGGGTAGCTTGCAGCCACATTCAAGAGCAGCTAGCTGTCATCAGATGTTGCTAAACCTAAACACTAGCAGCCACAGACTCTATTCCCTCTTCCCCTGTTACTTCACTCCTATCAACTTCCCACACTGACATTAAACAAGCGCACATGTTCTCGCTCCTTCTGCATCGCTCTAAAAAATGTTTTTTTATATCTTTTCACGCCCAGATCTCTCTGTCATGCCGTTCACACTCCTCTTTGATCTTGTGATTCCCTTTCCCTGCGCTGTCTCTCAAGCGGATATCTCTGTCAAATGCACACATGGTAAGTAGGCCTATATGATTTAAACATAGTCAAAAAGAGAGGCACTGTAAAGATATAAGGCTTTGATCCGGAGCTACATGTATGACAAAATGTGTTTGTGAGGAGGGGGAAATTCAAAACTGGCGGGAGCGAGGGGACGGATCAACAAGATCAAGCGATGTGGGGCGAGAACATTCATTTCAGATGGCCCGAGCCGTGACAGAATTGGTACTGCATGCTGTTTTCCACCGAGCGCCGGTGTCATGTTCGCCAGTTTCATGTGTTGTAAAGTCGGAGTGGTTTTGGCACGAGGGGTGACGCCAGCTCCTGTTCTGAGGGTGAACAAAATCCTGCCCCAGCGAGTACACGGTGGGCTGCAGATCGACACAGGGCCAGAGCCAGAACCAGGCAAAAGAAGTGAAAGTGTTGACAACGCTGAAGCTGGAAACCCAACCCAACCCTGACACTGAATACTCAGTCTGCCACTTCATGTTCCCCTCACAAACATCAACCCCCTCTACCTCTGTCTCTCACTCTTTCTGTCTCTTTGTCTACCTCTTCTGTTAAACTTTTAAAATTCACTGTTTCCATGAAGCTAATGTTAGGACTAGAAGAAATGTAAAACAAAATGTTTGAAAAACACTTAAGTTGAAGGCTAATGTCTCTTTTCTGTAGTTAACATATGACTGAAACCACAGGTAGGAAGTAACTAAGTAAAAGTACTTTGGTACTGGATCAGTTTTTTTTAGGTATCTGTACTTCACTTGAGAATTTTTCTGGCAACATTTTACTTTTACTGCCTACATTTGTTCATAAATATCTAGGGGTGTAATGAGACATTCAGCTCACGAGATCGATTTTAAGAAAACTAAATTTCAAATTATATGAATTGACAACAGACTTTTATTTAACTGAGTTGCACATGGATTTTATAACTCTGTAAGTGTTAACTTTTAATTAATTTCTTCCTTTTAATGAACTTACTCCTCTACAAATTTAAACTAAAATAAAATGTTATAAAAGTTCAAATAAAATGAGATATTTCTGCTTTTTTTTAATCAAATCTTGTACTTGACTGTGGAAGTTGAGGTGTGAATGTGTTTGTCAGTGTTGTGTGGTTTGTTGGTGTTTTCTTGGCAGTTGTTGATTTAAGTACTGAGCTGTGGTGGTGCAGTAAATGTCTCTGTGTTGTGCTCGTATTAGCCGCGATGTACAGCATTGTTTGTGCCTGGGGGCGTGCACACCTGGCGCCCACAACACAGGGAAAGGGGTGCGTAGTGAGGTCCAAATAATGTCCGGTTTCAACAGTCCATCACATGAGAGCCGCGCTTCACGCACTCCTGACGCACAGAAACAGAGAAAGAGAGAGAGAAACAAAGCATGCAGGGGCAGGTGATGACGGAGCGCCATCACAGTCTACATGTCTGTGTATTTTCACTCACTCTCTTGCCATTTATCATTTCTGCAGGGAACCCAAAATGCTGCCAAACAAACCATTTGAAAGTCGCCGGGGCGTCGTCAATAGTCTTGCGAGACAGATGAGAAATCTCGTCGAATTACATCTCACCAGATCTTGTCACAGCCCCATACAGTAAATATGTGTACTTTATACTTCATACTTTCTCAGAATAGGCTTGTTACTTTTTCAAACTAAACAGTTGTGATGCTCTGAAAAATATGTCACTTCAGAGGGAACATCAGTGGAGGAGAAGAATTGTTAACCTGACTCACGTGGCTGCGTTCTGCTATGCAACCATCTGAGTACCGTGAGGTTCAGGTTTTCTTCAAAACGAAGGAGCCAATCAGTGAGTGGGACTATCCCCTGACTGGGCCATGTTGTGGCTGGTGTGACATAAAGCATCACAGCTTGAGTTCAACGTGAGTGGCTGAAGCCGTGTGTCAGTCAAGATGACGGACAGATTGTTCATCTAATCACATGTAAGGATTTTAGATAAGGCCCCTCCTTTGAAAACAGATCAGTTGTGGAAGGGTCCCAGATGGTATCATGAGATACCATCTGGTGACAGTTAGGTTAAGAAATTGTGACTTTCTATATCATAATTATGACTTTTACCTCACAATGTTTACTTTATCTCATAATTATGTTTTTTTTTTCATTTCATAATTTAGACTTTTTATCTCACAATTCCACTTTTTGAAATCTTAAAATGGTGACTTTATCTCAATTGCGATTTTATTATTATTATTTTTTTTTTTTTTCAAAATTTCCTGCCCATACCCACAAAACTAAGTAACTGTGACCTGATCAAACACATTATCTACACAGTAACTAACTTTTAAAGACTTTATTTTTGGATACTATTGAACATACTATGCAATTTTACTTTTTACTTTATTACAGTTGAGTAGTTTTGTGGGATGTGGATTAGCCAAATGATAGATTTACTGTAAACTTTCCCATCTGTTTTTTTGTGGTTTTTGTTTGTTTTTTTGGCAAGTCGCATGTTGATAACACAATGTCAATTGAACTCTTTCACCAATCTGTGGTCTGCAGTGTTTACACATCTTAGTTTTTTGTAATACGAGGGTTCGTTGATAGTTTCGGTGCACTCTTTATAAAAATGAGACTACAGGATGGAGACAGTTTTCTGTAGAACAGTGCTTTACTTGGCACACATGTTGCTTGTTCCCACACTTCCTAAAAACAACCACTCACATGACTCAACCAGCCAATGAGGAGGCAGCAGCACCGAGATCAGCAAATATGATCCAATAAGGCAGATTCAACAGGTAATACAAACTACCCACCTATAACAAATGACAATAATTAAATGTGTAAATCATAATTCTGTAAACCTAAATGTAAACAGTCTATTTGGTGAACACTGCCGATATATTTTTACAAATACTCGAATCAACCCATTTTCAACAAATGCATGAACACTCTTAACTTCTGGGTTTGTTTTTTTTTTTGCATTTATTCATTTAGATAAAAAAACAATACAGAGTATTGTAACAGGAGCAGATATACAATAGGTAAAAAAAAAAAAAAAAAACAGACCAAAAAGACTTTGGGCTGAAGCTGAATCTTTTTGTGCCCACCGTATTGAAATTTTACATATACAAAAAAAAAAAAAAAAAAAAAAATTATATATATATATATATATATATATATATATATAGCGAGAACAGTGAAGGAGCAAAAAAAATCACGTAATTCATGAGTCTTACAGTTTTTAGATATTGCAGTATCTCTTCCCCCATTTTAGAACCTCAGCAGAGTAGATACCAAAACATTAGTATTGAGTACCAGATTCCGGGTTCTTTTATGCAACAGAAATACCAAAAGGCAGGTGAATCGAGGGGGTCCATGTAGTGGAAACCTGACATTAGACTGAGCCATGTTGGATTGTCTGAAATGCACCTATAAACTTAAACCCTAAATTGAATCAGTGGTGAACTGGTGAGTCATCACTAAACCAGATAAATGATAGCAAATTTGTTTCATATCTGTTGTAAAAATATCAATATAAATTGAGTCTAAACTGTAAAGACAATGAAAATTACTCTGCATCTATGGTCAAGGTTTGACTTCTGTTACAGACAGAAGCCTAATACAAATATACTTGTAATGTAATATCTTCAATATGCATTTATTAGCCTTCACTTCAAGCATGCTCTAGTTTCTATGTTTATAATGTGGCTGAAACACAACCTAAACCTAAACATGGCTGAAAAGTTCCTCTAATTAGCTTTTACTGAATATCTCTTTCATGCAAAATAATAGTTCAATTTAATTGTAAACTCATCCTCTAGTTTCTGTGTAATATATAGTTAAAACACAACCTAAACTTTATAGCTTAAATGTCTCCATAACTCTCTAAAATGAGTCCCTAGTGTAAAGAAATAATGAACTTACTAAGTGAATATCTTTTTCAAGTTTACATGCAAATAAAAATTCATAAATTCATAAAATGCCTGAAACAGGAACATCACATGCAGCTAATTCCAGGTCAAAGCGGGGCTGTAACATTTGGCCACCATTCCCCATGACCCTTCCTGGCCCACCCTGAGCCTATTGCGACGCACCACCGCAGAGGAAATGCAGTCGACCCAGATCCACTGAGGTTGAATCCTGTTTAGTGTCTGGTCCTCTGCTTTGTAATATGCTTACATTCAACGGGTCGTCTCGTCTGATTTGAGGTTGTAGTTGAAAAAAAAGGTGGGGGGGATCAACCTGACTCTCAGCGCGTCGACCCCAGTACCCCCCTCCGAACGTGATGTCCCAGGATGGGTCTCATACGTGGACAAAAAAATCAATTAAAACTGCCCTTGTTTTTATTTTCCCCAAATCCTATTCATGAGCAAATCAACAGCACATATACGAACCCAGATGACCCCCCCCCCCCCCCCCCCCCCCCAACAGGGAAACAGAAAATGTGGGAATGAGG